>CM021102.1:618731353-618937737 GCA_007115665.2 Sequoiadendron giganteum | reverse complement strand
ATTTAGGCACTCAACTGTATTACTATTTGTTGATATTAATGCACAATCATAGCTATAAACATTATATCTTCCTAAACATACATGAAGAGCAATATACATATATATATAAATCCATGTCTAAAGTAACAAGTATTAATGCATTTGCTGTCTAAGATAATTGTTAGTCCATAGTAGAACGGATCGATACTTATGAAAGCAGTTAATCCTAAGAATGACGAAGCAATATAGATACGAATTCTGAAACTACGAATTAAAGTAATGAATACAGTTGCTGCTATGAGGAAGACAGTCAATGCAATTGAATTAAATCGCTGCAATTATGAGTAATGGATTAAAGCAGATATCAGCTTGCCGGTGGGTCCCATCATTAGTCACAGCGAAGATAGATAAATATAGCAGATTGATTTATATTAGGTGGCAGAAAATACACTTGATGGAAACGATGTTCTCTTTTTACTGGTCCTTCTCCCTTCATTGACTTGTCCTTTCTGAACCGATTGTTTTGCTATTGAGTTTGACTTCTCCTTATACCCACCGATGACTTGAGGGACATATCCCTTCAATGTTTGCATCCGTCCCAATAAACATATCTTTTTGTTAGCGATCTTACTAACATCGCTTAATGGATAATTAACGTTTGTTAATATTATCCTTAATTATTATCACTGATTGCCTTTAATAATCTATCCTTCTATTCCGTTCTTTAATTCCTTCAATCTTTAATCTTTAATAACTGCATGGCTATTCCTCCTTCGATTTTCTATGTAAGTGGTTTAATCCACAATTGTGCGAGGGGACATGATAGTCCTCCCCTCTCAATTTGCTTGCCCTCAAGCAATTTTAGGTTTGGGTGATTGAAAATTTCTTCGCTTTCCCATGTGGCGTCTTCCTTCGGTAGGCCTTTCCACTTGATCAAAATTTTTGGGATACTCTTATTCCTTAATCGCTTCTCACGCACGTTGAGGACTGCTTCTGGTTTGAGAGCTAGTTTGCCTTCATCGTCTAGTGGAGGCAACTCTTTGCATGGGACAACTTGTTGTTCTAAAACTTTCTTCGACCTTGATACATGAAAGATGTTGTGAATGCGGCTATCCTCGGGAAACTCTATTTCATACGCTACTTCACCAATCTTCCTCAAGACTTTATAGGGTCCATAAAATTGGGGTTTAAGTTTTTCTGCCCCACTCATCTTGAGTGATGATTGCTTATAAGGTTGTAGTTTTAAGAACACTAGTTCTCCAGCTTCAAAATTTCTCTCGGTGCGGTTTCGATCGACATAGATATTTTTCTGATTTTGTGCTTGTTGCAAATTGTCCTTGAGGGCGTTCATAATATCCATGTTTTGTTGCACAAGATCCTTTGCCCTCGAGACTCGACTTTCTTGTGAAATCAAGCTTCCAAAGGAGGTGGGTTCGTACCCATACAAGGCCTTGAACGGGCTCATCTTGATTGACATGTGGTGAGTAGTATTGTAACAATATTCTCCAAGATGTAGCCACTTCACCCATGTGTTCTGTTGGCCAGGGATGTAATTTCTCAAATATCCTTGTACTCACTTGTTCACGATTTCTATTTGTCCATCCGTTTGAGGGTGGTAACTTGTACTAGGTGTAAGGTCAGTCCCTGCCAATTGAAATAGTTCTTGCCAAAATTGGATAAGGAACCGACTATCTCGATCATTGCCTATATTCCTAGGAAGACCATGTAGTCTAAAAATCTCTTTAAAGAATACTTCCGCTACTTGGGGGGCCCGATATTCTGTGGGTATGGCGAGGAAGTGGGCATACTTGGTTAGACAATCCACAATTACATAGATGCAATCCTTTCCTTGAACTTTGGGTAGTCTCGTGATGAAGTCCATGGAGATACTCTCCCATTTTTGATTTGGAATTGGCAAGGGTTATAGGAGACCTGCTGGGTGGTTTTGCTCCGTTTTGTTCCTTTGACAGGTCATGCATTCATGTACATGCCTTCCACGAATATCTCTCCCTTAATTGTTTGCTGGTCTTATAATACCCTTGGTGTCCTGCCAAAGGGTTGTCATGATACTCCTTAAGAAATTTTTCCTTCATCTTGGAGTTTGGCACAAGGAATATCCTATCCTTATATAGGATAAGTTCTTGACATATTCTGCAATGATGTCATTTTTCCAATCTGCGGCTATGCAGGTTAAGGTGTTTGAGGGTCATCTTGATAATGTATCAACCACTACATTTTTTGTTCCTTTCATGTATTCAATATCAAAATCGTAAACTTGTACCCGACTTACCCACTTTTGTTGCCTGTCATTTAGGTTCTTTTGGTTCATGAAGTGTCTCAAGCTATTGCGGTTTGTTTTAATGTGGAACTTCCCGCAAACCAGGTATTAGCGAAACTTTGCTAAGGCATGCATTATGGCCAACATTTCTTTATCATAGATTGAATAGTGTTTCTCAGTTTCGGTGAGCTTACGACTCTCGAACGCAATGGGATGTTTGTTTTGCATAAGAATTGCACCAATTCCTTCTCTCAATGCATCACCTTATAGTTCAAAGCTCTAAAACTTGACTCGGCCAAGCAATTTCAAGAGCTCAAAAATATGACTCGACTCGACTCGGACTCATCGAAAAAGACTCGTAAAACCGTAGTTTTACAAAAACAAGAACAAATTAATGGCTTTAGAGAATATAAGAGCTAATTTGATTATCAACACTCATAATTCAAAGATTACACATGCTCTAAGTATGATCAAACACCTCATCAATTGAAATTTAATCATTCATAGTCATCAAATACTATAGTTTCACTTTCAATGTATACCATCATAAGTTTATAAATGCTTGCTATATAACTACTATGTCAAAAGAGGAAAACATTAATTAAACTACATAATCTACATCTTCCTCTTTCCCCTCCCAATGGTACTCAATTTTGGAGGCCTAGAACTAGAAGGTGCCCGTGTTGTAGTATGCAAACGAGGACTAGGAGATCGAGCAGGAGAAAAATGATATTCAAATGTGTCTTCGTTGTCCTCCATGGCATCCAATCTTGCTGCTTCTTCTTCTTCTGCTGCTGCTCTCTCTAATTCAGCAATATCCTCATCAGTAAGTAAGACATCAGCCTCATCATTTTGTTCATTAATAGTCCATTCACCATATGGATCAATGTCATCCAAGTCGATGGACTAGTGTGAAACACCCTCCACCTTCCTAGTTCGAAGGCGAAGGTTGTACCGAACAAAAACTAAATCATTTAGGCGTTGCTGAGTCAACCTGTTTCTTTTCTTTGTGTGAATGTTTTCAAATAAACTCCAATTGCGTTCACACCCAGAAGCACTGCATGGCTGCGACAAGACACGTATGGCTAGCTTTTGAAGATTTGGTGTGCTAGCACCATAGTTCTCCCACCATAGATCTACAAAAACATGTTTTAAAAATATAAGTATTAAGAAATAAGAATAAAGTAAAAATCTATATGTAAGAATCAAGTTTCTAATTTCAATTTTTACCTGGTTGTTGTTTTCCTCTCCTTTCAATTGCTTGTTGGGAGGAAAAGAGTCTCCCCTCTGCACCCTTGTAGCCCTTGAATAGATAAAAGAAAAAGTAAATCAAATATAGAAAATTCATAGATAGTCAAGGCTCAACATTGCAAATTCATAAATAAGATGTAACAAATCTCACCTCCAACTCATCAAGCACCTTATTTCTCAACTCACTATCAGGCACCATCCTATCAATGCAAGTGACAACACCGTCCATGACCTCCTCATCCGCCTTAAATGAGTCCGAGAAGTAGAACTTCGGATTCAAGAAGTAGGCAAAGGCATGAATCGGCTGGTGGAGTTGGTTTGTCCATCTCCGATCAATGATGCACCATATGATTTCATATTTCTTTTTGTTGCCGCCATAGTAATGTGATATGGCCTCTTTGGCCCTATCCATGGCCTCATAGATGAAACCCATTGGCATGCCATCTCCATCCACCATACGAAGAACCCTCACCAAAGGCTCTGTCACCTAAAAAAATGAAAACAAATGTTAAATTATAACAAAATTAACCCCTCAAAAATAAAAAATAGCAAATAGATTATCATGTATAATTTTTTTTGTGTGATCGCTACTTACCCCCATCAGCTCCCCTCCATTTTTGATGAATGTCTCATCAAAAACTATGGTAACAATCCTCTCCCCTTCAGCTCTACTGGAAAATGAGGACTCCTTCCAAGCATCGGACACAAACATTTGCTTGAGATGACCAATGGCACCAAGAATGCTTTGCAATGTGAGGTCACTCCAGGTCGCACAAGGTCCTTGCCATTTGTGAATTTCCTCATCAAAGAAAGCACCCAAGTATGGTTGTAGATAAATTTTGTAACACTTTTTGCATCTTCAACCACTCTTTTGACCCATGAAATCTTCCCAATATCCTCTAACAATAGGTCCAAGCAATGTGCAGCACATGGAGACCATGCAATTATGGGATACCTCTCCATAAGTAGCCTACCTGCAGCTACATATGCAGCTGCGTTGTCCGTGATAATTTGGACAACATTATCAACTCCAACCTCCTGGACCACCCCATCCAATAGACTGCATAAAGTCTCAACATTTTTAACTTCATGGGAGGCATCTATTGATTTTAGGAACACCAATCCACCATTTGAGGCCACTAAAAAGTTCAGGAGAGTTCTATTCCATCCATCTGTCCACCCATCAGATAAAATGCTGCAACCTTTTCTTAGCCAAAATTTCTTTTGCTCATCAACTACAAGCCGTGTATTCTTTACGGATTCCTCTAGCAATGGCCCACTCAAATCTTTAGCTGATGGGGTCTTAAACCCCTTTCCTGCAACTGTAAGGGCGTTCACTAGACCTTCCCAATATGGGTTGCTTGCAACATTGAAAGGTAGATTATTGTAGTACCAAAAGTTTGCAGCAGCCATCCTAGCTTCATGATGCTTTTCCTTATTCCAACCGGTACCTTCAAGTGAAGGTTGTGCTCCTGGAACATTACGTGGAATAAAATAATTTGGTCCTGATGAAGGACCGTGGCCAACACTAGTAGTAGAATAGGAACCCTCAAGACTCTCACCAAAAGATGAATGTGGAGCACGAACACTTGGACTTGCAGCAGTAGCACCATGAGGCATAGTTGGTGTAGAAGGGGATCCACTCATCATTGATGCTAGGGCATTCTTTGTTTTTTGTCTTTCATCTTTTTTTAGCTCATAGTCAGCAAGAAGGGCCTTTATATCTCTAATAATCTCAGGAGTAGTTTTAGGGCATCCCTCCACATTTTGCCCAGGTATCCTTGCAAGGTGGTATTTTAACCTGTTTATTCCTCCTGTCATCCATTTCTGACATTCAGTACATGTCACTTCACCTTTTTTGATTCCTAGTATTCCATACTTCCATGCAGGGTCTTTTCTCATTCCCTTTGGATTTGAAGACGACATTGCTGTTTCAAGTTCAACGTGGAAAAAAAAATCAGCAAGGGTTTGCAAAAAAATCAGCAAAAAAATGTGATTCAAAGTTTCATTTATTTGCAAAAAAAAAGAATGCAAAACCAAGCTAGAAATAATAGGAATTAGGCTATAATGGCTATTAAGGAAAATAGAAAAAAAATTTGGCAGCATATCCCCTTATTTTTCTTGATTTTTTTAAATTTTGAAAGCAAAAAAGCAAAAAAAAAGAAATGTTAGATCACTTACCTGGCTCTATTTTGATCTTTTTAGCTCCTCCTCCTGCCTTCTTTCAAGCTAAAACCAATTTGCAGACCTTAAAAACACCAATCTTCAAGTTAGAAATAACAAAAAATTTAAAAAATGTATGGGTTTTAACCCAGTTTGACGCCCCAGCCGCGGACGAGAGTCCTGGGTCGGGACTCCCAAGTCCGACCTCTGGACTCGGCCGAGTCCAGAGGTCGGACTCGGGAGTCCCGACCCAAGACTCTCTTCTGGACTCGACTCCTGAGT
This sequence comes from Sequoiadendron giganteum, assembly GCA_007115665.2. Taxonomy (NCBI): domain Eukaryota; kingdom Viridiplantae; phylum Streptophyta; class Pinopsida; order Cupressales; family Cupressaceae; genus Sequoiadendron; species Sequoiadendron giganteum. The sequence continues at coordinate 618,931,784 of CM021102.1, read as the reverse complement.
CCGTGGCGAGTCGACTCGGCTCAGCCACGGACTCCCGAGTCCACCGAGTCCGCGGCGAGTCCTGAAGAGTCCGCCAACTATGCCTCAACGTACCTTGATGAAGAGTGACGTCCCTTGCAAAGGATTATATCGTTTCAACTAATAGTATTTCTTTTTTAAAATATATTATTATTTAATATATTAGCTTTATCTATATTTTAAGAAATAAATATTGCTTAATATTTATTTCTTTATTTGAGACATGGTATTTACTATTATTTGATTCATTTACCTTTGTGAATATAAATTACAAATATTAATTAGTTTTGTTTTGTGTTATTATAATATTACAATGATGATAAAGATTATTTGATGACAAATATTACTATATATATATATAACTTTATTTTATTTTATTTATATTTATATTTGGTAATAATAATATTATCTTTGGATAATTATAATTATGATTATATTGCTAACATCCTTATATGTATTTTATTTATTTATTTGTTTCTCAATTCTTTAAATCTTAGTGTCACAATTTTGGGGACATGACAATCTGTGTAATGTCCCTTATATTCCCCGAAGTGTGTCTTGTTGAAATTTCTCGTCTGAGAGTCATAATTCCTCCGTTCTCGCCTCCATCAATCCTCCTTTGGTTGTATGCAGTCCTCTATTTATGCTCTAATCCTGTAGATGTCATTTAGATCTTCTTTGATGCCAATTAACTGAACATAGGGAGTGCCTTTTTTAGGATTTAAAGGAATCACAACCTTTTGGATGCCCTTCATGGGGCTCATATAACACTCTCTAAAGTCCATATTGACATTATTGGCATGGCACCATGGACTTTCTAGAAGTGAAGGTTAGCTATTAATATTAGCTTTGGAAAGTTCAGTGACTTCAATTTCTAAACAAAATTAACTTGAGAATATCAACTTGGGTACCCTTTAGTATTCCTAAGGAACTGCTCATTTGTTTTGTTTGTCATGAACAAAATATGGCTGAAGGATGAAGCTTCAGACCCAAATGGCAATCCAAGTTTGTTTGTTCAGCATTTTGTCTTTGGTGGTGGCATCTGCGAGGATGTCTTCGACATTCAATTGTAATGTCCCGTTATGAAATATGTATGTGATAAACTTGAGTAATTAGATGGTTTTGGCGTTTCAAATCACCTCTGGAATGTGGTTTGGAAACGGACAGCTATGTGCAGTAACCTGCTCTTCAAATTCAGAGGGGAAGCTCCCTCTTTTGCAGAGTTTGCTAAAAGAAAGTAAACTAACGCTAATTTGCCTATCTTTTTATTTCAGCTGTGAGATCACAAGGTTATAGAACTCTTGACGTTGCAGCTGAGGTTTTCTCTTTAATAAAAACTACCACCTACAACTTAACTTATGCTAAAGACGTTTCTAACTTCTCAGGTAAACGCAGAGCAAGAGAGTTAGAAATGAACAAAGTTTGATTCTCTGACATAGATACTTAGATAAACTTTTCTTCCAACATACATTTATTGAATTTCGATGCAAGCTGCAATGGAGATCATATAAGCATAACACAATAAACAAAAATCTGAAACTTTATATCAGGGCAGCAAAGCAAGCACAAGACGTTATTTTCTCAAACTTCAGGCACAAGAGATTACACTTTTGGGACAGCAAGTTGTAGCAAAATACATGCAACATGTGATCAAAACCAGATTTACACTTAGCACAAGATTGAACAAAAACTGAATAGCAATCTTGAAGCCCAAAATAAGCTCATCAATTTCACTATCACAATCCAAGTTCTGAACAATACTGAATAACAATGTGAATGCACTAAGAGGCACTTGTGTCTTGTTATCATTAGCACGGTTCAACAAAATAATGAATAAACACTCTTATTTATAGACAAGCAGAGGAGTAGGGAACCCTAAAATCTCTTTGCTTTTACAACTAGTACTCGCCAACTCGCAAACTTTATTTCTAAATATAAAGAAGATAACATCTAACACCTAAAAAAACATGTAAAATAGAAAACACCAACTATTACACTTGTTCTCTTTCTCTTCTCCAAAGAGTGGATAAGAATTAAACCGAGAATAGAAAGAAAGCTAGGAAGAAAGCTTCTAGAAGAAAGCTGTGTCATATCTCAATCACATCCGCCAAAAAGCGGGAAACTGTATCTCTAGTAGGAGTGTCAATACTATTAATAGCTAAGTGCCTCTTTTCCAAGATTTCTTTGCCATCTGCAATTGATCTCAGGAAATATTTGCCCTCATTGGCTGCTTTCTTGAACTTTGCTAACATCATGGAAATTGGACCCATCCTTCCAACATTGCGATCGGTGCTACGAACAATACTCTGGAACTCTGCTTGGACTACATCAAGCCCTATGTAGGAACTATCATCAAGACAATACTGACAAGGAATTGCTGCAACAAACTCTCTTATGAACTCGAGAGTATCAATAACCCTTTGTTTGTACGCAACAAACTCCTCAGATATTCTTTCATCTGTCCTCACCTTGAAAAGGTGGCCTTCTTTCCACTCCAGAATCTGTCTTTTGTGTTCTCTTGCAACTGTTGAGCCATATGCTGTATCTAAATCTGCAATTATGATTTTGTTCATAGGCTTCACCTCTGCTATCAATTGCTCATAATCCTGGATCCCTTGGCGTAAATCATGGGCATTGTATCTCAACTGATATACTTGTGCTAGAATCTCTGTGCCTCGGATGATGAATTCCTCAATCCATTTCTGTGTCTGTTTCCCACAATTTACCAATTGCCTCAATTGTTGCTGATCAGTTGGTGTCTCTAAAACTTGGGGCAGCAACTGTGTTGTTTGTGAAGTGCCATGAATGACGTTAGAAATGTATAACCGGAGTTGACAGTTTTCAGCCTTGAGGGCTGCCTTGTCTTCTCCATCTTTTAGCATTCTTTTTTGAAGGTTTTCAGATATCATTTTGAACAAACTCATGTCAGCATGCCTAGTGCTCTTGCCAAGATTGGCTTTGACCATTACAAAATCATCTACATCCACCTCATCCCTGTTTCTATCTTCAGGAGGTGTATCCGTCTCCATGACCATTTCGCCATGAAGATTTCTCTCAAAGTGTATCTGTTTATTTGCTTTCTGTTTAGGTGCTTCCTAATACGCGTCATCAAAATTCAGCTGATATGAAGGTCTTCTTCTTGTCCTTCCCAAGGAGTTCTCAAGCCAAGATGTGGTATCTCTACTAACATCCATGGGAAGTTCGACTGCAATCTCTTCTTCTACTTTGTTTTACTCCAAATCAATATGAATTGGTGAAGGCCTTGGAGATGGCAGAGGATCCTGTGTCAAGGGCACATATGCTATTTCATCTTGAGGTATGGGCTCATGTAGAGGAGCTTCTATTTCAACTGTTGGCTGCTCCTGTATGACTATACTGGAGAAGTCCAACCTCTTCTTTGCATTCTTCGTTGATCTACTACCCTTTACAACCTCTTGAGACTGACTTTTCCCTTTCACCTTTGGCTGCTATCTAGAAGAACAAGGAAGAGATGAGTGTATCCTGGGCGGCTCTGCTATTGGAATGGATTTCATTCTCTTAAGGGCCAAGAAGGTCTTGCTGTAGTCAACAACTTGTCTTGTCCTTTCTTCTATTGTGATGCATTCTTTGTTGGCCCAATTGACCTATGGAAGAGGTTGTTGCTCAAACTGATTTTTAGTGTATGTTGGGAGAATTACATCTCCATCATCATCTGATAATCCCTCAATGTCTTTAGACAAACAATCCTTCATCTGATGAAGAGTGAGTCTACTGTTACTACGCCTTCGAACCTCAAACTCATCTCTGCAATTGGCCCAATAATCCTCAAGAAGCGGGCACATGAGCATAGTTTTGACCAAGTTTGGATGCATAGACACCATGGGGATCATAAGATCGTCTCTCGCTGAAAGGCTTAAGACCAAATTTAACCAACTCATTACCCATTATCTTGGCATCTGTTGATGATCTGCACCTGTAGATTCCTAATTCAAAAGGAAAGCCGAATGCTGGTTTCTTTTTATTCTGCAAGCGAGTGTGAACATCTGATAGTTGCCTTAGAAATTCCATGCACACAACTTCATCCGACGGATACCTCGGTAACATGAGAGCAGCACCGGAATAGCCATAAACTCTTAAGTAGGTGAAAGTAGCAAACTGTATAAACCAATCTTCCCATTTTGACATTGCTGTCTTGGGAATAGATGAAATGCGTATGTGTAACTCATTATCCAGGTCTCGCACCGTATACATCAGGAAAGCTTCGTTTTCTCTTTTGTAGTGATGCGATGATGCTATGAACTCCAGCTGAGTGTATTATTTGTAGACATGATGTACATTTAGGGACCCCTCTGTGTTCAACCATCTGAATGCATTGGAAGGCTACTCAGTAGACTAGGTAAGAGTTCATGTGGAATTCATGCCTATTGAAGTACTCAGTTATCTGGTGATGAAGGCAGTCACTGATCAATGTAGGCTAATCATATAACTCTGTTTTCTTCATGATATGAGGTATCACATAAAACATCCAGGGCTGAAACTTTGTTGCATCTGCTTGGCCAGTAATCCAGTTGAGCAAAATGATTATTATGGCAATTTCATCCTTAAACTCTCCTTTCTCGATGTTCTTCGGCAATGTCTTATGTTTTTCCTTCATCCATTTTTGTGCAATCTTTTTGCTGTATTTCTCTTTATACATCTCCCATACCCTTTTGCATTCTTCCATAGAGATGGTAACACTTCCAGGCCAAGGTGGAATTGAGAAGCATTTTTCGATCATATCTGGCTTTAGGCTGCAAATTATTCTTCGATCCACTAACTTAATTTCCTTCGTTGCAGAATTGGAATGCTTGATGCAAGCAATTACAAATTCTAAGCTTTGTACTGAAAAGGGAATGGATGCTGCTGCAAGAAGTCTTGAATGGCCAAGTTGCCTGATGGTGACATTGCTTGCGTCTTTTAAAGCACGCATTTTGAATATTGGCTTGATGTGATGTAAGTTAGTTTTAGCTGTTTCGATGAAGTCATGGTACAGTACGGATTTGGTCTTGAACTCAGTGGGAATGTACTCCACACTGCAAAACTCGAAGATTGACTGTCAACTCGCCTATGTTCAGACAAGTTTTTGCACACTTTCTATTTTTAGCTTGCTGATTTTTTTCGTCAAACGGATGAAAACTTTGGAAATTATTTTGAGATATGGGTTTTGTTCATGTTGGCGTTTCAATTAGCACCTTTGGAGTGCTTATTGGAAACAGACAGCTATTGCAAGTGTATTAGTACTGCTCTTCGGATTATAGAGAGGAAGATATCTCTTTGCTGATATTGTATGTAGAAAAGGTATAATAAGGTTCCTATCTTTTTTACTCAGTGATAGGACACAAGGATGCATAAACACAATGCGCCGTAGCTAAGCTTTTTCTCTGGTTTCCATAGATCTTAACTATGACTAACTAGCTTCTAGAGTATCCTACCTCCTCAAGCTAAATAGAGCATGAGGGCGTAGGAGCGAAATGGATGGGTTGGATTACTTGAATCCACCATCTCTGTAGAATATGGCCGAGGCTCTGAACTCTCAGATATATGCTAAGATAAGGTTTTATGCAAGTAAACACTCTTTACGGTAGGCTGGATCTGAGACTTGCCAAGGAGGAGGAACCCCTGTCCGAGGTATAGGCTTGGAAACAACAGGCAGGGTACGATGATTTGGCTAACAGGATTCCCGAGGAGGTGACGACACCTGTCCAAAGTGTAGGCTGAAAGACAATTCATTAAAAAACATCAAACGATAGCAACTGATAACAAAATATCCAAGGAGGAGGAACCCCTGTCCGAGGAGGAGATTGAAACAATAAACTATTGGTAACAAAGAAGTGGATCAAATCAAAACTTAGATCAGATATGCATACGCCATCTGACTTTCTTCTTCAAGCTTCACCAAAGAATTACAAAGGTTGGGACAACAAAGGCATGAAATCATGCACAATTACGATCAACCAACAAACTCTCATCCACGAGTGAATAGATACAAACAAGCAAACGCTGGTAATAATGGCGCAACAATTTTGCCTAGCAAATAAAAGTTAAATAAATAATGAGCCCAAGGCTCTTATTTATATAAACTCAAAGGAGTAGGCAACCCTAAAATCTCCTTGAGTTAACAATCAGTTCTTGCCAATCAGCAAGATTTATTCCTATGTCTAAATGTAGGTGAGCAAGTAGTTAACTGGAAATCTACTTCAGTTAATTGAAACTAAACAAAAGTCAAACTGGAAATCTACCTTAGTTGGCTGACACCTAACTAAAAGGGAACTTAAATTACAAATGTGCCTCCAAAATAGGCATCCACCTTTAAAGGAGATCTGAGATCGACAAATCACGGGAGTCAATTAGACATCCTTGATTAGTGGGATCTATCATGCATGATTTGTGGGGATCTGGACTTAACTTGAAAAGGGCTATCAAGTTAACTTCAGTCATATTTAATGTCTTTTTGGAGGGTAGGACGTCCTTCTTGAGTGTTTGACACCTCATCACCATTGGTCAACAATCCTTCTGACCAATCGTTGACTTCTTTATACGGAAATTGTCACATGCCTCATTTGTCAGTGTCAACAACTTGATGTATGTATCTCCTTCATTCTGTTTCCCTTAGGAGGATTACTCCTTGTTTTTTGTTTGTGTTTCCACTTTGACGTGGAAGATAGTGTAGTATTAACCGGTGGCGGCTCTGTATTGGGAATGACTACCTTCTGCGTTCTTTTGCAGCTTTACGTTTCTGACATTTCCCTTGATCTTTCTCAACGAAAGAGTATTGTATGATGAAACCGCGAAGCTTGATAATGAAACCGCGAAGTTTGACTGCCAACTCTCCAATCGTGAGAAATGCACATGAACTCCCTACATACGCAAAATTCCAACGGTTACAATCCTCTGAACTGGCCTTGGAAGGTTATCAGATGTACGAGGTGACACCATTATGGAACCTATGGACTTGTGTCTATGCTTGTCAATCTGTCCAAATTGACCTTTGGGTGTGCCCAACGGAAATCGGTGCCAGTTGTTTTCAGAAGATCATGGAGTAAGACCATTTTGGCCTTGTATTCCTCTTGGGAGAACTGCATTCTGGAAACTTTGAAGATTGACTATGCACACGTTGTTGTTCAGACAACTTTTTCTGGAACTACTAAAATAAGCCTTGTCGGGGCAATTTTTTACGAAAAATTATGAGACGTGGGTTTTGTTGAGAATGATTTTCTAAACAAACCCAGATCGTCAGAAATTCAGAAAAAATGAATTTTTCTTTGGCATGCAAAAGCCCTTTGGTGGCAGAGGCACCGAGGCCAAAAAATGATTTTTCTCGGAAAAATCCAACACATGGGTTTTGTTCCTGCTTCTGAGTTGAACGAACCTAGTTTGTCTGTTTTTCAAAATTATGTCTTTTTTTGGAAACCCTAAAAATAGGGCCAACAGGGCTACTTTTTCTGGAAAAATCTAACACGTGGGTTTTGTTCAAAAAGTAGTGCTGATCATACCCAGTTCGCCAGATCGGTGATTATCTATTGATTTCTTGGACATGCAAGAAGATCTAAGACAAGGAAAGAGGAAAAAAGACAAGAAGAAGATTGAAAGTTATTAGTTGTCATTTTGGAAGAATTATGCCTTTTGATGCAACTTTTGATAAATGATCCCTTTGTGCAACAGATCTTCAAACATATGAAGAACGGTGAAAACCCCTGTGTAACGACCCCATTCTTGGGTAATTAAATTTTTTTCAACATTTCACTTCAAACATATAAAAGTAACAAGTAACAAAGACAGTAGAATAATACTCAATAGCCACTGATGATTGAAAAAAATGGCGAGCAGAGCAGACCAAAATGATGCGAACCCAATTCGCCAGGAAGGACCAAAAGTCAGCAAAGTGGCGGAGAATGGCAAGCATGCCTTAGGACAAAAGGGAAAAGAAACGAAAAGTTGGGCAGATAAGGTTTTTGGAGCAGAACCCGTCGATACCCCATCTCGAGAAAGAAAACACATACCACAGTGGGTATTATCAAACGGAAGATGGGTAGACCGTTGTCATCCCCTGCTCAAAGGACAATCTCCAAAACAACAAGAGGAGCAGAACCCACCTCGGGCACGACACAACACACCCCCAAGGGCACCAAAGTGAAAACACCAGAATAGTAGAACGGGGTGCGAAGGACCACCATGGCTATGGCCTAACTGGAAGCGCAGGATCCCTACAAACAAAAAAATTGGGGGCGATGAGAACCCTAGTGGTGGATTTGAACAACAGAGGCAAAACTGCAAACTGAATCATGAACAAAACCCTAGGAATTTGGAGGCAAACAAAATGAAGGTGATTGACTTGACATAGGAGATTCATGAAGACGCAAAAATTCTAAGGGATTTTGGTTTCTTATGTCGATTTATTGGAGGTACTCCTGACAGGGTTTTTATCAGGAATTGGATCAAGGAGAAATTGGAAACGAAAGTATTGCTCAGATTCTTTCCAAAAAACGTATTTATAGTGGTTTTCGCAGACAAGGAATCCAAAAAGGAAATCACCGAAGGAGGGATATGGTATATGAAAAATTTGCCACTATTTATGCAACCCTGGTGCCATAATTTTGACCCCACCAAGATTTAGCCCTATGAACGCCCGATATGGATCCGATTATACAATCTTCCATTTGAATACTGGAATGGGGATTGTTTAGAAAAGATTGGACGATCCCTGGGGACCTTGGTGGACATAGACATGGAGATTATAAACGGGGATCTACACGAATATGCCAGTCTGAAGATTGCTGCAATTAACCTTGTTCCTTAGTCAATCATTTTAATGGTAAAGGGTGAAAGTTGGGTCCAGGAGATCGAAGTTGAAGAAGAGAAAAAATTTTGCCTCAAATGTAAGTCAAGGAATCATTTTGAGGTAGAGTGCAGAAACACGCAACAAAAGGAGGACCGGAGCAGGGAGAGTAGGGAAAAGAACAAGATGGTTACCGAAAGACGGATCGTTCCCTATGCCACAAATCCAGACCCAGAGGAGTCAAACGCTTCAAAATCCAAGGATAAAAGGATATCTCAGACAAAACAAGACGAATTGGGGACAAGGGAGATAGATCTTTCTCCTCAACAAAAACCCAGTACAACGAATTCGGAGGATCAGCAGATGGAAACTTCCGCCCCCATTACAGATGGATCGGACTCGGAAATGGATATTGCAGATGAGCTTGACATAAGGGAGTAGCGGTATATAACCCAAACTACAGCTTATCACATGGGCATGGGTCAAATCAGCAAAAAAGAGAAGGCGAGGGGAAGGAAATCTTTCAAAAAACTGAGAGGAGAAGAAGCGACTGTCAAAAATTATCCCAGCATCAAAACCTTTTTAAGTACCAAGAGAGGAAAGACCTCCGTTGGGAAACAATGAAGCTAACAACATGGAATGTTAGGGGCTTGAAGGCCCCTGACAAGCGATGTTTGGTCATACGCCATCTTCAGTCATGCGCAAGCGACATAATCTTGCTTCAAGAAACCAAACTATCTCAATTTGAAACAAGTGCCTTTTTGAAATATATTCGGTCATGGAATGGGTACTTCCAAGACTCGGTGGGTGCTTTAGGAGGAATCAGGTTACTATGGAAGGAGGCATAAGTAACAGTGGAAATTCAACAGTCACATACAAACTGGTTAGGGTGGGAAGTCTTTAGCATGAAACTCAACTGCAAATTCATACTCATCAACATTTATGGCCCTACCAAAATAGAGGAGAAAGCCAAATTGTGAGCAGAGGTCTTGAAATTTATAGGGTGCCATGCAGGAGCAAACTTCATAGTGGGAGGCGATTTTAATGCATTCCTAGATCTATCAGAAAAGAGTGGGGGAATGAGGACTAAATCCCAAACTTTGATTGACTTCAGGAGCTTTGTAGCCAATTCAAGCCTAGAAGATTGCCAGACATCAACTGGTGTTTTCACATGGACCAATAGACGCAAAGACTTGACGACCATCTCGGAAAGGTTGGATAGGTTTCTGCTATCTCCAGTTTGGCGCAAGTATTGTACCACAGTCGAGACAAACATACTGCCCATTTCCACATTTGACCATTTCCCTATCGAACTCTCGTTGGACAAAGGATTGGTGCAAACAAAAGCATCATTTAGATTTTTGAATATGTGGTGGCGGGACGAAGGACTTAGATGCTTGTTGGAAGAATGGTGGAATGAGGTCATGGTGGGGGGCTCGAATAGCTTCAGATTTATAAAAATGCTCTAGTATTTAAAACACAAGTTGAAAGATTGTAACAAAGAAAAATTCATGAACATTTTCAGAGAAAAGGCCAGGACAGAATGCAATCTACAAGACATGAATGAGAAGGTTATAAGAGATGGTATGAAGAACGAAGAATTCATCAAGGAAAAGGAGTTAAAAAATGAGCTTGTAGAACTGTTAAAACGCGAGGAAATTTACTGGAGGGACAAATCAAGAGAGGTCTAGCTTTGAGAAGGGGATTCAAACTCAAAAAAATTTCATGCTTTAGTTCTCGCCCGTAGAGCTGTGAATAAAATTGGAAGTATCCAGACCAGGGATGGTGTAATGAAATAGGGAAGCATAGAAGTAGGCGAAGCTGCGGTAAATTTCTTTAAAAATCTCTGGGTTTCCACAATGACAGCTATGCAGAGGAAGGCTTCTTAGAATCTATCGAAAGATGGGTAGGAGTGAAAACAATGCTATGTTAAACAAACTGGTTTTGCTGGAAGAACTTAAGATTGCTCTTTTCTAGATGCACCCCGATAAAGCCCCCGAGCTAGACGGTTTCCTAGCAAGATTTTTTCAGAATTGTTGGAGTTTCATAGGCAGAGACATCTGGCAACTGGTGGAGGACTTTAGGAAGTCAAAAAGATTCGTAAAAGATCTAAACAATACGGTCATTGCTCTAATCCCGAAAAAAGCGAAATCGAAATCGTTCAATGACTTTAGGCCCATTTCCTTATGCAACACGATTTATAAAGTAATAGCCAAAGTTTTGGCAAACAGGCTAAAAAAGCTCCTACGGAGGATTATCTCACCGGAACAAAAAGGGTTCATGCCTGGGAGAGAAATAACAGACTGCATCCTACTTAATAGCGAGGTGGTTCATTCCCTTAAAAATAACCACATGGCAGGAATGGTAATCAAATTGGATGTAAGCAAGGCTTACGACAAGGTAAGTTGGGACTCCTTGCTCAAAGTAATGGTTTGTATGGGCTTTGATAACCAATGGTGCTCCTTGATCAAGCACTGCATATCAACTGTTAGATCCTCGATTCTGATAAATGGATCGCTACATGGCTTTGTTACGGTCACCAATGGCCTGCGACAGGGGACCCCCTATCCCCTTCACTTTTTGTGATTATGGCAGAAGCGCTAAGTTGCACCATTAAGCATAAAATGCAACAAGAGGAGTGGATAGGCGTAATTGCGGCCCCCAGTGTAGAAAGAATTACTCACTCTCAATTCGTAGATGATACTATGTTGTTTGGGGAAGCAAGCATCAAGGAGGCAAAATGTATTAAAAATACTCTAGAAGAATATGAAAAATAGTCGGGCCAAAAAATGAATAAAGACAAATCAAGAATATACTTCTTCAATACAAAGGCGACTACTCAGAACGCCATATCCTCCATACTGGGTTACCAAATTGAAAAGCTCTCGGCCAAATTCCTAGGGATTCAGGTTACTGATGGAGCATGCAGATCCAGGCACAGGGAGGAGGTGGTGGCTAAATGTAAAAGCAAGGCAATGTCGTGGAAAAACAACTGGCTAACGCTGCCAGGCAGAATCACCATGGCCAAGGCAGTGCTATCAGCCATCCCAATCTTCACAATGACATGTTACCTAGCACCCAGGAAGGTTGAGGAAGAGGTCGAAAGAATCCAGAAGCGATTTCTATGGGAAGGCTCCAAGGGTGAAAAAAAGATACCTCTAATTGGATGGGACAAGGCAAGTAAACTAAAAAGTGAAGGTGGAGAAGGTTTAAGGAAAGTTGGCCTTCAAAATTTAGCACTAGGGGCAAGGTTGGTGTGGAAAATGTATAAGCAACCAGAGAGGTTATGGTGCCGTGTAATCCAGAACAAATATCTTGATAGCACGTCTCCCACAAGGATATTGACAATAGACAATCTTCAAGGAGGATCGGCTATATGGAGATTCATTAAAAAGTGCCATCCATTGATCACTAACCATATCTCTTGGAAGATAGGGAATGGCCTAAAGGCAAGATTCTGGACGAACTCATGGAATGGTTACATGAGCCTATCAGATCAATTCGAATTGGGACAGGTTATCGGGCGTTTGGAGGAGGATTTTGGCCTGGAGGTAATTAACTATATAGACTCGCAGGCATGGGAGGTTGGGGGAAGGGCGATTTGGAAGAATTTGCACCATTTGCCACTAACTCAAGAGTTAACAACGACAGTGATGGAAGAACTCAATAACTGCATGATATGTATATCGGAAGAAGAGGACACCATAATATGGTGTGAGGCAAAGTCGGGTGAATACTTTGCCAAACTAGGCTACCAGTTACAGGTGGAAGTTGGAGCAAGAATAGATTGGCTGGCAACCTTATGTTGGAACCAGGCAGTTCTCCCCAAGGTGGGCGCCTTCCTTTGGGTAGCAAGTCAAAACCGTTGCCTCACAATGGCAAGACTGAAAAAGTTAGGAATTGCAGGTCCCTCGCATTGTGTAATGTGTGAACAGGCGGAGGACACTGATCATTTGTTTTTATCATGTCCAGTAGCGGTTACCTGTTGGGACTGGCTCCAATGGACATTCAATTTACAGGGCCCAAGGCATGAAAAGCTATGGGATTTCTTGAACTCATGCCAAAGGGGCAACAAGAATGGATATTGGCAAAGGTTGTGGCTGTCTGCACCGTCGATGGTGATTTGGCACATTTGGAAGGAAATGAATCACATAATTTTCAAGGGAGAAGCCCTTTGGAGCGATTATTTGTTAGAAAAAGTTATGGAAGCACTAATAGAAGTGGCAAACAACAGAACACAAATTGGTGCAAAATCAAAATTCACTAAGTGGGATGAAGAAATACAAAAAGAATGGAACAAATTGAAACGCCCGAAGGATTGTTCTACCAAGAAACTCAAAGTGGACAGGGAGCTAGTTCGGTGGAAGGGCCCCAAAGAACTACCTTAGAAATTGTATTTTGACGGGGCGGCAAAAGGCAACCCAGGCAAGGCAGGGGCAGGATGCCTCATTAGAAACCAAAAGGGGTAGTGTGTTTGGGCCGCATCAAAAAATCTTGGCGTTTGCACCAATAACATTGCGGAATTGGAAGCCCTGGCTTTGGGATTGCAGACGTGTATTAGCAAAGGGCTCAGGTCAGTGGAAATTGAAGGGGACTCCAAAATATGCATACATGCAATTGTCAATGGTCAATCACCAAGTTGGCAAATCAACTGTCGGGTGAGTCAGTTAAAAGGGCTAGTTAGCAAATTGGATAATTACAAAATTGGCCACGCCTATAGGGAAGCAAATAAGGCGGCGGGCTGTCTGGCAGACGGACAAGATAATTAACTACTCGAACTTGGAGCGATGGGATGACTTAAGAATGGTTGTTGATCAGGACATGGTAAAAAGTAATCATAATCCCTAGCCAGAGGCGGGGCGGTACATGGCCACCAATGACTTGAGGTGACTAAAGTCAGTAAGGGCGTCGTTTTAAATGCAAGGTGGCTTCTTTTGGTTGTTCCTGGAAAAGGCCTTCACAGTGACGGAGGACTTAACCTGCAAGAGCTAAGTACCTGTGACCCAGTCACGAGGAACACAATACTAACTAGTATGGCTATAAGTGGAAGCCAGTTGAAGCCATCTTCATTCTGTAACATTCTATCATTCTATAACTTCCTGTCTCCAACTAAAATGGTGCATTGCTTCGGTCTAGGTTGCTCATGCTAGTGGGAGTCACGAGCTGAACAATGTCATGTCCCCGAAATAGCAGAACTATAAAGACCAAGTGTTAAAATACAAATAAATTAATAAATAAAATAAATAGCAACATTAATATTAAAATTTAAAATAAATGTGTATCATATCAATATAAAAATATATAAATATGAAATAACAAATATAATAATAATATATAGGCAAATTATTGTTATTACATTCTATTATTAAATAACTTAATATCAAAAATAATAATAATAAATAAATATTATAATCATTACACATCAAAAATTGTAATACATTAGAATAAAATAATAATAAGATATTAGCAAATTATTTTATTATTATACTTTAATGTTAAAATATGTTCAATAAAACATCAAAATAAAATAATAAAATAAATAGAAATCTGAAATATCATAATTATAGTAATAATATATTATTTTAATAATAGATATTATTATGATAATAAAGGCAGCAATTAAATCTAACAAAGGGATGTATTTTATGAAAAGTCACCTCTTTCACCAAGCAATACATTCCCCCCATGAGTCACCTACCTTGAATGGTATAAATAGAAGGAAGGAAAATAAGGAAGGGAGGGAAAACATTGAGAAATACAATTTGCAATTTAGAACAGCAGCAACAATGATTGTTATGCATTGGAATATAGTCATTTAATATATATATATAATTTAATAGGCATACAAGTATATATGCATAGATATAGATAAATTTTCTAATGAATAATATTCAATTAATAAAGAATATATGTGAATAAGGAAGGAATAATTATATGAATACAAATGGATATAAGTAAAAGAATAATTATATATATGTATATAAAGTATATATATATATAAAAATACATATACATGATTATCCAATAATGATACTTATAAGTAATGATGACTCTTTAATATAAATATGAGTAGATTATGCATATTTATGAATTGTCCTCATCCTAGTATAAGGTTGAAGGAGGCGAGTAAGGAAACATGGAGAGATATAGCAACTCAGGTGATGTACTCACTTAGCAATAATATTTAGCATATTTTGAATATAAGAAATAGATATTTCTAATTTGATTATTGGTGTAATGCTTTCTTTAGTATTATCATGATGATAATGATGCTGATATTAACTTAAAGAATTAGTAATAAATGCAAATGTATTTGATTGGTAAAAGATTGTCTTCTCTGTGTTTGTAAGCCTACTAGGGTGGAAGGGCCTGAGATAGGTGGTGCCTAAAAACCCCACTTAACAATCCACTGTGGCCATGGAGGGGTGGGGGTCCCACTTAACAATCCGCTGCGGCCATGGAGGGGTGGTAGGCCTGAAACCCCTTATAAACTCCGTTGGCTTCCCCCAGTAGGTTGAGTGTCTTTCGAGGTGATGGCACAGGTAGAGAAAGAAGGTACAAGTGTTTCCTCTAAGCATGCCACTCCGAGATGTTCATATCGCTCGGGGCCAAGGGGTGGGTTGTCCTAATAGGACGCTTGTGCTCTTGGGCTTAGATGGATAGCTTTGGGCGGCACTACCCATGCCACTCCTCATATGTCTTTATTATTGATTTGTGATTATATTTATATTTGAATATCTAGATATTAATGCTAACATATATATGTACATGTGGAAATATTAAATGCAAACTTCAATCCAAGATCACTTAGTCAAAGAGAACATTCATTTGAAAAAGAAGAAACCCTAAACTTGATCAACAAGTGAATTCTAGGGCAAAGTCGGGTAAGGGACATTACAAACAATGTCACAGGTTATTCGTAACCAACAACCCACGGGAAAGGAATGCAGTGCAAACTCTAGCTTCATGGGGTGCGGAAGGTAGAAGACATTTGTGTGACGGCCAAACCTATGCGGCTGTCATAAAACCGCTTGTGGATGTGGCAGGGTTGAGAGAGAAGGTGGTGGAATGGATCAGTGGCTTTGTTTTGGGGGCCAACTGCTTCGCAGTTGCGGGTGCAAAAATGGAGTTGCCAAACGAAGAATGGGTGAGTTGTCTATGGGCTTTCGTTGACTTCAGTCTGCACGTACCAGAGGACGATCGGGTGGAATGGGGGGAAGAAGTGCTCGGTCGTCAGAGTGTGGAAAGAAGAAACTCGAATGGGGGAAGCTTGGCAGGTGTTTCGGGTGGGGATAAGGAACAACAAACTGGGTTCCTTCCATCGTTTCATGCTCGAGGGCAACAGCTGGCTTTCAACAAACAGTCTTTCAAGGCTGATTGAATATGGCACTAATGTGGCAGTAGTGTATGGTTCAATATCCAATGCTTGAACAACTATGCAATCCAAAGATGTAAACGAGCGCTATCCCCTTGATAGCACTTATCTATAATTAAAAAAAAAAAAACAAGTAACAAAGACATTACAATAAAATTCTTCCTTTCTTTATTGATAAATACATGCAAGTTACACTATATATTTCCACATGAATTCCATTTTCATTGCAAATATAAATCAGAGTACAAAAGTAAAACAATTACATACATAGCTTGTAAGCTTTTGCACAAATACTAGTAAGACGGTGTAGGTTCCCTTCCTTTCAAATCTTGGTGTATCCGTCGCTTGCTGTGGAGGAGAAACATCACTCAGGCGTTTTTCCACCAACCACGGACTAGTAATGTGGTCCCCTGCACATCTATCATTCGATAGATGGCCCTCCCTTCGAACAAAGAGATTGGTAGAGTATCCAGCTGCGACAACCCAACTGAGCATAGTGTTGTGTCCTATTCACAACTAGAACCTTGCTATTTCACAACCTCATACTAGTACAAAGATCATGATGAACTGACAGTGTAGTCTCAAGCGTCACACAGTCTAAGTGGATGTCGTACATTTCACTACTTTGGCCAAAGTATTCTCATTCAGTACTTCGAATGAAGGTCATCTACCATATACACTACTCAGGGCCGATTTGTCTTAAGGCTATCTTACACTATGCATAGGTATTGTCCTTTACTTTTGGATAATCTTTTATCCTAGGCTAACCTACAACATATTAATCTACTAAGTAATTACACAAGATAGGTATATCCCGTTTCAGACAACCTACCTTCAAACAATCTACTTAGAAACAAAATAGTCTGCAAGTGTCTTATACCATTCCTCCTAATCAGGAAATCTTTATCCTAGGAGTACTTTAGCTTACCTCAGTTATCCTTATAAATAATGACTTGTGTTGACATGGAGAGAAATATAGTCGAAGATAATTAGAATTTATGTATTTATTTTAATTAATTATGTTTGCATGGATTAATTAGGATCTGATTAATTAGTTAATTATGGAAGGGGATGTTAGTGGGATTAATTGATTAATGTAGAGTAATTAACTATTCAACATGGATATAATTAGAAGTTAGCTAAATAATTAATAATAATTAATTAACTAATGGGATGTGATGGTTTACATGGATTAATGATGAAATTGGGGTGGTGGAATTAGGTTGTCTACAAAGACAAATGACAGTTTTCATCTATAGAGGATTTTTTCAGTTTGTTTTTGTGAAAGTCGTACTTTAGTCAATTATTGTTGATACTTCGGGTAGAAATACAATAAAAACTGTTGATCCTTAGTTTTTTCAAATTCATCAATATGATAAACCATTTCTTGAAACAAAAATAATATATCATGTAATACCATAGGAATAGTGATATGTGTAGCAAATTGTTTTGGGTAAAACCCCCAACACTTAAGAAAGTACAAGTTTGTGTTAATCACAAACATAGATTACATCAACACAATTTCCCTTCAATCCAACAACATTCCAATACCAACATAACTTGTAAAACAATTATACAAACTACTATCCCATGCCTCCAATAGATAGGCAAAACTAATACAAGAAACCATAAATAGTTTCCAATACGATGGACTAAAACCATGAGTCAAGTAGTGTACATGCAAAAGATACCTAATCAGATGTGTTTGAGAGCTAGAAGCATCTTTTAGTAACTTGAAAATTTGTCTCTTAAACATGCTTTTCCAACTTTATTGGAAGACAAAAATAACTCACTAGAGGATACAGTAACAACTCCCCAAGTCGAGAAAAGACAACCAACTTCCTATACACCATTATATATGTTTTCTTACAACTTTTACAATGTCATATATTCTTCTTAGACCTCTTTGAACATTATAAATAGTCATATATTGCTTTTTACTTCAAGCCAAGTGTCTAATGATGTTTTACAATACTTGTTCTCACATTATGCCACTTACATATTTCAAGTCACCTAGAGAATAATAATCAATTATAAATACTCCCAACACATGTAGATTTCAAAGTTGGCCCTTTCCATGATTATTTGAGATGTACACATAATTAATCAATGTTAATAAATAAATTACGATAGTCTAAGAGGATTGCAAGTCGAATATCGCCCTTAGTCCTAACATCCTCCTACTTGATATTTACATTGTAATGGGGGAGTAGGCAACAAAAGAAAATGAATCAAGTGCTAGGAGAGCAAGGCCCATGGCCTTCTTGCACTAGTAGGATTTCTTTGTGCTGTGTAATGTCCCCAAATTTTTGGGAAAGTGACTTATTTAATTTAATTTATTCAAGTTGTCGAAAAATTAATATTATTTCAAAAGGACGACTTTAATTAATTGTTTTAATTAAAATAAGTGGAAACAATAAAATATTAAGGTCACTTTATTAAATAAAGTTTCTTCTAGAAGCTCGGTTAGTTACAAGTTGGCTTCTTCTGGAAGATTCAATGGAGGCTTTAAAACAAGTCGAGTGCAAAGCATTTGGGGATCCATTGTTAAGTTGATATTTCTTATGCTTTATGCAAAGGCTTGATTCTTTGATTCAACTAAATCTATGAGGACGAAAACCTTCAGCAGATTGGAAAAAGGTTGGACAAAAACCTAACTCTTTCAAGGAGTGTATTTGTGATGTAGTTCACATTAAGCTTGACTGTTTCAGATTTGGAGCTTCAAGAACATTGGCTAAGGAGAGTGATTTGGAGAAATTTCTTGAGTCTTCTTCAAAGACAAAATTTCAGGTTTATGCGATATCAGGTGATATTTTGATAGTTTGGATCAATGGCTATTTTCCTATTCGAAGGATTGTGGTAATTTTTAGGATGAAGGGTTTTTGTAGATTATTATATAAGATTCCAATTCTCAGTTAACTCTCTCAGGTGATATCATTCCAAATAATATTGAGATTATTATATTCCATAATGGTAATTTGATTTATGTTGGGAATTAATATTCGAAAAGTTATGGCATTGTTCAAATCATAGTTTCCATATTGTCTTTACAAGCATAGCCTGGATATTAATTTATGAGGAAAATTGATATTTTCTATGGGCCGCCATCTTAACATGCATTGTGAATATTATGGTAATAATATAAGGTAACACCACTAGGGATAGTTTCTGCCGTCTGGACAATTTATCAAGGAGGTTGTGAGTATAGTCGGCCACACTAGTTGAGGGCATTTGTCATGTATTTGATTATAAGTCAAGCCACAAATAAGAAGGTCATCACTAATATTAGTGAAGGGAATCACAATTGATAAAGGATTCAAAAGCAGTGTAAAATCTTATTACTAGCATTAAACATCGACTTCTTCCAAGGGCTTGAATGAGGAGAGTCGTGAGTCATTGTAAGACTGCAATTATATTTGAAGGAAATATTTGTAAAGAGTTTGACATTGAATATTCAATCAAGGTTGCCATATGTGTTAGAGGCAACTCACGGGGGAGTCAGCACCAGCAGTTGGAGTATTGAAGACATTGAATTGGTCGACTCAGATCAGAAATCATAATCAGGTCATAGCCGCTGAGATAGTCTGTCATGCCATCCATTCAAGGATCTATAGGGAATTCATGAGATTTATACTTAGCCGGGTGAAAGTCAATGAATTATTTCTACCGTTGATATAAAGAAGTTAGTATTATTTGAAAAGGCCTATAATACATTCTTTGAAGAAGCTGACATATCTCCTTTGGTATTTGATGTGTGTTTGAGACAAAGTCTGCCGATAGAAACAAACCAAGGGCCACCTCTCATAATATAATTTGAAGTTGTCGGGAATCTTCAAGTTAGTCAATGCCATTTGTGGGCCACCCTATTTGCAATACTGGAGGGTCAAATTCGTAGTTTTTGGGTTCAACATGGCCACAAGATGTTTGTGCAATCTCTGTAATACCTGGCGAAGGAAAGAAAAGCTTGTGCGTGGATTTCACTGAAGAGATGTATGTATGTAAGGCAATGCGGAAGTTGGTTGAAGCGATCTATAAACATATTTTTTGGACACGATGTGTGCATCCCATGATCAATGTAGTGGATGACATTAGGAAATTAACTAGATCAAACAAGTTGTACTCAATGTGAGAAATGGATGGATGCTTAGTTGCAATCACCATGCATTTGCATGCAAATTTCAAACCTTTTTGCAAGAAGGAATTTCTCAAACTTTTTTAGACCAGAGATGCCTCATACTTCATTCTGAACTATCTCTCAACCATAATTTAGAAACCCTATGGTTATGGCCAGTGGTATTTGATTTATGGCAGATACAAACTATAATTTAAATTATAGTTGAGGGATAAGTTATTCCATATAACTCTCACATTATAGAATTCATTATAGGTTATATCTCCATATAATTGAGAGATAGGTTATATAAGCTCTGATTAGTTGTAATGTCCTCATTTTCCAGCTCGCCAAAATAATATTGAAATATTTATTCATTTTAATTATCTAATGTCGCTTGGCAAAAGTGCATTTATTAAGATGATATTAAATAATTAAATAAGATGGGTTCATAAAGTGACGTTGATGAATATTTAAAAGTTAAGTTAATAAAGTCACTTTATAATAATGTATTAAGTGAATTTGGCGGGAAATCCTTAAAAAGGCAAAAAGGCATTATAAAAAGCACTTGAGAGCTCATTCTCTCATATTATGAATCATTATATTATTTTGGGGTTTGTGTTTGTTGGAGTTCTTCGGAGTTCAAAACCCTAGATGGTATTCCTACAGGTTCCAGTTTCGATGGTGAAAGATTCCTCCCTAGCTGGATTGAGGTGGATTCACCCAGGATTCACAGCTGCAATTCTACAGCTGGATTGATCGAATAAATAATTTGGGTGTTGTCCCAGGCCAGACAAATTATCAGTTAGAAATTGAAGGGTTTCATTACATTTTCAGTCTCAGATTGGTATTGAGTTTCAGTGGCATAATCAATCATCTGAGGATTGATTTGGCTCATTCAGGAAGACAAATTATCTTAGACATTTGGGAGATTGTCAATTATATCATTGGCATCATTTAAAATTGTAGTCATCAGGCTGATTGATGGGAATTGAATGTTTTGCGTTACTGATCTGAGTTTGTAGACTCAGGCCATGAGGAGTATTATTTTGCATAAGCCATTGCTGGGCGAACATATTGCCTCCTATTGATTGGTGTCCATATTATTTGTTGCCTTAGTGGTTTGTCGATTGCACAAGGAAAATATGCTGTTCAGATTCCTGAAGGTTTTCTGACTTATTTAGGGCAACTGGAAACCCAAAATTTGTGGTGATTGCTTTGAATATTCGTCTCCGAGATTGAGGCACCATTCCTGTGCAGGGTCATGGGTCTTTAAACTGTAGGTGTGAAGAATAAGCAGGGTTACAAGCAGGGACGTGGAGTATAGCAGGCCGTGGGTCTTGAAAAAGGGGCAATTTAGCCTTTGAGGGGGTAGTGAGCTTCCATACACAGGTGCAGCAGTATTTACCAAGCGTGATCATCCTACAGGAACTGCATGGGATCATTGAGAGTTTAATATATCTGAGAAAGAAGTCTGAGCGTGGAACAACTAAGGAGTGTAATCTGCTCATTATATGTAGCTTCTTTCAAGGGTTTCATATCACTCTTTCTACCAGGTGTGCATTCTTTAAGGTCTGAAATATTCATAAACTTGCTGTGTTATGTATCACTGCTGCCCATTCTATTATCTGCTGTTATACATCTATGCAATTTGCTGTTACCATTAGACTGTTTGAAGTTTATGAAGATTGCAATCTTGTCTCAGTCTGATTACAAACTTTACTCTCGCTGTTGATAGTTTCTGAATGTTATTCCCTTCATAACAGCTCTAAACAATGCACAAAATAGTCTTGTAATAAGTCTGAAATTGTTTTCTGAATGTGCTTGTAATCTCAGTTCAATATTGAGTGATATGCTTGAGATTTGGTTCATCAGATTTGTGCATATATTATCCTTTGAGTTTGGTTATGATTTTATATGCATTGCTATGTTATAAGTTTGATAAATGGGACATCTATCAAACTACCACAATTGTAAAAATTTCACACAATCGAGAAGGGAATCTTACAGAACCCATGCAATTGGTGGTCATGACCTATTAGTGGAATTGGTTGGCCGAGACTAAGTTAGAGTAGGGGAAGAGGGTGAATGAAGTGCTGAAGAGTGACTATTTTGGTTGACGCAAACACATTGTCGCTATCATATTTCTCTCTTTTTGGAGTGACTATGTAATGCTCCAATCCAAACACCTCGGGCATTAGCCAAGTGAACTATATTTTTTAATTTTTAAAAACAACACCGGTGAGTAAGATACAACAATGACGTGTTGCATTGTACACCACGTGCATACCAAGTGTCGTGTCAAGCACAATGACACACAAGATAACATCACACTTGCTTAACCTACAAGAGTGGAACTCCACTATGATGACGATTGAGTTCTAGAGGTCACTCATTTTCTTTGACCCAATATACCTTGACAAGTTATTGAGCTCCTCCCTTTTACACACTTTGAGAGGGTATTGGAGTTGGCTCTATCCCACTACCTTGAGAGAAGTAGTATTGTAGTTGGTTCAACTTTGATACCCAAGTGAGGTGGTATGATAGTTTGCTCAACTCCCATACCTCGAGAGGGATGGTATCAAAGCTGGCTGAACTCTGATACCGAAGATGAGTGATATTGTAGTTGGCCTAACTTTGATACCTTGATACCTAACAAAACCCAAAAAAACACTAAGGCACAAAAGAAATAGCAAGAATGCAATTTCTAAATTAAATATCCCAAGTCTAGAAATTACACTAAGCTCATTTCTCTTATACAAGCATAGCAATGCTAACATAAAGCATAGAAGGTATTGGACTTTGGAGTCAATGCAATTTCGGTACTTTGATGAGGTATTGTGGTTTAGGAAACTCCAATACGCTGAGGAGGTATTGGGGTTTAGGAAACTCCAATACGCCGACGAGGAAACAATAGATAATGAAATTTTAACTTGTTTAATGCAACTTTAGAACATGCATTTAGTTCATTGTTTTACAAGCATAGCAATGATAACAGAAAGCACATAAGTAATGTTCGAGATATGACAATAATGATGAAAGGAATATATAACAACATGCAATCTCGGCTGCAACATTGGTAGACGATGAAAGTAATAATATACTGACACCACTTATGTGGGCGGTTTACATTCCTTCGATATAGGAGGTCTCAAAATAAAGTTATAGCTATAAAATAGGACTCAAATGTCTTGAATCATAAAAGTTACAACTTGATACAATGAAAGAACGATTAATGGAAAAATGAAGCTTTCTTCCACATTATGTGCTGTCCAATGTTGTTGTAATGGATTCGCTAGTCGCCAATAGTGGTTACAGACCATCCAACCATGTGGTACTTGTAGGTCCACCCCGCCATGCTAGGAGATAGTCACTTGGGCACAAACACGCACACTCATGCAAAACAAGGGAATAGGGCCAAACATTGTGCATAGAAAATAGGCATGAACACATCAACATCTAAGGTGTCCTCTGATCACATACATGTATAGAGATGGGTCTCACGTTGGATACAATTTCCAATGGCATTATGACAAGGATCCTAGAGGAAGGCGAGGAATGTCATCATAGTAGCTCAACAACTCTACAAGACAAAGTACCTCACCCCTTCCATGGGGTGGAACTTGTTAGAACCCAAAAATTCCATAAAAAATCCTATGTTTTTATCCATTTTAATCCATCATTTTCATATCTTTCATAAAAAATCATTCACTACCTTTTAAAATATGCTTATAACCTTTACCGCTGCCTTTATATTCATTTTTATAACACTTACCGCTTTACCGTGGCCTCCCACAATGGGCTCGCGGTATAGCGGTTGTGGCTAAGAAGCAGGCATTATGTGTTTACCGCCACACCACGCGCGGTCAATTCATTGACCGCGGTATCGCGGTGGCGGTGAGATAACTAGAACAGCAGGCAAAAGGTGTTCACCGTGCGCGATTAAACCACAAACTGCGGTATCGCGCTGGACGGCTAGTTAGTAGTGGATGGTGAACGTAGCGGTCAGGAACAATTTCACTGCGGTACCGCGCTCGGTCAAACTATAGACCACGGTGGATGGCGAAGCGGTTAACAGAGACAGCAAGGAGACAGTGAGTGGTTGGCGGGCTGGCATTGGCGAACGGGTAGCGGTTACCGTGATACTGTAGCCGCTAAAATGAAGACCACGGTAATGCGGTAACAGTGAAGGCAACGGGGAGAACGATTAGCGGTTTGAAGAACGGTCACCGCAGTACCGCGGGAGGGTAAGGAGGAGTCCGCGGTGGTGGCAGTAAGAGGAGATGGAAGCCGTGACAGTCAGTGGTGGGACCTGTCAAAGTCAAAATCGATAAAAGAAATAAAGAAATGCACGAAGCGATTGAAATGTCAAAGCAAAATCAAAGGCAGGCAAATTATGAAATTAAAATCAAATGCCGAACTATGTCAGGCATGTGTTTGGTTTATCAAGGTGTAATTTTTCACTTCGTGTGATTTCATTAATTGGTGTCTGCATGTCAGAATTAAATTCTTTTAATAAATCACAATGGTCTTAGGATTTCTTTTGGATTGTTGAAGAAGAACTTGGTAGGGAAACATTCCAGCACTATTTGTGCGAGACATAAATAAATCAAGTTTTATGCTAGTCATATAGTTTCATTTTTCAAAGTGTCTAGCAACTTGAATTTAGACAGAAAGGGAAATACATATGTAATTCTTAATTTTGACTCCATTGCCTATGTGGATAGAAGGCACTAATCTGCCTCAACGCAGAGATCAGATTTCATACAATTATTATTTTCATATCTTTTCATTTGTGTAGTAGGAGTAGGAGTAGGTTTAGTGATTTTATTTGTCCAGTGCCTTTTGCCATTGTGGATAGATTGATCAACCAGGAAACACATTTCAATCTGCATCATTCATATAGGTTCACCCGCCTTGGTCTAGCAGAACCTAAAGAGAAGAAGTTCCAATTGCATCAATTGGCCTTGTACGTCGGTTAAAAGTGTTGTGAGAGCTTGGCAACCTCTCGTGGTTCAAACCTGCATTTTTGAGACCCAATAGTTTGGTGACTCTACTGGGGAATTACTTAGGAAGTTTTCAGCCTTTCCATTTATAGAGTCAACAAAGTTTTACATTTTTGGAGATTCTGGTGGGGCAAACCAAAAGCAATCCATTTGATTTTCCTACTTTTGGAAAAGTAGGTGGCAACTTTGTTTTAGATTTGATAAATAATGGATGGATATTGTGGAACAGTCACGTTTTTTCAAGATTCAGAAGAAGAGAGAAGACAACGGTCAATAAGAAAATTGAAGGAATTGAGACAACAGAGGCTACAAGTAAACCAACAATTGCTGCAATTAGGAGTCAAAGATGCTCAAAATACATCACGAAACAGGCCATCATACAGTGAGAATGAAGACACAAGTGCTAAGAGATCTTGGACACCACAAGTGCCCTATGATACAACTGAGGGGAACTCTGGAAACAAAGGTAATGTACTCTATTCACAACAAAGTACTTTTGATGAGTATATTCAAATTGAAGAGAGAGGCAAAAATCTTGTGGATGTTTTTTTTGATATGAGGAGATATAAGGGAGAATCTATGAGTTTTTTATACAACAGGATGGTAGATGTCTGTATGCAATTACCTCCTCATTTTAGGCCCACAAGACCCACATTTGTTGCACAATGTTTGAGAGCATCAGAGCCTGAATCAATTTATTGGTCAGAGTCATTAAAACAGCAAGCCTTTGATGTAGCAAATAAATTTATTGATTCCATGCTTGGGACAAAGTATGTGGATACTACCAACAGCGCTTGAGAAGCTGAAACAAAAGAACATGTCATGCTGTCCAACAATGAAGATATGGAGAATAGCTCTGGCATAACAGATTGTGAGTCAAATTATGAAGATGAAATAGTGGATATTGATCTTCAACAGGATGATTGTTGTAGCTATTATGAAGATCAAGAAGAGGTTGGAGACATAGTAGAAGATATGGAAGTAGAGACTTGTTCACTCAGTAGTGAGCAAGTTTCAGATTTGTTAACTCTGGAATACCAGAAGTATGCACATGAAGATGGTTCCAAGACTTTGGTCCCAGCCTATATATGCTTTGA
The DNA here is from genome assembly GCA_007115665.2 of Sequoiadendron giganteum. Lineage (NCBI taxonomy): Eukaryota > Viridiplantae > Streptophyta > Pinopsida > Cupressales > Cupressaceae > Sequoiadendron > Sequoiadendron giganteum. Next base: position 618,905,383 of record CM021102.1, on the reverse strand, counting down.
CAATGAAGATATTGTGTGTAGTGATTCAAACGGTTCCATGTCCATCTCTCACAGTGATGAAAATTTTGAAGCTGATCATGAATTTGTTTGTGTCTAGGAAGAGGCATGTGAATTGAATGATTTATGTCTGCAAGAAAATGATATTGGTTTGCATATTATTGATGATGAGTGTCCAGCATTTGTTGATTCAAGTATGTATAAGGATGACTGCCTGGATCAAGTATGTGTGTTAATGCCAACTGGTGATAGGAAAGTAATTTTGATTTGATTATTTCAAAGGATATTGATGAGATTGAATTTGTAGATTCCCATGTGAAGTATTCTGATTTTCAGGTCCCAGTGCAGTTGCAGGCACACTCAACAACATATGACAGTGAGCATGCTTATGAATGTTTTGTTGAATTTGGGTACACTTTGTATGCTAAAGATGATGAGTATTTTTTATATGATAATGAGAATGATGAAATGCAGAATGGTAAAATGAATATGAATCAGGTTGAATGCAATGATTTCTTGAAGGTTTTCAATGGCAGTACATGTTGCAGGGCAGGTGGAATGGATAGTTTCAAAAGAAACCTGATGAGCTCTAATCAGAACAAACTCTATGACAGAGGAAAGTGCAGGTTTTTCCTTTTGGGGTTGTCTGGGGCCATTCCTCGTGGTTTGAGTTTTTGAACCAGAGCAGGTACAAAGGATTAAGGATTGCCAGTGCATGGACAATTCTTAGCAATGCCTCTTTAATCATTTTCTTCCATGCACAGTAGTTTAAGTAGGGTCTGGGTTTGCCAGTACATGGACAATTTCAGAAGTTCCCTTATTGAGACATTGTTTCTCTTTCCATGTACAGTAGTGGAGGGTTTTGCCTTTCTCCATGCTCCATCTTTCATGTCATTGCCTTCATTTATCATTTCCTTCGCTTGGTCTGCTCTCCCAGTAGATATTCTGGATTCTTGCAGTGATTTGCAAAATCACTCATCCCCAACAGGAGCCACTGTTAGAACCCAAAAATTCCGTAAAAAATCCTAAGTTTTTATCCATTTTAATCCATCATTTTCATATCTTTTCATAAAAAATCATTCACTACCTTTTAAAATATGCTTATAACCTTTACCGCTACCTTTATATTCATTTTTATATTACTTATCGCTTTACTGCGGCCTCCCACAATGGGCTCGCGGTATAGTGTTTGTGGCTAAGAAGCAGGCATTATGTGTTTACCGCCACACCGCTCGCGGTCAATTCATTGACCGCGGTATCGCGGTGGCGGTGAGATAACCGATGCAACAGGCAGAAGGTGTTTACCGCGCCACCGCGCGCCGTTAAACCACAAACCGCGGTAATGCGGTGGACGGCTAGTTAGCAGTGGATGGTGAACGTAGCGGTCGGGAACAGTTTTACCGTGGTACTGCGCGTGGTCAAACCATAGACCGCGGTGGCTGCGGTGGAAGGCAAAGCGGTTAACAGAGACAACAAGGAGACAGTGAGCGGTTGGCGGGCTGGCAGTGGCGAACAGGTAGCGGTTACCATGATACCGTAGCCGCTAAAATGAAGACCGCAGTAATGTGGTAACAGTGAAGGCAATGGGGAGAACGGTTAGCGGTTGGAAGAACGACCACGGTAGTACCGCGAGAGGGTAAGGAGGAGACCGCGGTGGTGGCGGTAAGAGGAGATGGAAGCCGTGACAGTCAGTGGTGGGACTCGTCAAAGTCAAAAACGATAAAAGAAATAAACAAATGCATGAAGCGATTGAAATGTCAAAGCAAAATCAAAGGCGGGCAAAGTATTAAATTAAAATCAAATGCCGAACTATGTAAAGATATTTGATTTTTCCGACAAGGCAGTATAATTAAATATTTTAGTCTTTGTCAAAGAATTCAAACAGTTGTAACGGAAAATGAAGGGTCACGACCCTTGGCATGTTTTGTACAAATATTTGAAAATTAGTGAGAGTAGGAGAGATTCTGAGGCCAGGGGGAATGTAAAAATGGGCAGAGCCTTTCCTGAAACAATGCAATGGAGATTAATATGTTCAACTTGTGAATTCCATTATGTGTTCAGTTGTTGTGTTATAATTATTTATATTTCCTATCTTGTATTTCCAACTTGCAGTCCTCTGATCATTTAAACCAATATGTCAAGTATGTGTTTGGTTTATCAAGGTGTAATTTTTCACTTTGTGTGATTTCATTAATTGGTGTCTGCATGTCAGAATTAAATTCTTTTAATAAATCACAGTGGTCTTAGGATTTCTTTTGGATTGTTGAAGAAGAACTTGGTAGGAAAACATTCCAACACTATTTATGCGAGACATAAATAAATGAAATTTTATGCCAGTCATATAGTTTCATTTTTCAAAGTGCCTAGCAACTTGAATTTAGACAGAAAGGGAAATACATACATAATTATTAATTTTGACTCCATTGCCCATGTGGATAGAAGGCATTGATCTGCCTCAACCCAGAGATCAAATTTCATACAATTATTATTTTCAAATCCTTTCATTTGTGTAGTAGGAGGAGTAGTTTTAGTGATTTTATCTGTCCAGTACCTTTTGCCATTGTGGATAGATTGATCAACCAGGAAACACATTTCAATCTGCATCATTCACATAGGTTCACCCGCCTTGGTCTAGTAGAACCTAAAGAGAGGGTGGTTCAATTGCATCAATTGGCCTTGTATGTTGGCCAAAAGTGTTGTGAGAGCTTGGCAACCTCTCGTGGTTCAAACCTTCATTTTTGAGACCCAGCAAAACTATGGAAGTATCCCCCTTGACACCTAGCAACCTTAGAGTTGGCATGCCCTTGGCACACATATTGAGCCTATGCAAGCCCTCAAGATATGTCAGCACATGGGGTCAATGTTGAGTCTTTGCAAGCAATCCAACATATCACCAAATTTATCTCTAGGTTCATTTTAATTACTCCATGAATGTCTTTAGTTATAACTTGATTAAGGTAACTCTTGCTCGTTGCCAATGGAGTGAATTCTAGACTTTGGACAACATCGAGAGCCACTCCTTCCAACTCCTATACCTAAATCCTAGGTTTGACAAAGGGAAATAAATAGCAACCCACTAGTATCTTCGTTCATGAATGCTGGAAATTTAACTTTTTTCATAAATGAAACTTTCCAACAAACTAAACATACCCTTTGGGCTCAAATATATACCACACAATTTCTTGGGTAATAAATTTTTGCGTTTCTTAATTTCATTGTGCTTTTACCGTAACAACAGCTTAAAATGAATATTTGTAGAATTGAAAGCAATATAGTTCAAGCCAAAACTAAAGCAAGGAATTCATTCTATAGTTTAAGCCATATCCTACCAACAGTGTGGGCATGGCACAGATGCAGTGTGAGAACATAAAAACAATGATAATGACGTGAAATACAATCTTAGTGGAACTCTCATAATACTTGTTTCTATAGATATCTCCCAATTGGAGAAGTGTTCCTAACATAGATTAGTCACACCTCCAAGTTTTCCCTTGCAGTCCGAATTCTCCTTGTTTGAGCACACAATGACCTAGCCAATTTTGATACCTAGAAATTGATTGTGAAGGGGTGGTTGATGCTAATTTCGTGCATGAGAAAACCTTGGGAATCCACGGATTTAGTAGTCGTCCCTTCCTCTCTATAGTCACCATAACTCAAATTGTCCTTTTCTGGTGCTGCCATAAATGAAATTGGTGCTTCCTAATTCCTTCCCTTTTATTTCTCGTTTTTCTTTACATATATTCTATATTTTTCACTTTATTTAAGTGCTTGAGTCATTTTCTTCTTTCAAAAGGCAAATAAAGTAATTCAAATTGATTTTTTTCTAGGCAATCTAAATATTCAAATTAGCTATCCCAAACAATGAAATATTTTTCTAATCACAATTAAACTAATTGCAGTAATTGAAATATAATTTCCCATGCATTTAATTGGCATTTCCTTTACCAGATTCCCGATTTTCTCCAATGCATCAAATCATTAACACAGAAGATTTAACCTTTTAAATATAATTGCATGCATATGGGAATATAAAATATTGCAATCACAATCACACATCTATAGGTTTTTCCACAACACAATGGACTCCAAAATTGCCACTGATTTGGATCCAAAATAGCTTGGGGTCTCATAAGACATCTTGTACTCAATCTGAGTACAATAGGGTTAGCAAACACATTAGCACAAATGGGGCATCTTTAATATAACCACCGTTTGGGAAATAACTGTATACTTGCACTCTCAAGTTACATGTCAAGCATACCTGCTCCATACATATAATAGCGGAAGCAATGTAAAATTACTCAATAGGGTACAACAATACATAAATCATAAAATCATTCTATGCAAATAACTCAATGCTAGTGTACATCATCCAAACATGGAAACTCAATAATCAATTAAAATATAGGATACTGAAATTGTTTAATAATCACATTTATAACCAAATATCCAGAAGGATAGTAATGGAATAGGACACCATTGTAATCTAGTCATAGAAAGCATAATACATGCATCTTGAAGTATACAATATGATATCACATCATCATATCTCTTGCAGATCATTTAGAACTAGCATGATACAAGATATCAATGCAAAATCAGCAACCATAACCATATTTATAAAACAAAGCAGTGAAGCAAAAACAATGATAAACGCTTAAAGCAACACAAACAAACACGATCTATGCATCCCTTGATACATAGTTGTAACATACACCCGTGATTTTTTATTTTTTTTGAACTCACTGATTGCTGATTGTTTGTTGTTGATATGTTTTGTGTATGTTTTTCCATTGCGTTTCAAGATGCCTAACAACATATAGAATATTGCAAATAGAGAGAGAAACTAATAGATAACAATGCCTTTCATAATAGATAACAACATGATTAAAGAGCAATTGGTTCAGATTGAAATCAGGTAATTACAATACTATTTTCAGACCTGATATATGAAGCTTCAGACCTGGTATAGGTCATATAACAGCAGCAAACCAATATATATGAGCTTCCAAACACCTCAAAGAAGCCACGCCCACTGTCCCTGATTTCCAACGCTTTCAAACAGCAACAGAAACTCTAGAAAATGGACTGATGTAGAGGTTTTTACATCAGGAAAGACCTGACATGAATACCCAAAAAGGTACAGCCCCTAGAGAGGGCAATTTAGCTTCAAAATGCAGAACTCCATTAAATGTCCAGTATAATAGCTTGAAAGATGGCGCCGTGGAGAGAGGAATCCAATGCAATAATGCCCAAAATGATGTGCCAAATACAACCAAAGCTACAAATGGATTTGTCCTTCAGCCACCGGTGAAAACTTAGTTTCCAGAACTTCTGATAAAGTATATCAGACCTCAGAAATCACTCCAAAATGCCTACCAATCACTTCCAAAATGATTCCAACTGGAAAACCACACTCACACCAACAAACCGAAATTAAAACACCACTAAAATCTTCATTTTTCATCACCCAAAACTCAGAAAATCAGAGCTTTGCTGTAGCACAGTGTGATCCTTGGATGGAACCACTCAAATCTGGCTAGGGTGGATCTCTCACCACCGAAACCAGGTCAATACGGTGAGGGTCTTTGTCCTCGACACGCAGCCAAAGTACTTTAGAGTCATTCCAGCAGCATCTTGTTAAGTTGTCAATTCAAAGATGAGCAAATGAGAGCCAATTTGAGACTTTTTAGAAAGTGAGATGTAAATTAGGGTAACTTTTGGTTTAAAACACTTTTCTCTCCAATTCCAACACCCTCCTCATGAGCCCTTTTAGAATTTGATAAGTAATACTACCTTATATCTCCCTTGGGCGTCGATGCTCATAAGGAAACTATTTTGCTTTTGTTGCCTTCTAAAACAATGTTAAGTTATAACATTAGGCTCCAAGGTGCTTTTTACGATGACCACCAACCCTTTCACTTAAGTTATAAAGTTATTTTCATAAAATAACTTAAGTGACTGATAAAAGGAAAATGTCAAATAATCCAACCTTAGACTGTCCAACACAACCTTAGGAATAACATTGCTGAAGAAATATGGGCCTAGGATCAGTTACCCAAAATAGACTTACTATAAATAGCAACTGCTAAAAATAGTAAGTACTCACCAAAACACAAACTGGTGCAAAACTAAAGTTCACTGAGATGCTCTGTGGCTTACTATAAATAGTAAGCATTGCAAACTGGCTAGCGCTATAAATAGAAAGTTCTATCAAAATTCAACATTGAGCTCAATGCTGGCCATTGAGTCCTCTAATCAACTCCAACTAGCCTATGGGAACTTTGGAATAGGCTAATGGATAACCCCACTACTCAAGTGCAAGAAGGGGACATTACAATAGTCAAAAATACAATGCCAATAACAACCAACTCAAGGCACAAGTGTGTGGGCATTACATATAAGATATGGGCACTCTAACTCTCCAACCCTTGGGGAAGTGTATGTATGTGTTGATGGATTGCTTGGCGAAGTGAAGTTCATCATACAAAAGAAAGATCATACTTTGCAATTATATAATGAGCATGTTAAACATATTATTTAACAAAAATAGGAGAAGTTCAATATTCTATTGCACAGGGATGCCTATGCATTGAGCCAAAAATGGTATTTATAAGGGCCTCACAATGACAAGGTTAGTATATACTAGAAATTGAAAAATTCCTAACCCTAACAACATACCTAAAATGAAAAAAAATGTAACCCACATGTAAACCTTAGTTTTTTTGATTGAAATTGTGTACCCCAAAAAGTTATGAAACCCTTAACCCCTTAACCTAGACATAAAAAAAAAGGGTTTCAGGGTGTACAATTAAAAAATAAAATAATAATGACTTAACCCTAAATTAAAAAAAGTAGTTGAGGTTTAATTGTTAAGGTTAGTATAAATTTAAAATAGAAAACCTAACCCTATTTCTAAAATAATTGTAATTTAGGTTTATCATATCACATTTAGCAAAGTTGCATGGACACAGTTATAGACACTATGTTGTATACGAATACAACCATATTTTAAGATCCCTAATATTGATATAGCAAGATACAACATTGATAAAAGAATACCCGTATATAATATAATTTGAAATAAAATAAAGTAATTATTTATTAATATTATTAATAAAAAATATATTAAAATATTAAAATTTAAATATAAAGAATTTAATAAAAATAATTTGAACTTTAAAAAATACACTTTGACAACTAATTTTTTAAATCTTAATTTTTATATTTCATTTAAAAATAAATTATTATAATAAAAATAAATAAATATTTAATATAAAATAATAAATTATAATAAAAATAAATGATTATGAAAATCCTAATCAAGATTAATTCTAAAACATAACACTTCAAGGTTAGATGAAATCTACATAGTAAAAATTTGAAAGTATACTTATTAAATATGTATTATAATTTATTATGGTTTATAGTACATATTCTTTAATATATATTATAATTTGTTATGGTTTGCTATATTGTGTGTTTAAAATTTGGAAATCAAATATTGCATAGCTTCAAAATTTTCAAATTATTTTTTTGCTAATTGGAAAATTTGTCATACTTGTAAGTGTGGTCACAAGGAAAAAAATGCACCAAAAAATTCCCAAAAATTGCTTAGGAAAATCCTAGGAAAATTGTGTAGAAAATCGACTAGGCAATACGTGTTGGAAAACCCTAGGAAAATTGTGCAAAGAAAAAATGGTAAGAAAAATAATGTAGAAGAATCAGGCGTGGCTAGAAAAAATAAGCTTTTTCAGAGATGTGTGTGTACAATATGCATGATGTCTTTGTGTCATATTGTACCCATACCCGTACTAGGTATGGCAGTATGTATGCTAGGCGAAGGGGGTGGCATATCCTACAACTCTGCTATTTAGGGTTTCCCTATAGGGTTTTTGTTTAATTTTAACAGTAAGGTTTAAAATTCTTTGTAATGTCTCCATATTAGAGACATAAAATGTTGCATGCACAGATTAATATTTCGATTTTAAAGATTGTTTGATAAAGAGCAATGAAAGATTGATGGAATAAGATAAATGAAATGCATAATTATCAACTAGTGCATAACTAACATAATCTGATATGACATATTACTCTTGATCGGAATAGATCTTCGCCTTGTTTCCTCTTGCCTAGACTCATTGGAGGAGGGACGAACTTACAGTGCCAAGGGCGCATGACCAATCTCCACTTGGATCCCCTCAAGGTTATCATCCGTCTTGGGACATTCATCATGGGATCGAACTTACCAGCCTTTCCCTCCACAACCATCCTCTCCTTGGTGAGCATTAGCGAAAGAGAATTTTGGCCTGAAGTCTATTCTTCAAGGTAAAGTCATCAAAGCTCAATAAGACACAATAATTGTTGTAAGCAATATTATTGTGGCTAGACAAATGACATCCTTTTATTCTATATGTGAAATTCACTTATGTTGTATATATGAATCAGAATATATATTTATAAATCATAATATAATTAAATATATTTATAAGCATCCTAACTTTATCTTATTTATGACATTACCATAATGATAATATTATGCATCTAATGTTCTCTTATTCCTAATAATGGAATGATATTATCCGCAAGATATTCTAAATAACATCATGCATCTAATCTTATCTTATTCCTTATAATGGAATGATATTATCCTCAAGATATTCTAAATAACGTCATGCATCTAATCTTATCTTATTCCTAATAATGGAATGATATTATCCTCAAGATATTCTAAAGAACATCATGCATCTAATCTAATCTTATTCCTTATAATGAATAACATTATCATAAAGACATCCCAAATAATAATATTATGCACCTAACATTATTTTATTCAAAATAAAGAATTAGCTTATTCACAATAAAGCAGAATACTACCGTAATGATATCCTAAATGATAGTATGCTTCTAATATTATCTCATTCATAATAAAGAGTAACATTACCACATTACTGTAATGCTCTAATTTTCCAATATCAGTCGATGCTCTTAATAATTCTTAGTATTTCATATTAATGTTTCTGCTGCTATATGAGTGCAGATCTCCCTCGTATTTCTGGATATATCTGCTGTTCTAATTCTAAATTCCCATTCGCGTTCCCCAAGGACTTTATATCCCTTTTTGAGACAGTCACATCTCTTTATTAACACATCCTTTGCAAGAGTCACACTCCTTCACAGGGAGTGCTGCGTTGACTCTTTATTTTTCCTAATTGCATCCGTTAGAAACTAAGGTTTATTGATTGCTGCAGTATATTTATTGATCGATGTTCTTAAATGAAACGTAATCAATGCTTTGTGGATCGCTGCCTTTATTGCTGTTTCATGATGCTTTTTGACTGCATCGTTTCTTTTAATAATCTCTGCTTTTACCTTTTAGTGACTGCTGATAATAAGAGTTGCTACTTGGTGTTTGTTTTATTTAAGAAATATTATTATATTATATTTATAGAAATCGTTGTCTTTGACTTATCATAGCAACTGATTTGTATGAGTTTTATAAACAATATTAATGGCTTGTATCATAATTATAATGTTATCAAGATAATTATAATTACGATAATGCTTGAATAGCTATATATTTATATTCTAATATTATATGTATAAATTGATTTTATTCTAAGTTACCGGTTCAGGTTCGGGTTCGCGTTCGGGGGTTCGGTTCACCGGTTCGGCTAAATTTTTTCGGGGGTGGGTTCGGTTCATTTTGGGTACGTTAGTACAAAAACATGTAAAAATAAAATAAAATATATATATATATATATATGCAGCCTAGAAGCATGAATTAAGATTAGAACATTGTTGTACCCAAACCAAAATTTTTGCTTCATTAAGGCATTTTGCTTAAAATGGTCTAAAACTTGTAAAAGTGGGGTCAAAACTCAGTTTTTGGGCAAATAAAGTATGGGCTTTTAGTCAGTGTGATGCCAGGAAGATACTGGCAAAATTTGAAAATTTTGAAAATTAGGGTTTTTGAAGTCTATTTTTAGCCCGAAACCCTAAAAAATAAGAACTTGTCAGAATTAGCTGAAATTAATTTTGATTGGCTTATTTCACATCACGATCACAGTGGTGAAGTCAGTTTCAGTTAAAAGTCAGTTTAAGGCTGGTGGGTAGTTATAACTTTTTCAGGAGAAAAGTTAGGACCTCTGAGGTCATTAATGGCAGTTGGCCAGTACCAGGTGTTAATATCTAAGCCTGAAACTCAAAGAAGAACACTCTACGATGAAAGATGTTGAAAATTATGCTTTTTGACGGAGGAGATTTTCAACGAGGTAAAAGTACTGTGAAATTGGCTAAGTCTGGATTGAAAATATTCTAAGTCTGGAGGTCAAAAGCGCCACTTTCAGCTAGGGGCGCCCATCATTATGGAAGCTGTATTCAACTTTTTGTGAGATTTTCTACCAAGATGATTTCTTCAGTTTCCTGATAGCTTCGCAATGAGCTAGCCAGCCAATCCGACGGAGGAGTAAAACGCTTGAAAACGTAAATTCAGTACAGAACGAGGGAAATACGAAGTAGATGACTTTGAATAGAAAAAGCGCCCCTGGAGGCCAGGGGCGCCCATCTTTTTGAAGATCCAAATGAAGTCTTTTGATCAAGTGACACCCAGGAAGTTTGCTTTTATTTTTGGTCCAGCTCCGCGACGCATCTGTCAGCAGGTGAATCTGAGTTGCCGAGTTGCCGCCATCAGTGGTCAAACTTGAGGTTCCAGACTTGATCAGAAACTATTCAGAAAGGACAAAAGCGCCCCTAGAGGCCAGGGGCGCCCAAGGTTTTAAGACCTTTAATGAAATCTGTTTGATGATTTCAGATACTCATCTCGTTCGTGTCAGCTTCAGCTTTCCGTTCCCTGTCTCAGCCGGTTCAGAAGATGTCTTGGCAATCCGCAGTCGGAAGTTGAGTAATTTTTGCCAGTTGAAGTAATGGATGACATTGGTTGGGAAAAGCGCCCCTGGAGGCCAGGGGCGCCCATGATTTAGGAAGGTTTAAAGATGTTTTTATACAAAGTGTTCATCAGGAGCCTTTGCTCAGAATTCAGTCTGCTCCGCAGTGAGCCAGTCGGCACGTTCTGAAGTTTTGTCAAATACCGGGAAACGTCAAGTGAAATATGGTCAAGTTATCAGTGAAAATGATGAAAATGCTTGAAAATATTCTAACACTGAGGTCAAAAGCGCCCCTGGAGGCCAGGGGCGCCCATCTTTTTGAAGCCTCAGATGGTTGAATTTTGAATTGCCACCTCAAGGAATCTTCTTGTCAGATTTGGTCCTGCTCTTTGATGGAACTGTCAACCAGTTGATCTGATGCGGCAGTCAATCAGAATCAGTGATCGAACATGAGTTTCATTTGAGGTTTTAGATTCTAAATTTTCAGAAAATGTCTAAGGAAGGAAGGACGCCTAAAGTCAAAGGTTGACTTTTCAAAATTCAAAAATAGAAGTGTGCATGGGAAGAGTTTTCAATTTGCCAAATTTGGATCTTCAGTTAAACTCTTTTTCAGGTTGACTTCTATTGAACCTATTTTTAGTCATAACTGGCTAAACTTAGTTTGCATGCATCAGTTAACTGAGTCTTTCAAGGTGGCACCCTAATTTGGGGTGTTCTACATCCAGTTAACTGAGTTTGAAGCCAAATATAGGCCATGCGTGAGTTTTGAAGCACCAGTTGTACTTCAAGCGCTATTTCCAATGCTTGACATGCATTTCACACGCCTTAGAAGATATTTTTCTATATTTTTACTAATGGCGTCCATTATTCTTCATCAGAGTTGACATGAAACATCTTTTCTTGAGCATAGAATTGATCTGCAGGTGCTACAGGTGTCAGATTTCAGTGTTCTTCGTAGCTACAGATTCAGATTGTTCAAGGGAAGATTATTTCAGACTTCGTTTTCCATTTGCATGCAGGTTTTATCAATTCTACTTCAAGCATAGGCGAATTTTTACAGAAGAAGAGAGAAAAAATAAAATAAAATAAAACTTCTATTCTTCTGTCTTACTTTCTTCTATTCTCGTCTTAGGTTTTCTTCGCATGTGAAAGAAAACGGCAGATTTTTCAGAAAAGCATCATCTGGGTTCGAGTATTTCAGCATCAACAACAATACCCATGTCTTAGATTATTTTGCGAAAATTGCCCCGCTGCCTCTTTTCTAGAAGCACTGTGCTTTTTTCCAGAATTCTCTTTGCATGTGGGCCTATATCACATTTTTTCGCAAATCTGTTGATCTGGGTGGTTTCAGGATTCATTTCTACGCAAAACCCATGTTCCAGTTTTTCGCGAGAAAAATTGCCCCCAGTGCCCCTAACTGCCAGTTCAGATCTCAACTGAAAAACTTTTGCATGCGGGCCTAAATCACATTTTTCCGAATTTCTGACGTTGTGGGCCATCTTAGAATTTAATTATGCACAAAACCCACGTCTCAGAATATTTTGTGAAAATTGCCCTTCGACAGGCTATTTTTAGCCTTATCTAGAGTGATTTTTGGTTTTCCGGAGAAGTTGTCAAAACGTAGCTGTGTTCACAGTCAACAGGCGAGTTTTTCCGAATGCAGTTCACACAAATCGAATTCAAGACGATGTCAGTCTTAATTCATGATTTCATCAGAAAAGCTGACATTGATTTGTATCAAGCGCATCAAAAAGGTTGACAAGCGTAGTCACTCAAGTCCACATGGTTTTATGCCTCGTATAGCTGATTGTCTTCCAAGGCCAGTTTAGAGGGTTGATACCGTTGGGTTTCTGTGTATGCAGCATGTTCATTTGTATTTCTCACAACCAAAGAGTTCGCAGTTTCATCATGCAACACTCTTCCATAAAGAAAAGCATGAAAAACGTGAGAAGCATCAAGCTGCAGAGGAAACAGTGGCCATCACTTCAGTTACAAAGCCGCCATAGTTACCAGCCAGTGAAGGGCCAGTTTAAGTATACAGAGATTTTCAGTTTTGCTTGAGTTGCTAAGAAGCAGTGAATTGATAGTTGAGACATGTGACGACCTCTAGATGGTGATGCAGTCACTAACCTCGTGGAGGGGTTACTTGCTCGAGATCAGGGTCAGTGAACTTCAGTTCAAGGCGTCTCACCTTTTCCAAGATAGACATTAGATACAGGAGTTAAACTCGAGGCTTCTTTCCGAGTTAACTGGTTGTTACACATTGCATGCCATGTCTTTCTTGGAAATATCTACATACACTTGGAGATTAGATTAGATTTTTCAGTTAACTGATGATAGCATTCCAGTTAACTTGCTTTCAATAAGGACGTGCATGCTTGCACATTGTCCATTTAGATTAGATGTTTCAGTTAACTGATGATAGTTTCCCAGTTAACTGTATAGTTTCATTCAATTAGGGTTTAAGAATAAGATCTTGCATGTCTTGCAAGACTGTAGTTGACTCAAGGTGATTTTAGGGTTGCCTACACCTTGAAGTCTATAAATAAGAGCTTTTAGCTCATTTGTAATTAGCTTTTCCTGGTGATAGAGAATTGCTGCGCTGTCGGCAACATGCCTATTCTCAAGATTGGTTCACCCTTGTAAATTAGAACTTTTGCTTGATAGCATACATGCTGCGCCTACCTTGCCTGTAGTATTGCTATTATTGTATCTGTTCAAAGAGTAATTGCTGTTATAATAAATTGTTGCGCCTACCTTGCCTTCATGTTATTGTTATGGTGTTTATTCGACCTTAGTTAAATGGGGTTGCTGGTTTGATCGTTATTGCATGCGTGTTGCGTCTATACAATCTACTGTCCCAGTTGCTTACCTTTTGTTTTGTTCATTATAAGCCTATTCAGAAGAGCAAATAGTTGCGCCTACCTTGCCTTCATGTTGCGAAACTGTACTCAAAGCTTATCGTATGATGTGTGTTATAGTAGACTCATTCAGCCAAGCAAATAGTTGCGCCTACCTTGCCTTCATGTTGTGACGTTGTACCAGGTTTACCGTCCATTTGTTTGTTTTAATAAACTTCTTCCCGGATTAGCAAATAGTTGCGCCTACCTTGCCTTCATGTTGTGAGCCCGCACCTGGAGTTTATCGTACAATACATTCCTGCTCCATTTCCTCATGCTCTGTTTCTTGAGGAAATTGGATAGATATTAAAGAAGTTAGCTTAGTTGTAGTTACATGATCTGCGAAACCAGAAAATACTTAGCTGCAACGTTCTAGGTTTTCTTAACCTTGTGCCTCTACCAGCTGAGAACAAAAAGATAGGACATTAGTTTAGTTTTCTATTTCATGCATTCCAGCACAACGAGGGAGCTTCCCCTCCTAATTTGAAGAGCACTCATTACGTAGTGTGCATAGCTGTCCGTACAAACTTACACTCCAGAGGTGTTAGTTCTTACGCCAACAAACATCTCATAACATCATATAAACAACAAAACCACCATAAACTTGAATATCATTTAAAAGTTAAAACATTTAATTTTTTAAACATGCCTGATAAATATTTATCGTTCAAACTTCAAGTTCAATATTACAACACTTTTAAAGTTTTAATCATCAAATGGATTCTCTAAATCATCTATATCAAAGTCACCATTGACATTAGATGAAGTAGGAAGACTAGATGAATCACAAGTAGTGCCAGTGGCACTGTCACTAGCACTAGTATTGTGCCCATGCTCCTGTTGGATATCGGACTCCTCATATGCAACATGGTGGGAAGTGGAAGCATCCAAGTCAGTATCCTCTGGCCCTATATCCCACAACTTCGTCTCACTTTCCTTGTAGTCATGTTGTTTGTGTGAAAGGAGACGCAAGTTGGAATGCACATATACTAAGTTCTCTACTCTTTTTGAGAGCAATTTATTGCGCTTTACTGAGTGGATGAAAGAATATGTTCTCCAATTCCTCTCAAATGCAGATGAACTAGCAACCTATGAAGACAAAGTAAACAATAAAAAAATTATAAATTATAAATGAAATTATGAAACTTTTAAATTTTAAAAGTAAAACTAAAATGTGAAAATTTATTAAACTTGTGATAAAACTTTGATTGCAAGGGCTGCAAATTTTGGAAGTATTGTCCATGGAAGTACCACCAACTATGAGCATCCTTTAAGAACCTATCACGAGAAGCATCAACATCTAGATGATTTGAGTGCACAAAATTAGTGAACTCGTTCGTGATTACAGTTCGCAAATCTTGGTCAAGGAAGAGTCTCATAAATGATGCCTTGTACCGTTCAGCCACTTCTAAATCTCTATATGTAGGAAGCCTTCCTAGTTGTGAAAGAAGCTGACTACTGTAGTATTTTGGAGTCAATGCAAAGGCAAGAAGGTGTGATGGAGTTGTCATTTTGTTCCATCTTTCTTCAACAATTGTTTGCACTTGTTTGAAGAAAGTTTGTTCAATGTCTTGCTCTGTTGCATTTATGGTGCACTTGATCTTCTCAAGGATTGAGTCTATACCATCATATATTTCTCCAATGCATGGCTTGTCCATGTCAGTATAGCGAATCATACTCAAAATGGGCTCGGTGAAGCTAAGGAGATACTCCACACGATCCCACCATGAGTCATCTAATATCATGCTCTTAATTTTTGTTGCTCTTTCAGTGCCGCTTTGCCTCCATATAGACCAATTGTTGCTAATCACCATGTTGGAAAGTGCCTCTTTAACTTTCACAAGTCGTCTCAAGACGATTGTATTAGAGGCAAAGCGGGTCTCTGCAACCTATTGCAAATTAGAAAAAATATAGAATTTAAAAATAAACTTTAAAGAGGAATTTAAACTAGAATGCACAATCAAATTATGAAAATCAGAAAATGACAAATGTAAATATTACTTCACTTACCTTCAATAGCTCCAATTTTGAAAATGATCTAAAGATGGCTTGAGACAAGTGGTGGTTGGTGACGAACATTTGAATGTCCTTAGCCTCAGCATACAATTCTTTGATCCATGCAATTTTATTCCCAATCTTTTGCAGCATAAGATTGAGTGAATGGAGCACACAAGGTGTCCAAAAGATATGTGAATATCTTTTCTCAACCAACAATCGTTTTGCTCTACAATTCTTAGCGTTGTCCGTTACAACTTGAACAACATTGCGGGGTCCCACTTGCTCAATGGCTGCAGTGAGAATAGTAGCAATAAATTGTCCATGTTTTACTTGCCCCTTTAGGGCACACCGTTATGACATTGATCAAAGGCCTATTTTTTGAGTCCTTCCAACCATCCGAAACAATGGACACACCTGTCTCAACCCATGAATCTCTTATAGGCTTCAATGCATCTTCAACGAACTCAACCTCCTTTTCTAATAAAGTGCCACGCACCTTCTCATAACCCGGGCCCTTGTACCCTTTTGGAGCTTCATTAACCGTTCTCAACATCTCTTTCCAATATGGAAAATGGACAACAATAAAAGATAATCCATTGGCATATAGGCATCTTGCTACACATTGGTTGGCAAGGGCTCTACTCTCATTTTGAAATGCATGTTCCAAAGGCCCCTTTGACCTCTTGTTTGCAATAGGTTGTGCACTTCGAGCTTGAAGATCCAGAATTGCAATAAATGGGTGGTCTTCTACCACAATATTGGGATTAGATGGGGCCTGCATTCCCTTTCATTTTTTTTTTAACAAAGGGTGATTTCCTTTTTGGGCTTCCCGTTGATTTGTTGCATCTTGCTGCATAATGTATTTTGCAACTGTCTCAAGTGGAATAGGTTCATCTTGTGATGCCTTTTCCACTCATGCCACACAAATGTGCTTTCACCCTATGGTATGAACTAGAATATGTAACTTCACACCCGTTGCATTTCCAAACATAACCGCCACCACCTGGACTTGGTTTTATCATCTCAACATACTTCCATAGAGGAGAATTAGGATTTGTTTTAAACTTTGAGTTTGGTTTAGCTATGAAGCCGGAAGTAGAACCCATTGACATTGTGATTCCTATGGCAATTTGTTTTGCAAACAACACATTCAAAATTTGAATGAAAACAAAATATTGATTTATAAAACCTAGCTCTTTTGAATCTTGCATTCATTCGTAGAAGAATGGAAAGGAAAAATGTATATAAATCATAAAATGAAACAAAACAAAGTTTTTGGTTTGTAAAATGTAAAACAAAAAAATGGATGGAAAAACTAAAAAAAAAGTGAGAAAAACTTACCTCTTTGCAAAAATATCCTTCAAGAATCTTTGTGACAGCCAATAAACACTTGCAAATCTGTAGGAATGGCAATGCAATCATTTGTAGAAGCTTCAATGATCAATCTTCAACTCCTTTTGTCAATCCAATAAGCAAAAATAAGAACTCAGCCTCTTGGAATGAAAATGCTTGTTTGCAAAACAAATGAATAAAAATGATGTAGTTTAGGTGTTTAAAGTGTTTTAGAGGTCACTTTTAGGGTTCCCTTGGGCGTGGGTCAATTTCAAATTGGAGAAATTAATTAAAACATGCAAAAATAAATGCTTCTTAGGTGCCCAAACCCGTGGGTTCAGCCGGGTTTGACCTGGGTTCTTCACCGGCGAACCAGGCCTCCAAATCGCAGACCTTGGTTGAACCCACAGAGGGACCGGACCAAGACTGGTACCCGGAGCGAACTCGGACCAGGACCTTGAGCTGGAGGGCCGAACCTGGTAACATAGATTTTATTATTTAATATTAATCTTATAGATTTTTAATATTTACTTTATTATTTAAATTGTTAATATTTATATAATGTTATATATAATAATAATTATTATATTATCTTTGATAATTATGATTAAATATATAATGTTTCTTGTTGTCAATGTTCTATATTTCAATGTCATAATTTTGGGGGACGTGACATTTTTCTTTAAACTTGACCTTTAGGGTTTTTGTTTTAAATTAACATAAGGGTTTAAAAATTTAATTCCTAAGATTAAATATAAAAGGAAGCCTTAAAATTAAATCTTAAACCTGATATGTTAATCTTAGAAACAAAACAAAACATTGGGGCCTAAGTGTTAGGGTTTAGTTTTAAAAACCTTAATGGTTAGATCCAATGTTTCAGTTTGATGTTGTAACACTTAAAATTAAGAGTAACATTAAATGTCTTGACTTTTAGGGTTTAACATTGAGAATCTTCATCTTTGGGGTTTGATGTTAAATAAAAATAAATTGAATTTAATTTTATTAAAAAGGTGTTGCCTAGATTGGTTGGATGCAAAATATGAAATTGTTGAATGTGATGTTGATTTATCGAATACCCAATTTGTGTTTGAGTATACTATTGAGAAATTGAGTTCTCAATCTAAGAATGAAGTTCAAAATTAAAAAATAGATGTTAAAGGGATATTGTTGTGGTGAATAAGTTGTAGCTTGAAATTTGTTCTCATCTAAAACAAAAAATCAGCTATTTGAGCTGACTTAGGTCCTCATACCCTATGAGTGGCAATTAGATGCAACTTCTTCTTAATTTGTCACAATTTTCTCTACATTTATATTATACATATAATAAATTTTGGAACTTGTCTAATCAAGAGTTGGACGATTTCATAGTTCTTGCCATATGTATTTTTCTAATCCTTCTTACCCCTCTTTATGAGTAGGCTATATACTTTTTGTTATTTGGGTTATATTGGCCTCGTTATTTCCAAATTTGAATTTATAGGTTAAGGAACGTTGGCTCACTTATTTGCATATAATATACACATCCAATCTCATTGCGAAGAACACAATATATTTGATAATAAAAGTATTTTTCCTACCAGCTCCATTGCATGCTTCTATCTTCACTACATACCTAAGGTGACTTATCTATTTTTTCCCAAATGACAATGGAGCAGGAGGGGATTTCTGTAAGGCATCTCAATCTAAAGATTGTTTTCCAAGAAAACTCTAATTTTAAAGAATCTGGAATATCTTGCAAGCCTTTGTACTATTTTTGGTAATTTTTTAGTGGAGTTGGGGATCTGCATAAATGAGTCATAGTTCAATTTTCAAATTCTTTTCTATATTTTTGATCAAGTTATAGTAGTTTTCTATTTTTTAAACTTTTTTTTAATTTCTTTTTCTATCACAAATTCACTCAAAAGCTACAAATTTATTTATTTTTGTAATTTTTTTACACTCTCAGAAAATTGAAGAAATTTTATTCTGGGTTTGTGTTTTGAATTTTTGGATTTGAGGCGGACCACATTCTAAAATTGTCTAGTCGATATTTTGTGAAAGGTATAAATCAATGATCAGAGCCTTTACAATTGGTTGTGAATGGTTATAGAAGACCCAAATGTAGTGTAGATGGCTCTATTGACAAGCATAAGGCGCATTGTTGTTAAACATCTTTCTCGAAAAGGAAGAGACTTTTGCTCCTTTGGTCCACATTGATACTGTCTATACAATTATTTATCTAGCTGCTTCCTTCCAATGGGAGGTTGCTTGAATGGATGCCAAAATTTATTTTCTTCTTGGAGATTTATTATGGAACAACCTCCAAGTTTTTAGTAGTAGTTTGATGCTTCCCTTATTTGCCAATTTAAGAAATCTTTTTATGGGCTTAAGGAAGCCTCTTAAGTGTGGTGACATATCATCTCTAATTCAAGAAGAGCAAGCATCATGCATCCGTTGATATTTTTGATATGGGTCCTATTCACAATTTCTTGAATATTAAAATCACCCAAGATACTTAAAGCATCTTCATTTCTCAACAATCATGTTCTCTAGATCTGCTACAATGGTTTGATATGTATGATTGTGATCCTGTTCTCACTCTTTTGCCTACTGGGACTCAATGCCTGGCTGTTCTGCTTCTTAAGTTTCCTTTTGTTGATTCCACAATCTATAGATCATTAGTGGGAAGTCTCTCTATCTCATTACTAAGCCAAGTATTTCATATGCTGTCAATATTGCTGTAATGTCCCTAAGTGGAATTGCCTAAATCTGCCCTAATTTTCTTGCCCAAATAACAATGAGTTTAGAGAGTACCCTTGTTTCCTTGATTGAAGTCTTGCACATAGGTTAGAATTTAGAAATCATCACCATAATCATTCTGGTTAACAGGTTATAATTATCTATAACAATAGCAATAGCTACCAAATAACCATGTTCTAAGTATTAGTAGACTCATGACAACATGGTAGGGTAAGTGATTGCAATGGGTGTCCTGGTAGCCAACTCTTCTAGACCTAAGGGCAGCACCCGTTGAGGCAACAACATGAACCCCCTTGGCCCATGTGGGCTCATCTTGTCCCCTCCCGGGTGGCGTAACCAAAAGATGCTGTCTCGCTGTACTACCTCGGAAATCCTCCCTTCCCTTATCCATGGTGTGGATATGTATTGGTTTTAGCAACTCACATTTAAATTAAAGTATCTATCAAACTCATTACACCATGATGGGTGGTTAGGAGTTGTAGAAGGTATCTTGGCAGCTCAAGTCCTCTAGACCCAAAGGCAATACCCGTTGAGACAACGAAAGTACCCCTTTGGCCCATGTCGACTCATCTTGTCCGCTCATTTGGGTGGCGTATTTAGAAGAGAACCCCTTGATATACCCTCTTGGCAATTCTCCCTTCTTCCATCATGGAAAAACAACGTGCACATTAGACTAATTAACTTAATACTTAAAATATGAAGAGTATGTTATCACAAAATAAATATAGACCATTGTATAGATCACTAAGTATATTTGATCAATCTAGTATAATCTTACATAGAAGATTCATCACAATATTAATTCATAAATCTGAACTGTAAAACACTTATGCTATCTACTACAATTTGAGTCATAATAATATTCTATTGATTATAATCATAAACCTTCATCATACTAACTCTAATCTTCCCTATATTAAAAAAAAACTCTGATTATTATATTAAATTAAACATGGATCAGAATTACCACTGCTGCTGACTATTATTCCCTTTGTCCTTATTCACAATCCTTCCATTTGATGCCCTTCTCCTTTGAGAATCATTCCCTTTAAGTACCCGATCTGTTTGGAAGTATTTGCTAGGGACGTGTATTCTAAATAATCTCTTCCTTAGACCATTCTAATTGCATCGCTTCATATGGTAAGTTATCGCTGCATTTCGAAGTTTAGGAGTTGTTGATTAATGTTAATGGTTGGGAATCGCTTTATTTATGCTTTGACTATAGTTGCTTTTTGGGAGATTGCTGCAGCCTTTATCAATGCGTCGTGTTTGTCATTTGTTTATTATTATGCTTCTTGTAAATATTCATAATAATTGTGATTAATAACTTTATTGTTCTATTAAGGATAATGAGGCTGTCTTTTAATTGATGCAATTTAGATCCATTTATTTATTTACTAGGGTATAGCTATATTTAGATAATATTAGCTTCTTGTGAACTTTTTATTATTATGATATTTACGATTAATGATATTAATTGTTCTATTCATTAGATAATTGTGTTATAATTATAATATTATCTAGGATAATTATAATGGTATCATTATTTGTATTTTGATATTTATATTATTTTATTTAGTTGTTTGTATTTCAACACTATAATAGCATTAAATTGCTAATATGACTTTTGTTATTTTAATGTGGTACAATTTTGGGGGCAGGGGAACATGACAATTGCTTCTAGATTCATGCAAAACCCATTTATGTTTCATCTACACACAACTAACCCCTCATTTGTAAATCCAATGTATTGGATGTGCATATATATGCATCCAATCTCATTGCCAAGAAGGCAACTCATTCAAATATGAAAGTATATTGCTGATGTCTCCATTACATGCTTTCTTCTTTTGCTTCTCAAAATTTATTTGTCTTGTAAAGACTTATTATCTTCTTTCATTAGGCAACTTATCTTCTTTTTCCCACTATAAATGATGGCTATAAAACTGGCTGCAAAAATTGCACAGCATGGCGAAGATTTCAAAGATGAAAAGTGATAATTTTTTGAAGTTCATACTCCATGAGCTTTTATGTTACACCTCACTTTAAACATAGATCAATGAGTGAAAAAGTAAACTGTTTCATCAGAATACAGAAACTAGTGACGTTGAATTGGTTCTTTTTATTTGGATCTTTGTAGGTGTTGAAGGGAGAGGCCTCTATATAAATCTGTTTTCATGGCAACTTATGTTTCATGAATTAGTTCACTTAATCTCTGTAATGCTTTGTTACTTTATTTTGATTTAACATAATATTGTCCTGTGTTGATATTGGAAGCTTTATTTTTTCAGTGTGTAATGACAAAATCATATCTAAAATGTTTTTCTGCAGTATCTTTGATAATTGATTGTGATTGTTTATTTTTTCTAGGAGAAGAGTAGCTACCCATGGCACTTGGGTTGGTGGAGATTTTGCTCGGTATGTACTGGTTACATTTAGCACTGTTTTAGAAATTGGGAGTTGATGGTTTGTCAGTTGTATGTTAGAAACACTGTTATTTATTTTCATTTGAGATGTCAGTATCTTTGTTACATGTTTATTCTGGCTGGTGTGCCTGCTATGAGTTGCGTCTAATACTCTGTTCTAATTTTTGACTTTATGCTTTATCAGTTCTATCGTACAAATGCTGTTTTTTATTTTTGTTTGAAAAGTTAGTTGTTTTATTATGCCTTTTTTCTGGATGATGTGCACTGCTATATGGTTTCTTTTATTTTAGTACACAGTTTATGCTTGAATAAACAGAGGAAAAGTCTTAATAGAAGAAATGATAAGAATGAGAAAGATAGGTAATAATTGTGCATCAGAAGTTGAGCACATTAGGAAAAATAAATTTCAACCCAGCACTTCTTTGACTTGTGTTTATAAGCATGAAGCATTGACATCTTGGCAGTACCTAAGGATTAGAGATGCGGAGGAATGATCTAGTCTTCTCAATGAAGTGGGGCAATGTGTAAGGTGGGTTGAGAGGGGCTATTCGTGGTTATTAACAGGCTCATGAGCAACTTTTTTTTTCAAATTCTGAACGAATATATATTTGATTTCCCATAAAGGGTAAGTCAAAATGTAAAAATAATGAAATGCCAGTGATGTATGAGAATATATTAATGGGTATATCCTGGCCATCTAGGTTATAGATGGTTGCATATCCCAGCTGACACTTGCTGTAATGGTGGGAAGGACAGAACACAGTAATAGTTCAGAACTTAATGGCGTGGTGTAGATTAAACTTAATGGCATGGTATGATTATTTTGGGTGTTTTGAAGTTTTCTTGTTTTTTTTTGTTATTTTTGATATATGATGCCAGGTAAATACAAGAGATGCACATAAAATAAACTAAGGGAACCAAACTGAAACTAACTACAGTGCAAGCATAAACTCCTTGATCATATTTGACTCAAATAAATGCTAATTACATTGGCGCTTTCAAATGCAAATATATTATTGAAAGCTTCTACATTCCTCATACCCGGTTCCAGCCTTGGCGAACTGATTTGGAATTTTGAATTAGGTTATCAACATACTGTAACCCTTCACTAATGGACACCAAGATTTATAGGACCATTTCTCCAATACAAAGATGCTTGAAAATGATGACAAATAACCAACCACCCATGATGGGAGTGAGAATGAGCCAAAGGGATAGGTGTTTCAGCCTTGAAATAAAACGCCCGTCACACCAGTTGTACAGCCTATCATTTATTGGTCTGTATGGCTCAGTTGAAACAAAGTACGGCCCAACAATTGAATGATCTTCAATTAATACAAACAGTAACACATGTATTTCTGATTTCCTCAATTTCTTTCTTTCAATCCCTTGCAAAACTTCACCATTATGCACAAATATGACTGCTGATTACAGCCACCTTTATGAGCAACCTTCAGAAGATATTACACAACCTCAGGAAGCTTGAATCTATGAGGCTACATTCTCAAAGACCAAACTAATGCAAAAACCCTGGTTTCTTCTTCTCTCGAACAAAAGCTTTCAAAATGCATGAGTATTGAATGAATGCTTTTTCGTTTGCTTTTGATGGCTTATATACTTTTCAAGAATTAGGTCAACCGCGAAGATGCTTTTTCATGATTAAAGTATATTTTAATGTTTTCTTTTGTTGCATTTATAATATCTCATTAATTTGGCGCCAATATCAAGATACTTTATAATTTGTCTTTAATCGTTAAATGTCCCCACCTTTAATAAACTGAAAATATAACTTTATGATATGTACCTTTTAATAATTAAATATTATTAAAGCTAAACTTTAATAATAATTAAAAATAACTTAACTTCGTTAAAAACCATTAATTTTTGACTCTATTTGAACCATGAGGTCAGCCAATGCACATCGAGGTGCCATTCTAGAAATATTACTACTAGACTCCATTAACCAGATGACTAACTATAAATAGTAAGTGTGCACAACTGAGTCCCAAATCACTCCCAAAGGCCAATCCTGAATGATACCATATTTCGGATAAGAAAACAACTTGATAATTGCCATACAAAACCCTCTAACCAACAGTATTAGCCTACGAGGGTTAGATAATATGCTGAAGCATTAGGAAACTGAAACGAGCTAAACTGAAGGGATTCTTTGGCCTTTGTGGTTTATATAGGAGATTCGTTAAGGGTTTTTCATAGACAACAGCTCCACTTACAGACTTGACAAAGAAGGGAGCTTTTGAGTGGTTTGATCCCCCTTGCAGCTTGGTGAGCACTGCTATAATTTGACTTGTCATATGTTTATTAGGATGTCACCCTTCATTGCTTTGTATGGTATGAAGCACCCAACTTCTTAGATCTACTCTTTGGGGACAATAGAGTGCCTAAGGCAAGGGATTTATCACAAGAGAGTCTAGATGATATGAAATCTTTGAGGGAGAACTTGTAGTAGGCACAAAATTAGTAGAAATTATATCCTGATCAACATCGCGTAGAGTGTAGTTTTGAGGTTGGGGACTTGGTGTATTTGAGGCTTCAACCATATAGATGGTTTACTCTCAAGAAGAGTTGTGTAGAGAAGCTTAAGGCCAAATTCTATTGTCCATTCAAAGTATCAAAGAGGATTGGCAAGGTTGCCTATGAGCTTGAGTTACCAACTAGCAGCAAGGTTCATAATGTATTTCATGTATCCAGGCTTAAGAAGGCACTAGGATACAATGTAGTCCCCTCATCAGAGTTGCCACCATTGGAGGAGGAGGGTAAGTTGATATTGGTTCTAGAGGCCATTATAGACTCGAGAGAGCGAAATCTTTGGAGGAGAGTTAATAAGGAATATTTGGTCAAATGGAAAAACTTGCTTGTTGAGGATGCAACTTGGGAGAATGAACAGATCTTACAACAGCTAGAGTTGAGATTGCTTGAGGACAAGTTGTTTTGTGAAGGGCGGACTGTAATGTCCCCTTCCTAACCAATTCTATAGGGTGGTTAGCCTATTTCAATAGTTCTTGTAGTCTAATGGGTTGTGGTTTGGGAACTTTGGAGACAATTTATTCAATAGTTTGGCAATATCAGTGGTGTTGTTGAGTTCCGACAGTTTTCATGAGCATAATGCCCATTTTTGGAGTATTTTTCGCCATGATCTCCAATACTTACTATTTTTAATAAGTCATTTCGAGCATCGATTGAGCCAGTTGTCAGTGTTGCTATTTTTTAGTTTGGTCGACGGTTCCAACATTGGGTATTATTTTGATGTTTGATATAGTCGAATGGTTTTAAATTAAATAACGGTAAGTTATTAATTAGTATAGTTAAATTAGAGATTTAACTTTATCATTATTTTTAATATATTTAATGAAGGACTGTATGGTGCCCAACTGTAAGTGGAAATATTTTAAAATTAAATGAATGGAACCTTTTTGGTTTTGGGTGCCACATTGGGGAAATAAAAAGGTATTTTTAAATTAAAACAAAAGTAAGAGGCCGAAAGGGGGGCGTGGGCTTCTGGAGGCATTTAAAGGCATTTTTTGATGAGTTCATTTCTCAAGTTGTTTATTATTTTGGAGAATGCATTATGCTGGTTGAACTTGTTCATCCTATGGCTTTGTGAGGATGTCAACCCTTGCAGAGAACATCTTCTACGTTGATGAGAGATCCAATTTAGAAGATTTATTGATGATTTCCAGTTAGGAATCATAGTTGGGCTTTATTGTGGATTGATAACTTCAGTTTTAGTAGAGTATTGCAGTGCAGATTGAGGGACTGTTCTGAGCAATAAATGGCAGCAGGTTGAAGACCATAAACTCAGAAAGTTACCTTTCTAAGGTAGCTGTACTATTTTCGTGCTGGCCCTACAGGCTTGGTAGTGGCATGGGATTCCACTATGCTGGTCGACTGGGTTTTGGAAGGGTTTTGGTTAGTGGTTGGGGTTGCCCAAAGCTGGAGGTCACAAACAATTCATTGTTTTGAGTCTTGACATTGGAGGAGATTTCAAAGGGTAGCGTTCCACTTTGGCATTTCAATTTTGCAGAGTTTGTTAACACCACAGTCATAATGATTGCTGCATTTTGTGGGTATGTCAAAAATGGATATGTAATGTCATTTATGCATCTGGGTTGCTCTTAGTTTTCAGAAAAATTGTATAGTCTACTCAGAGTATAAATTTGGAATTTTCATTCTCATATATTTTTGAATATTGTTTTTTTTAGTTGATTTATTGCTGCAAATTCCTTTATTATCTGCACTTCATTTATCGATTCAAACTATTGCAAAAAACAGTTCAAAAACCATTACAAAATACAAAAAATACAAGGTAATTAGGGCCTCATACTAGATGCTTGGTGTCAACTTTGTACCTGGCAATTTGAAGGGCTTCTTGGATAAATATGTATTGGTTAAATTGGGTTTCAACACAATACTTTGCAAAATAACCCTCCTCCAATTTTATAATGCACAAATTGGGTGTAAATCTGTATTGGTAAAAACACAAATTGGGTTTCTTGGATAAATCTGTATTGTGAGACTTTGCAAAATAACCCTCCAATTTTATAATGCACCTCTCTTCATAATATCAATGCAAAATTAAACGTAGTTGCATACCTTGAGCAATTTATAGTTTAATGCCTCTGTATGATCAAACTTTGCAAACAGAACAAACTGCTTAGTTTAAGTGAAAATGCTTCATTGATAAGACACTAAGCTGCCCAGATAACTCATGTACGGAACAGGAAGCATAAACTCTGGACTTACTGGGATGAATTTAATGTTACATTATTTGAAATGGCATACATAGCTTTTGTAAGGAAGGTTATGCATGCACTATATGCTTTGTGAATGAATCTGCACCTAATATGTTAGAAACTGCTTTAAATAGGCTCAAATATCTTGTGAAAAATAATGCATGGGGCCTTTTACATGTTATTAATCCTCTTGCAAATGAATCTAGCTCAAGGCCTTCCAAATTCATCTTTATTTGTTGAAGTGGCACATTCAAACTGGCAGTTGATATTCAAAGTGGCAGCGATTCTCATCCCCACAGAGGCAATTTATTCTTATGACTATGCCATTTGGAGTATGGATTTGCGTCATTCTATTCTGCAATTATAGACTTCTGCTTCTTCCTTGCAGTGTTCACTTCTGCTCACAGGCTCATGAGATGAGTTGCTTTGATAACATGTTGAAAAATGGTGAGATGAGTTGCTTTGATAACATGTTGAAAAATGGTAAGGCATCAAGAAAGAAAGAAAGAGAGAAATTATATGAATGCCCATGGATGATCAAATGTAGGTCAATGGGACTCAAGAATACAGAAGTTTATTTGCTGCACATCAATCTAATGTTCTATTTTATTTGTTTCACCAGGATTCACTCCTTCCTTCAATCAGGATAATATTGCAATGAACTGGTACTGGCTGATAAATTCATTCCTGTGAACAACTACCAAACTAACCCTTAAACCAACTACTTATGGGAAAGTTCCCAAAACTAACATTTGTTTTATTTATTTATTTACTAACTATTATAGTCTAGCCTACAATCTACTATATAAATGTAATATAATCTCCTTCAGATTAAGTTTCTTACCAAAGAGATTTCCAGTGGAGAATCGTAACCATTATGTTAGTTTTTGTTAATATTGACTTCCCGGCTAGATTGTAGATCCTGGAAACTGTTATTTTTGGCCAAGTGTTTGTACTCTTCCATCATCAACTCATAGAGAGATTTCCCCCTAATATACATTAGGTTGGATTTTAAAGGGCTAACCAGTTTTCCTATCATTAATTTGGTTATGAATGAAATTGTTTGGTTTGAAATATCAACTTTCCAATCGTTTGCATGCAATTTTTCTGGAATTCTTGTTTTGAAACTTTATTGACTGTAGAAGATTAAAATCAGTAAACATATTAGTTTCCGCTTTTTGACAATCTGAAAGTTTTTGGTTTGGGAAAGCACTATTGAAAGTTGGAACGAGTTTCTAGCCCAGTGGTTTGCAGGATTGAAAGATTCGTAGGCAATTTGCATTTTACTAATCATCTAAATTTGAAAATCATGCTGTTTTAATCTTTAAATGCATTTGTTAGGATAATTTTGTGTTAGCCGTAGTTATTTTTATGCTCAGATACACTATCGTCAGATTTAGTGAGGGGGGAAACAAATGAAGTAATCTTAGATATGAAAAACAACTACAGCTATATGAGTTTGCCCATTTGAGTAGATAATTGGTTCTAGTATTGGAACCAATCTCCATGTTGTCTTTTCCTTGAGGAATGTTTTCATGTTGTCATGTGTTTTCAATGTTGTGACATTGTCTTCAGAGGGTTCTTGAGTTCCCTGGTAGAAATATTTATGTAATGGTTTGTATGTTTTGAATAATTTTGCTATGTGAATCAGCAAATTATATTACTTTATTGCATTTATAAAATCCCAAAGGTATCTTGTTCTGTACAGCAATGTTT
Organism: Sequoiadendron giganteum; assembly: GCA_007115665.2. NCBI lineage: Eukaryota > Viridiplantae > Streptophyta > Pinopsida > Cupressales > Cupressaceae > Sequoiadendron > Sequoiadendron giganteum. The sequence continues at coordinate 618,876,635 of CM021102.1, read as the reverse complement.
TCACGCTGTGGTGTACATTTTTCTATAATCCTCTTGATATATTCCTTGAGCTCCAAATGAGATTTTCATGCATTTATTCATGTGTTACAAACCACACCATGCTTTGTATGTATTTTATTCAGGATATGATTTGTGTCCTCCATTCTCATATGTTCCTCCCTCACTGTTCTAGGTTTAATTTGAGCTCCTTGTGGCAAGGTTCAATATAATGTGTTAACAAACCTCTAAAGGGGCATTGTAGATTTCTTTTGTGTGACTAATTTTCCATCTATTTTTTTGGTAAAGAATCCTTCGTGAAATTGTAAATGCAATGTAAGAATGCTTGCAATAAATGTTAGTCTCTCTTGACAAAATCTGTGGCATCCTTTCTTTCTATTGATGTTTTTGTTATATATTGTCTCTTGCTTATTGTTTTTTCTATATGATAGGTCTGATCATCATTCGCCATCAGAATTCCGCCGAACAAGAAAGAGAAGCATTAGTGTCACACCAGAAATCGGTGATGATATTGTCAGGTTAGTCATTTGTAATGACCTCATCTTTTACTTTATTGCTGCAAAGGCATTTGTTCATCTTGTTCTTTACTAGCAATTTGTATTTAAGGATTATAGTTGAAGCATTTTGACTTACATAACATTATGTTGTATTATTGGCATGTAATGGCTAAATATGGTTTTATCTGACCATTTAAAGCTATATCGTACTTATCTTTTGTTTTAGTTGCTTGTAGCCAAAGCACAACCATTCAAAACTTAGAGCACCTTGTGTTTGCCTGAGAAACACTCGACACTTGTGCGCAAGCTCCTACATCACCCATGTCTTGTGTGCATGTCACTGCATCATTATCTGCCATTGCATATGACTCAACATACATTCACTCCCAACTTGGTGGTCATTGCACAATCTATAGTCCTATACACGTGCCACCCACCTAAGTTTTTATCCTGAAAGTGTTGGATTGAAACACCAACTCTCAAGAACAATATTGTCATGTCCCCGGAATTGCAACACTAAGATAACAATTGAATAAGATCAAAATATAGTAAAAGTATAAACATTAGTAATATAATTATAATTATCACAAGATAATATTATAATTAAATTATCAAAGATAATATTGTAAATATTAAAATATGAATTCTAATAATTTAAATATTATTATAATATAAATATTAACAAATATATTTTATTATTATAATTATCAAGTATAATATTATAATTATAAATATTAAAAATAATATTGTAATTACCAAAATATACATAAATAAGTGACAAATTATGTATTTACAAATATTAACAATTTAATATTACTATATCTATAATCATAATGTATTAAATATAATATTATAAATATTAACAGAATAAATATTAGCAATTTAAATATTATAATTATAATTATCATAATGGATGAAACATTATTTGTAAGCATCATAATAATAATAATAACTTGATAATATCATGCAAACATAATATTATTTTGACAATATATGTTATCAGCATAAACATTATGTAATGCTATTATAATAATTAATAATTGAACCACTCCTACCCTCAAAGTTAGTGATCACTAAAAGCAGAAATTACAAAGTGAAAAGGCATCGGTCAACCCTCTTAATCACAGCAAATAGACTTAAGGAAAAGCAGCTATCATAATCATGAATCGGCTTCAACAAAGGAAAGTCACGTCCTTCCAAAAAGATACGATCATCCATAACAATTGTGTCTCTCCTCCAAGTGGGAAGATATAAAGGGGGAACGTATGAGAAGAGGAGAGGGGGGCATGAAGATCAGAAAAGAAGGAATATAAGAAGAAAAGAACGGGCTGCATACATACGGGAGAATATTTTATGAATTGTGATCTGCTTACAGCATAAAGTAGGAATGCTCATTGTTATTGGGTTCCAATTATAATAAGTTCAGATTTCATAGAGTAGGAAGAAGTAAATTTATTTATGTTTGCTGTCTATATTATAATGTGTTCACAGTTATAGATTAGAGTCAGTAAAAGTATTTATGTTTGCTGTTTATACTATAATATGTTCATGGCTATGGATTAGAATCAGTAAATGTATCTATTGTGGTTTGCTTCAATTATAATATGTAGATCAATAGATGTATTTATTCTTATTTGTTATTCATTATTAATAATTGTTTATTTCTAATTATGATATATTCACAAACTTATATACATATGTATGCTGTTAATCTGTTTATGATGTCCATGTTCCACCATGGAGGAGAATAAGAAAGGAATGGATGAATAAAGAAAGAATATCCAAACATATTCTAATGGATGGGAAATTTGAGAAAGGCTTTTTAGATAACAATAAGGTTGTATATTTTGAATTAAATAACCATTGAGGGAATCAATATAATATTCAGTTAAAAATTTGGGAAAGCAGCAGATAAGAGAGAAGAATAAATATATTGTCAAGAATATATTTGAGCTTGTGAAGACCAGATCTATTGGGAATAAAGGACTTCAATCAAGGTTTCAATCAAGTGAAAAGTATTCTCTAACTCATTTGTCATTTAGAAATTAAAGATTTGAAGCAAATTTAGAGCAATCCCAAAAGGGGACAGTACAAATATATAGGAATTTGGTTGTTCATGATGTAGGTAAGATAACTAAATAGTTTGAGCAAACCAGTTTGATGTGTTTATGGCTTTTTAGTTTTAGGAAGTCTCATTCCTAGCCTTATTGTTTGTAATATACCTTTGTACCGTATTCATTTATGTTTGAATAGAAGTAGCATGCATTTTTTAAAGGTCTTTTGCTCTCATTTAGTGTGTATTAGATTACTTTGTTTTGCACAATCCATATACTTATCTTTCACTAAGATCTAGATCATTAGAATCAAAGTAGTGGTTAGCACATGCATGTACAAATATGTGCATGACGACACAAGAGGTAGCTCGTTAGGTTTAACTTTTGAGCATCCAAATGAATGTCACAAGAAGAGTAAAATGGTTCACACATATAAGCAAACATCAGATTGTATCTAGATGTTGAAAAAATTGCAAAGATGCTCTCATAATGCTACACGAAGAGCTCTTTGGATAGTTTTGTGAACTTATGTTTCAACTTGGATTGATGTTGCAACATTCTACAAACATGCATGTTCTTGCACAACACCAAAGATTTTTTAGAGTGCATGTCAACCTAGATATCTTCATGTTCAAACTTCAAAGTCACAATTGATGCCACAACATAAGATAACTAGGTGTGGGAATTAGAGGCATATTTCTTTGTCAACAATTTTGGTGATGTAGAGAAGATTTCTTTGGTAGTGTTGAAGATGTCCATTCAATTTTTGGTGATGTAGAGGAGATTTCTTCGGTAGTGTTGAAGATGCCCATTTTAGTGTCCCACTAGTGCCAAACCTTTAATGCACAAAAAGAAAGGGGCCACAATCCAATTTTGACATGAATTTCCTTTGTCAATGCTTTGTAGGAGGAATAGTGCCCCCTCAAACACTATGAGGATAAATATATGATGTTCTAGCACTTTCCATTGTAAGGAGAAAACTATAGAGTACACCATTGAGCTATATGATTACTCTATGCGTGCATGAGGAAAATTAATTCACAAAGTGCTCAATTACAAAAGTGTGTTTTCCACTGCTTCACTTTATATTCATTCTAAATTGGGGTTCTTGAATTCAAATGCATTGGGACAAGCATTTTTCAACACATTTAAAATTGAAGCGAAGGCCAAGTTGAAAGAAAACCTTTCCCCACATAAGGGAAAGCCAACATAGGATTAAACTACAAAGCCTTTTACCTAGAAGCAAAAACCTCTTGTGGAGAAACAATAATAGGAATCAAAATCATTTGCATTAAATGCTGAAGCATCCACATTGTCCATGCCAAGCAAGGACATGGGTAAGAAGCACGGTGATAAATGGTGTGCTCATTGTCACACAAGTTCACAACTATCATATTAAATGTTAAGTGTAGTGATTCCTAGTTGCACAAGCCACATTAGATCACTTGCAAGTTGAAGAAAGTGATTAGGAGGCATAGTGCCATAGTGCATCATGACAATTGATGCTTTAGAGGAATACGAGCATTTCTTCCACATGAGGTGCTAGGTCAACAAACAAGTAATGCATGTCATCATCAATAGTGACAACCGAAAGAACATTTCTATGTAAGATGTAATCATGTGCATGGGTCTTTCAACTGAAGTACAACCAAGAACATACTCTTTTGGATTGTTGTAACAAGGTTGGGCATTTAGGTAAATAGCCTCTGTACTTTCAAGTGTGTAGATAAACCCATGTAGGATATAATCACTTATGACTATGCATTGCTAGAAGGCTATGACTTATTTCTCGGAAGGCCATATATCTACAATAGAGATGGCATCTATTAGGAAAAGCTATAGTGATGGGCAATACATATCAACAATCACTACTTCGAGCTTCATGAATCTTCACTGAAAACTGAGGTGGCCTTTATCTTTGCCAAACAATGTCACAATATCCTTTGACACACACAAGATTGTGCTTCTTGTAGTTTTTCAAGAGGCACCTCTACAAGGAAGTAAGTGCACATTGGCAGCACAAAAGGTTGCACAAACACCATTGCAAGAACAATAGTTCAATAATGCAATTTAGTAGTGCAAAGATGTCTTTGAGGAGTGTAGAGACCTTCCCACACATTGTATGGTACAACACAAGATTGTTTTGTTTGTAAGATCCCTTCTTTCAAATAACCCTTTCTTTCACAAAATTGTTTGGGAGAATAATGAAGTTCAAATCCAAATTCATGAACTGATTGATTGGGAAAGATAGGACACAACTCTGCTCCATACAACAGTCTGATAGTCCTTGTGTGAGAGAAAGATGGCACATGTGCTTGTACATTGACTATCGTGCGCTCAATAAGATCATGGTGAAAATTAAGTGTCCCTTGTGTATCTACAAGCTCTTACACCAACTCCTTGTACAATAATTCACTAAAATTGGCCTCAAATTTGGGTATCACTAGGTACCAATTCATCGTGAAGACATTTATAAAGAATTCAACCAAGGGATTATAAAAATGGATTGTTATGCCTTTTGGCCTAACGAATGCAACAACATTATTCATGCATTGGATAAATGACAGCCTATGCCTCTTCAATAATTCCTTCATGATTGTTTACTTGGATGACATTCTCATCTCTAGCTAGACATGTTAGGAACATGTTGAGCATGTCTCATACGTTCTGCACACTTTGTGCTAACATTAGTTGCAAGCTATCTTTTGGATATGTACCTTTGACAAAACAACAATCCAATATCTGGGCTATGTCATTGATTGGGTAGGCATCCATGTAATATCTATAAAAGATCAATGTAATTTTAGACTAGCCAACTTCACACAATACCATTGAATTGTGCAACCTTCTTAGACTAGTAAACTTCTACAATGTATTTGTTCTTAAATTTTAACACGTCTCTTAGTTCTTCAACAAAATCATTTTGCCAAAGCAATATTCATTTGGATGCCCATGTAGAAATATGCCTTTGAGGCGCTCAAGTAGTGTCGTTGCACAATGCCTAACATTGTACACCCCTCTAAAATTTAGATCTTGCACTCATCACAAGACTCACACAACATGGGCATCTGGTCACTTATCATTCATAGATATTCATTGATAGGGCTGAATGCATAGATAGGGAGTGAAAATATTATTTGCTTAGATTTGAGCAATTATGTGATTTCATTTTAGGTAAGAAGATGATCATTTATTCTAATCATAAGCAACTTTAATTTTTGCACATAGAAAGAAAATTGGAGAATGCATACCATATGAAGTGGATGGTATATTTGTAGTGGTTCCATGTAGTGGTACAACATAAGGGAAAAGACAATAAGGCAACACGCTGCCTTTGTTGGTTGTTTCTTCATGTGCTCGTTAGAGTCATAGATTCATGTGGCCAATACTTTTCAAACAAGGAACCTCTCTACTTTGAAAACCTAGACTTCGTCCAGACCTACATTTTGATTGTGTAAAGCAAATAGGTTGGTGAATACCATTTGTTTGAGAAACTTCTCTTCAAGCTTGGGCATCTCAACGTTCTAGGAGGCACACCTCACCAAAGATTGATCTAGGAGGTGCACTATGTTTGAACAACTTGATGCTTTGGCATTACCAATATATTGGCAATTCTAGAAGAATATTTTAAGCGTCATATGCACATAGACATTCAATACCACATCAAGTACTACATTCTTGGACGAATTGCTAGGTCCATGAAAGTGAAGCTTGGGCACTACACACCTATAGCCACACCTCAAAGACCTTTGTAATCCATTAGCATAAACTTCATGAGCGAACTACCTATGAAAAGAAATAAAAATTTCTTTACGTTTGTTGTGCTAGACATATTTTCAAAAATAGCCATTGTGAGTGTTTGCAAGGAAAACATCATAGTGTAGGAAACAATACATCTCTTCTTCAATTGTGTTTGTTTTCTTTTTGGGCACAACCATAATGTTTGATTGTGACCCAAGGTTTGTTAGCGCATTTTTGCAATCCTTATAGTAGAGGTTAGATACACAATTGCATCAGTCCACAACCTTACAACCTTACATGTCTTGGGTTCTAATTAATGACACCTTTAGACATATCCTACTTGGCACCAACTTGCCCAAAGTTGTGCATATAGGAACTAGAAGTAGATAAAACATATAAGTTGTTATGGGACTTTTTCCCTATAAAAGAAATGTAGAGTAAAAAAATATATATATATCTTCAAAAACAAGCTCAATAAAGCAATCAAATAATTATATTATAGAATGAATATTAAAAAGTAATGTAATTATTATTTTAAAGGGAGGTGTCAGTTGGAACCACCCTTTGGAATTTTTTAAAACCCGTGAATAAATGGATTATTGGGGAAGCGGGAGAATAGAGAAGAAATTGCTGGAAAGATAGTCGAGAGTGAGATTCTGGGTTAGTAGGTTGTGGGTGCTGGAGAAGGAGGCACACAGAGTGTGTCCAACTTGGGGTTCAAAGTGCACCCAAGATTGTCCTGGCCAGGGCTGTTGTGCATGTTGAGTACTTGTACTTTGGAGCATGCTGTGTCGATGCTTGAGAAGCATCTAGTTTGGTTATGGATAAGAACATGTTTGGTTCTAGATAAGAACCCGTTCCTCCTCGATTGCTCATAGACAAAAGATACTGAATCTGAAATCCACTCCTTGTGATTGTTTGGACTATCTGCGCATTTCAAAAAAGATAAGTATTTATTGATGCATGATTTATTATCGGAGAAATAAATTTGTGCGATATCCTTTTATATTTACTGTAATAAAGTGCAATCAATGATTTATTCTCTGCCTAATCCAGTGTAATTGAATGCAATTATTGCCTTATTCATTATATTCAATGTAATTCCAAAACTCCGGAATCTGGGAATTAGATATTATATTAAATTCTTTGCATAAAAAATTACTAGAAATTAATCAGGTTACATAAGTTTTTGTAACACATTTAGAGTGTTTAATAATAGGTACAACAAATTGACTTGTGCTAGGAACAAATGTACAAAGAGTGTAATCACACAACTCACTCATTCATGGTGGGTGACAAAGTCTAGTTGCATCTTTAAAAGGAGCTCTTCAATGGTCCACTAGGGTAGTTAAAGCTTTTGTGCTAAGGTTGCTAACCTACTTTTTGTGTTCAATCCCCTATAATAGCTAGGCTTGTATCCAATATTTAGTGTGGTTCTCCTTAAGTCAAACATCCCTCATCTTCTTGACGGTCAATTCAACAACCTTTACATTTGCATCCTAAGCACCTATGCACATTTGTGTTAGATGAGATCAAGTAGATAACTATTGCATGCATCTACAAAGCTCATATCATTTGTTCATAGTGGCTGAGGGATGGTAGCATATCATACAATTTCTGGAAGTTCCATGTTCAATTTCCTTAGCTCACCAAGGATGTGATGTTGTCAAGAAAGAGTGAATGATCATAGTGTGGCCACACAAGACTTTAAGAGCCTTCCACGTGTCTTAGTAGCATTATGCATTAGTGCACAAGCTCTTGTAGCATCACAAATGCGTTGTGCACAAGTCACTACATCATTTTCTGTCACAGCACACCTTCACTGGCAACCTACTAGTCATTGCATATTCAATACCTGTACACACATGGCATCCACATAAGGTTTCTTCTTAGAAGCATGGGACTGGAACACCAACCATTAGGAACAAAACCACCAAGCAGCTGGAAGGTCAAGTGGTTTGAGATATGAAACAATTTGTCTTCTTAGCTTGTTTCTTAACTATATTGTATATGTACCATAACGCCCCTTTTAGGATTTTTAGGAATATGTATTTTTTTTGTATTTTCTGATTATTGAAATGATTAAAGCACATGCTAGAAGGAAACCCCAAGATTATGCAATTAACCCCAAGGTGAATTTTGATTTTATTTTTGCACTGGAAACTTGAAATTAAATACTTGTGAAGTTAGACCCTATGCAGCAATATGCTATTTTCAGAATTATTGATGACTGTCACCAAATATAAAAAGTTGGAATAAGATACAAGATAATCAAATTGTGCAATATTGATTAATTAAACCTATTATTTTGAGATTGTAATTATTGTTTCTCCTTATGTTTTGTTGCTATATCCACATCTGATACCTATCTTTATCTGATATGTCATGCATTTGTATGCAACTCTGATGCTAAACTGGAAGTTTGTTTACATCCCCTTCAATATTGCTCCCACAACTACTTAAATGATTTTTTTCATGGGAAGGACAGGTTCACTGCAGCCATGGTGAGATGAGCAAATGCACTTCAATAAAATTTTAGAAGTTATTGTTGCTTTCCATGTAAATTTGTTGGAGATTAAATATTTCTGAAGTATCATGGAAGTTGATTTTTGCCTCTGTTGTATACATCTCTTATTTCAGAGGGGAAATATATTAAAACTCATTAAAAATGGAAAAAAACCTGAATATATTTATAGAAATGCCAAGTTACTGGTTCAGGTATGGGTGCGAGGATAGGTATGGGTACCAATGTGGCAGTACGACATTTTTTTTCCCTTGGGGTACAGGTATGGGAATATATAATAGTAATAATAATAATAATAATAATATGTTCAAATTATATATTATAAGAACAGTGATGGTCATAATTGTCAGTAAATAGAATACAACATAATTTTGACATAGTAACTTATAACAGTTCAATTCATGATCACTTCACAAGTACGATAATTGATTCTGATTAAAAAATATAGTAGATGTGATGAGCCCTGCTGGCTCTCAGCTCAAAACCCTTAATTTCTTAAGTCTTTAGATGTTTTCTTAGTTTTTTAGAGAATTCTTAATAGACAGAAGAGAAGGGGGGCAGCATATTTTTGCTTGTAATTTGAAATTTAAAGCAAAAACTCACAAAATGGAAATGCAGTAGTGCTAATTATACTGAAACAATAAGATCATGCATAACAAACATACCCGAAAATCTCCAGTTATTTTAAATAAAGAAATTGCCAGATCTACAGTTGGAAATGATGAAATCAAGCATGAAGGCACGCCAAGACTCCAGAAGTGGTTTCTCCTGCTTAGAAACTGGTCACAATGCTCTGAAATAACTAGGCGCCAATGATAGAAGCCAAAACCCACACAAAAGGAAGGCGTTTCAATTTATTTCTTCACACGCCTTTTTCAAGGCACAATTCCCAATGAAGGCTGTACGGCCAAGAAAGGAAGAAGTACAATCTCTGATAGAAGTCTCTGTAGCTGTGGAATGATGCGCCACCAGTAGAAACCCTCAATTATTGTAAGCAAATAACAATCTCAAAATAGATAAACTCTGTAGAATCTGTAGAACCTCTGGCTGAAGCTCTCAACATGCACTGATTCGACTGATATTCCACAATCTCAAGAGTGCTCACACTGAAGAGGTAACGTTCTTCAATGGCAGTGTGTTCAAACCCTGATCACAGGAGAATGCACAGGCAAAATGCTCAAGGCAAAGAGAAATAGTCAAAAGATATCAGTTTCAATTGCCAGGGGATGCTTTATACCTAATTGGCACGCATTTCAAGAAGGTACGGCCTTTTGCATCATTTAAATCTTTTTAATTTTTAATTAAGTCTTCTCAATAGTTTAAGACTTAATTCTTTGAGCGCACTTTTTAATATTTTAAGACATTAAAATATTAAAATCCCTTTTTGAACATTTTTAAGTGATATAAAATATTATTAAAGTCAATGTGACTTTAATAAAAGGCATTTAAGTTAAATAATTAACTTAATCACTTAATAATTCATAACTTGCTCAAAACTCTGAATAATCCCGTGCCGTCAGAAGCTGTGAACTCCTGGAATGCCAACGCTCGCTGTGATCCAATCACTGTCCACTGAAAACAAGAACAATCAAACTCTCCAGAATGCATCACTGACCCTCTATCCAAACTGGCTAGCCCACAAGGGTCCGATAAAGGGCTAACACACTGTTCCCGAGAATTGATTAGCGAGGGGACATCACAGTAGATAAATAAAAACTCAAAGAAGCTTGAATATCTTACTAGTTTCTTGGTCAATATTGATCATGGCTTAGTGAAAAGTAGAACATTACACTCAATGCAAGATAATCAACAAATAAAATAGTCAATGTAAGTGGTGCAAAAGTTAATGATGTCTATGTAGCAGAGATCTTTTGTCAACCTAGTCAATATAGCAGAGCTCTTTGGTCAACACTGTCAGGTAACCACATTTAAGAAGAGTTAATCAAACAAGGGTCAATGTAGGTGTAGAGGGTCAATGTTGAAGATTTGGTGTGCTGATTCACAAATGATGTCAAATTCATTGTCTTTTTCCCCCTCCTACAATAGTGTTGGTCAAATGAGAGAGTAAATGATGGAATGATGTATTCATGAGGATCAATTAATGTTATCTACACATGTTCAATTGGAAACAATAGCCTAAAATTCTTTTAAACGACAGTTATAAGTTCTCGGCCTGCCAAGACAGTATGAAATTTGTATTGGAATTCATTAGAAAACAATACCATATTTAGTAATTTGATGGGGCTCCTATTGGGTATGCCTAGGGTATTGCCTAGGTGCCTTGGCCATACCCAAGGACGAACTTGAACAACACTAGGACCTGAACCGTACCCACACGTGTACTTGGGTCAAATATAAAAGATCTGTTAACTTAGTAGAAATGAGTCATAATAAATTTATAAAATAATATGTATAGGAACTTATATAGTCGCAATAGATGGAAGTTTATCTATAATTTATTTTATAGGTAAATTTTGTTTCTTATGCACATCCTTGCCATTCTTGTTACTCGTCATGTTTTTCATTGCTGTCATGTTCCTTTGTTTCATGTTTTTGATAACATAGGCACAAACATAAAAGAAAAAATGGCAAGGTGCATGGAAGAGTCTCTAGGGCACATTTCTAGGAATGAAATTACATGAATGGAACCCATATAAGTTACAACATGGGGAGGGTAAAACAAGAAAGTCACTCATGAGGTGTGGGGTTCAAGATGTGTCATTTATCGTGGTAAAAATTTTGTAGATTAGGTTTTGGATGGCTTAATGTTTCTGTTCACAGTTTCAAGGGTTCAATGTCATTTTGCTCCCTTTTTCATTACGTAGATCCCATATCGAATTTGATGTGTTTTTGTGTAAATAAAATCATAGGGCTATAATAATTATTGAAATGGTATTATTCAGAAGTTTTGGAGCTTTTTTTAGAGTTTTGAGGAAGGATATTTTGACGAATATTCCATATTAAATACCTTTTAGTTTTTTGCTATGATTAGTTTTCTTCACGTGCATCTCCATGGTGAGGTCTTGTAGCTTTGGGGAGGATGCCTTAGAAGGAGGATGGCCTGTTTTATGCCTAAACATAACATGACTATGATGTCAAATAAATGAACACTGTTATTGATTTGCTAATAATTTTGTATTCTTGTCAAGAATTGATGTTGTACTGCTAAGTATATGTTACGGAACAACAAAGATTCATTTTATTTAGTCAAGGTGATATAGGCTGTTTGTGTCATGACTTGCCCATTTACTTTATGTGAATACAATTCCACATTTTTTCTATGTTCGACCAAGTCTCCGGTATGGGGGGACATGATTCGGGGACGGATTTTTTTTCAGGCCATTTTTGGGGACGACAGGGGACAACTATAAAAAAAAATATAGAAAATTTTAAAAGTATAGGTAAGTTTCAAATTTTCATATGATAATCATAACATTGATAAAATACTAACATAACATAATCATAACATTGATAAAAACACCTAGCTTTAAAAAATCAACATAAGTGAGAATAGGAGATACTATTTTATTGCTTTAGGGACATGGGAGAAAATGCCGGGGACGCATCCCTGTATACCAGTGCAATTTTTTGACCTTTTAAACAAGTTTAGAAATAACTTTGTGACTCAAATAAACTCTCAATCCAATCAGTTTGTAACTGCGAACTGTATATGCAACACATGTAGGTGGAAAGTGAGTCACCTTGGTCCCAATGGCTCTCCGAAAACGTTGCAGGTCTGGTAATATTTTTTTTGTTCCCTTTCATCTCCTTAAAACTGGCTTAGAACTGCATTTAAATGGTCACTCCTTCTGATACTTGAATGTCCAATTCTGAAATAACCCCTAGAATGCTCCCACGCCCAAGTCTTGGTGAGCTTGATGTGACTTTTTCCAGCACAGAGTCAGCATATAGAATATTTCTGGTTACTACGTGATACTAACTGCAATTAAAAATGTTTTTTTTAAAAGCTTGGTGTTTTTTTTAAAAAAAGTGGTGGGGATGGCTGGTCGTGCCCCGGATGGTCGAAGGACGTCTCAAATGTCCCTGGCTGTCTCGGGGATGGCCAGCCATCCCCACCCCGTTCCCCTGTTTCAAAAACGTCACCCTCAGATTTTGAATTTTTGAGGGCGGCTAGGAAACATTGCTGACCGTCCCCATGTCCCCGAAATGTCCCTGGTATGGGGACATGACGAAAACTGTCTCGGACGCATCCCCGTGTACCAGTTCAATTTTTTAATTTCTTGGAGGAAGGGTGATTTCCTTTACCATGTGCTTGCAGGCGTAAGTCTAGTCCAACTTTGTGTGCATGCAAGTCCACCCCTATTCTTATTTTTTGATGTATTTGTGTGTGCTATGGTGGCAAGTATGCTACAGTTCATGATCTTAGTTTTTTTGTTGTTTTATGCTTTAATATTTCTGAACTTTCAGTTAAATTTTTGGTGTTTTAAACTTGACATGAGAGTTGTTGAACTGCGTGTACATTTATTTAGAGAACAACAGCTTTTCTGGTCTGAAATGTTTCTGACTCATAGAATGTGAGAAAAACAGAATTTTAATGTGCATAAAATTCAATTTGATATAGAAATTAATAAAGTTCAAACATGCAACCAGTTTCCCATATGTTAAATGATGATTAATTCCTTTTTTAATTGATAATTTTTAAGAAAATATTGTCTCAAACTCATTATTATTTTTTCTTGTCAAAAAATATTTCTTTTGATATATTTAAATCTCTTGTCCTCAATGTTTTCTCCCTGAAATTTGAGGGTTCTCTTCTGATGTGCCTGAAATGCTTGTCCTCTATTTGATATCCAGATGTCCCTAACAATATGTGAAGCATTGTTTAACCTCTTTTAATTTGATCTACAGTCGTGAAGATTGCAGCCAATTTTACTTTTCCAAATTTTTACATACAATGTTTTAACATGCACATGATCTGATTAGATACATTAAAAGCATTCTCATTATCTTCTTTTCATTTAGCAGGTTTTATTGGTTTTGAGGTAATTGGCTATCATAATATAGGACATCTGTGTTTGGATTTTGGGGATGAAGTTAACTCTCTTGTGGTTGGCTTGCTTTGTTGTTTCCCTAATTTTATTAAGTTCCTGATTTGAATAAATTTATTGTGTTCTATGGTGGATCTTAGAGCTGTCCGAGCAATGAAAGAAGCAATGAAACAAGAACAACTTGTTAAAAGTGAAGCACACTGTGATATAGAAGAAGGTGCAATTGGAGCTGAGAAAAGCCAAACTGTTTGGAATAATCAGTCCGAACATGTAGGTTCATTTTCCTCTTAAAGAATAATTGTTTATGAAGTTGATTCTGTGATCTCTATTTATCAATGCCATTGAATTGCTCCTTGCATCCACCCATTTATCAGTCAAGAATTGACTAGTGAAAATGTGTTTTGTAAATCAAAAGATTCTAGTATGTTCATAGTGATTAAATTATGATAGGAAATAAGAAGTCATTTAAATTATCATATAAGCATCATAAATAATTTGTAATACACTGTCCAAATTTTTTTAAAGCAAAATATTGCAATTTTCACAAGTGTTTGTGTACAAACATTTCATCAAACACTTCGCATATGACCAGAAATGAGGTATTTTTGAAAGAGTACACTTAGAATTGCTGCTACTAAAATTTAGAATCATAATCCCATCATAAAATCATAGCATTGTTCAGAGAACTCACATAGACATTTCGTCAAACAGTTGGTATTTCAATGTTATACTGGTAGAGCATTATAAATGACCATCAAGGATCAATCTTTCTTAAATATTAATGCTGTCATCACTTTGTTTTCTGATTTAAGCTACTGAATACTCTCTGCCAAATTAATTAATTGGTGAACATCAGTGTTACCCCAAGTTTCCGGGACGGGGATGGGAACGGCAGGGGACGGCGGAACGAGTCTCCAAGTTTCCGATTTTTCAGGCCAAATTTAGGGACGGCGGGGGACAGCTATATAAAATATAGAAAAATTTAAAATATATAGAGAAACATTCATATGAAAACATGCATTAAGCATGCATATATACATTATAGAAACTTAGCATATAACATTTTTGTTAAGAATTCATTGCCAGTATAGTTTTTTTTCATTTACGATATGAAAATCAAAATAAAAAGAATATGGTACACTCTTGCTGTCCCCCTGGCCGTTTGCGGGACGGGGACGAGGGGGTTTTTAGATCCGAGGACGCGTACCCGGGTAACACTTGTGAACATATGAACTGCTATAGCAACTGAAACATGCATAAAATCTCATACATAATTCATGATATCATAGACTAAGCAAATATTCATAAAATTTAATAGTCGACCTTACTGCTGAGTGTTAATAACCCACGTCAGCATTCAAACTTTTATTTTGACTGCCTTGGTTGATGGTATTGATGAAACACAGTTAGACTGAGAGGGTAGGGGGGTGAATCAGTATAAGACAATCTTTTACTTTTTCAAAACTTAACAACCATAGCACTATAAATCACACAAGATCTAACAATTATGCAGCACAAGAAGAACACATGATTTACGTGGAAACCTTTATGGGAGTTGTTACATCCCTAACTTTAACTATGATTCACTTTTACTTTTGAAGTAATTAGTAGATGATTAAATATGATTTCATGATTTGATGTTTAGTAAAAATGTCTGGAAAGATGTATGTTTTCATGAGTTATGTTAATTTGAGTAAAATTGACATGTGTTTAAAAGTTGTCAAGATGTGATGATTTCATAAGGATTGTGAAATGATTAATGATAGATTAATCTCGAATTGGTGTTTGCAAGTTGCATTCAAGAAACAGGTTTTCGCCCTTGGAGAAACGGAGGGAGAGCATCATCAAAGAGAAGGGTATAGATACAAGGAAAATAAAAGGTTATCGCCATCTTAGGTCTAGTGTTGGTGTATATATGTTCATTTACGTATATAAATGTGTGTATAATAATACAAAGAGAGTAGTACAATTACCTTTTCTTATATATATCCGATATATATTAACGAGTGATAATGAATAATGTTATCTTAATGTCACATGTGAAAAAGTATGCCGAGAGTTAACAACGGATCAACTCTTAGTAAAGAGGGACAAATTATATTTGAATTGCTCAACTCGTTAATGAGGATCTTAATAGAATGTTATGTTAGTAAATAGATATATATAAATATATACATTTACTAATGTCTAAATTTCCAATGTAAAGCCCTTTTAGCGACTTCGTAATATTTGAAGGTGAAAGAAGTTTCAATTCAATGGAAATGCTTTTGAAAAACTATTACAAGGCCACGGTATAATTCTTGGAAATGGCAAAACAAGGATAAGCGAATGTGATATGGAGCCAAGTCACTGTGGCACAACATATGGAACTGGCAAGGTTTTTAATATATATATATTGTTTAAACCGCTAGGAAATTTGTTTAAGGCGGCCGGTATTCTACCAAAGGTGACTCGATAATAAGTGTGGAGTTAAATGTGGATATCCATGATGGAAAACGTGGCTATCATTTTGAATGTCGTGAGCTATTTGTGGCTTCTTTTTAAACCGTTTGTTGCGAATTTATGGGAATTTTTTTTGGAAGCATCAATTAGTGAATGAGAATGGAATATTAGAATGGATGGTAGAAAACAATTTTTCACCGTATTCCATCAAAGAACAGAGGGGACACACAAAAAAAAAAAAAGAAGAGGAAAAAACCGTTATGGGAGGATGGCTCTCAGGACGCGAGGAAGAAGATTCGGAGCAAGAAAGAACAAGGAATGGAATGGGCAAAAGATGGCTTTCAAAGACTTCATTCAGGTAGAATGAAAGTTTGAAGAACGTTGTCTTTCATTTGTTTCCATTCTAGTCTTGTAAGTATCAATTGTGTCGAGCCTTTCATAGAATGTTTACTGTATTAAGCTTCATAGAACATTCCTTATTGTAGAGGCTTGAGGTTGATAAGGCTAAGTCTCATTGTGCTACATATTTACTATGTTCAAACTAAGGCCATACGAGCAAGCTATATGTTAATGCATTCTTTGTTGAGTTAAGCTCAAGGCCACACAATTGAGCTATACTGTATTACATTCTTTACTGTGGTTACGTTGGAGGTTTGAGGCCGAGCTTCAATACTTATACCATGCACTCTTGCTAAAGACTCGTGGCCTCGAAGGCCAAACTTTATTGTAATGTATATTGTGCTATGTTTGTGGCTCTAGGCCACGAAGGCCGAGCTTTACACATTGGAACCCATATGGTAACCGTGGTTCGAGACCATCATGACCGAGCCCATGCATAAACCCCAATGTTTACATACGTCGATTAACAATGCGACATGGATAAAAAAAGGGTTAAGACTCACATGATGGGTCGAGCTTGAGGTACTCAAGGCATAAGAGGTGTCGAGCAATAATGTTATTACTTATGAAAACTGAGTGTGGGTAAATAAGGGTTATAGAAAAATAACAGTAACGTAGATAGTGTTTATCACACAAAGCTCATAAGGATAATTAGAGCTATTCACCATTATGAAGCCGTTCTTGTTTTTGGGCTAAGGGAAGGTATGCCTAGAGTAATTAGAATACGATTCTAGCTTGCATGTTAGATTAAATTGAAGTTGTGAGCCATGAAAGACCTAGGGTGGTGCATTGGTTCGTTTTATGATATTTTTTGATAGTGGAACGAGGTGATGTGGAGTCACTAGTTCCTCATTACGGAAGTAACCCATTGAGTCATAAACCAACTTCTGATGAGGCTCGAGTGTCCAAGCATGGATGATGAATCAAATTGGTTCCACTTTTATCAGAAGTATGAGAGAAAGGTCAATATGAATTTACTGTGGGACATGACAGCTTATAAGTCGAGTCAGCGTGGTGGACATACAAGGACGTTCATTGTGCAACGTATATGTATGTGAATCTTTGGCCAAAGTAATGCATCCATCCCTGCATGTATTGTCAGATCTCAGTGCTCTAGATGGCCTAGTGTCTCCAATAGAGTCATACATAGCTAGAGTGGGTCTAGAGTTGTGTGACCGTGAGACAATAGAAAGGACACTGCACCAGATACTATGATGGCTAATCTAAGGGATCCTAATATCTAACCTTGAGCTTTTTGGAATGATAGTATTCTTTTAGATATTATATTGCTGAGGAAATACCTCGAACATTATGCTTATTCATGTTACATGATATTTGAACTTGAGTTTGATGCCATGTGGTCTAGAAAAGACTAGAAGCACTTGTTCTTATGTTTTGTTATGCTTGTGTTTACCTTTGGGAACCAAGGAAGTTTGTTATTTCCATGTATTGGGATAAGGGAAGCTATACCCGGGTTTTAAACATGAAGGTATAGGAAATCTATAACCCTTATGTCGGATATGACGCTGTATATAAATAAATATATGTTGATTGACAGCGAAAGGTCGAGAAAACCATAGATCAAAACAAGAAGTCTTTGTAATAACTTAAGAGATTCCGTGGTAATGTCGAAACTTGGATTAATGCACCAAAGATATTGGTATGTGAATCTAGAGAGTAAAATGATAGGAAGTCATAAATCCTAGATATTGCAAGAATGTAATAAGGGATTTTTAATATAGGTTGTAATACTTAAATATTTACATTACATGTATAACCTAGATGAAGGATTAGTTCTAAGTCAAATGGGCTAGAATGGATTTTCTGTACAGGCTAGTTTGTGTCTGAAGTACCAAGTAAAGTAAGTAAAACTATAGGAAGAGATAAAATCTAAGATGAGTCAGAGGTGTCTGTCTAGATGGCATGACCAATCAGAACGAACATACTTAGCTAGAAGGGATCTAGAGTTGTATGGTCGAATGAGTTTTTGTAGGACACATCACCAAGACTCAGATGGAGAAACTTGTTAGATCCTTATATCTATACCCTTCATGAAGGGATGGGTTTCTTCAGTAGAAGAAACATGGGAGACCAGTAGGTCTTTGGTTGGGAGGAAAAACACTCAGATGATGCTCTCCCTCTATAGTAGAAGACTCACCGAGGCTCGTGAAGATAGTTAACCATATTCTAGATGCAGTGAACACCATGGTATGGCTTCTGACAGTCAAACTTATGAGGTAAAATTATTCTTTTGCCAATTGTATTTTATGCTATATAATAGAAAAGTGTAAGAACTTCTCTTTGATTCTAGTTGTGATTATATATGATTTCAAGTTTGAAATTAACTAGAAATGTTGTACTCAATTTCTTGTGCTTATGCAAATGTTATCTTAAAAAAAAAAATTAAAAAATTCTCTCCCATGTTTACTAAGTTCTTTTATCCCTCTAGTAAATACTTTAGTTTACTCGAGTATGAAGAGGACAGATGTTACAGGAGTAAACCATGGAAAAATATTGCATACATAAAACTTCTGTTACAATCTTCGTTGCAGAAACCCATTGGAGACACCAATCCCCACTTACAAGATTGGCAAGCACCAACCTATTGGAGATACCAATCCCCACAATTGAGCAGTGACTCAGTAAGAGACACCAATCTCTTTCAAATTGGAAGGCACCAACCTCTCCAATGTGTGCTCCAAAACTTAACTTATTTCTGCTCCAATTCTACATCAATCTTTGATCCAAATCTCCCTTATATCTCTGCTCAAGTTCACCTTATATCTTTGCTCCAAATCTGCCTCATATCTCAGCTCCAAAATGATGCAATTTCTGATCCAAATTCTACTCCAAATCATGCAGAATATCTTCTATAAATTTCTCATAAAGGTGTGCTCCAAATCAGGCACAATGTCTGTTATAATTCCGACTTAAAGGACCGCTCCAAATTAGGCACAATGTCTGATATATATCCGCCTTAAAGGTCTGCTCCAAAGCAGGCAGTGTCTACTATAAATCTTCCTTAAAGGTCTGCTCCAAATCAGACACAATGTCCGCTATAAATCTGCCTTAAGGTCTGCTCCATTTCTTCTTAAATCTGTTCTTCTAATCTTTGCTCTTAAAAGGAATGATTTTTTATTGAAGAACTTGCTTTCTAAACTCCAAAATAACTTGTATCTATATCCAAATGATGCACTTTATCAAAAGTAGGCCGGCCATGATTAGACATAAAATTTATTTTAAATATTTGAATTCACCTTTCAAAGTAGGATGACCATCTTTTATAAATTATTAAATATTAGTTTAATTTCTACCTTTTAAATCTAGTGCTGACATGTAATGTTCCCCTTTTGGCAATAACCTTGTCAGTGGCTCATCAGCCTATTCCGGAATCCTGTAGGCTCGTTGAGGTGAATCAAAGGATTCCAAGTTTGGAGGTTTTGTGATCTTTCCTCATTATTTACTATTTATAGTAAATACTATTTTTGGTAGTTTGTAGTTGTCAACCTTCAGTTCATCACGTCATTGGAAGCAGTATTCTGAACTAAGCCTTGGCTTGGCCTTTTGGAAATATTATTTTAATGGATTTCTTCATTAATTGAGCAAATGGTTCTAATTCTCAGTTACCCCTTGGCCTAAGTAATTAACTTCAAGTTTTTTTAAAAGGGGGGTTTTAAGGGTGTCGCCACATGAAGAATTTAAAAGGTTTTTTATTTAATTCTTCATTGTCTCAAGTGGGGCGTACTTTTGTGAAGAATTATATTTCTTTTTGGAAAATGAAAAGGTGATGGCTTTTGGCGTACCTTCTTGGAGGATTTGAACAGTCTCCTCTCTTCCTTTAAAATTAAGGCTTGGCTCCAACATTTGGTATCCATTATTTTGCTAAACTTATGTTGTCGAAATGATTTATCATTTTATGTTTCGAGGAATGCTGACCTCCTAGTTCCTACTTCAATTTCGTGTTTGCAAGATAACACCTAATTGAATTATTGCTGCTTCTCATCCAGACTAGCAGATAGAGTTTTCAAGGTGAATTTTGAAGTGTTTTTTCGAGTTTTACAGTTGCTGTTTGCACACAGCTGAAACTTGATTTTGTTCATGGTTGATTGTAAGATTTTAATTTGATTCTGGGTATTTTCTTATAACATTCCTAAGGTCTAGGCGACCATCTCCATTCATTTTCAGATTTTATTTTGGAGTGTGGATTTTTATAATGAAAAATTGCCCCCTCTCAAGGGTCGTACTTTTCAGCATGTATTGGGAATTGTGCCATTAAATGTAGTAGGTGTTTTGGAGCTGTTTCTGTGTCTCAATAGGGGCGCCTATCACCCAATTGACCACTGCCTTTGATTTCACGCCATTCGGAGGTATTTTGATTGAGTTGTGAGCATTTTACATATTTCTGTAGTTGCTGATTGCAATTTCCAGAATTGCAGTTTTCTGAGATTGAAGCAATTCCTTTGCTGCTTCCATATTCTATCTTCTTTCTTATTATTCTCTAACTCGGAAACATTGTATTAAGTGGTGCTTAGAAAAAATGGTGATGAACAATGTAATTTGCAGCTTTTAACTTTGTACAAACTGTTAATAGTAGTATTGTTTCAGTTTTAGCTTTGCTGCATTAATTAATTAACTTCACATTAAGCACCCCTGAATGGTATATCGCTAGTGTGGATAATTCTGTTTTGTAATATCTTTCATGCCTACTTTTCAAGTGGTGAATCCCCACTCTTTAGTGGATGCCTACCGCAGCAGAAGAAGTAATCAATTGTAATATTTTCCCCCCACTGTTTGGTGGGAGTGTTGGCTCGTTATCCGCCTTGTTTCATTTGTATTCAGCAGTAGTACTCCACCATATGTTAGCACCTCGCCTATCAAAGGCTCTTGAGTGCACATTCTTGGTGCCGAGTTTAATATTTCTCTTTCAGTGTAATCTCGTACTCATTGATTCAGTAGATCCTAGGGATCTTCTGACCATATGCCCGCCCCTCCTCCTTAAGTGGTTTTAGGGCGCATTCTTGGTTAGAGTTCTTTCATGTACGTTTTGGTTATGCTAACCTTAACGGGTGATTGATTCTATTGTAAATGTTTGGTTTAAAAATCAAAAAAACTGAGAGAGAATATTTCATGCCATAAGTAGATGGAGGTGAGCCATAAATAAATTAAATGAAACTCTTATTATTCCTTGTCTTTAATCAAAGAACTTTTCATCATAGAAGTCTTCCTTTGACATCAATGATAATAATCCTGACAATCTTGTCCGTACGCCTTTGACATCAATGACAATATTTCCAACATGTACAACACCCTCATATAATGTACAACAACATCTAATAATTTTGTGAGTCCTCTTTGTGATGTTGCACTAGGCTCAAGGAAGCCTTAAAGGGTGCAACAGGTTTTTACTAGGGCATTAAGTATTTTAAGCCTTTTATCAAGTATCACCTCCTCATGCTATGGTTAATAAAATGTACGACATCGAAGTTGGAATTGGTACAGCTGGTGTAAAACGTAGTCCAATAAAATATAGTTTTTAATTCCTTCTACCGTTGCACATGCTGCACTATAATTTTCATTTTTTAACCATTCACACATACCACATTGACAAATTTATTATTTTCTTGCAAATCTCAATAAGTTTATACTTGGAAATCTGTAGCCGACAACTATAAATAAAATCTTTGTTTTCCCCATTTAAGCACATTTGTGAATCCATTGTGAATTTGACTAGGAAGAAATCTTACATCTCTGAAGCCAAATATCCTTAGGGTTTTCGTCCTAAGGTTCAAAGTTGAACTCGTAATCCAAACATTGCAATGAGAGAAATAAAATGTCCAAGATGTTCAAATGAGCTCCTTTGTTTCGCTTTTGTATCTCCTAATAAAACTTTCAAGGAATTATAATTTTAAATTCACCTTTATTAAAATAATAACATTTTGGCCCCCATAATGTGACTCAATTTTATTTCTACTTTTTTACTTAAGCCACTTCATAAAAATTAATTAAATAAATTCACTAGCAACCTAAGGCCACTATAGTTAGTTAACTTAAAATACTCCCTTCTTAATTCTCTAGATTAGCCTACGAGAACATAATAGGCTAATAATACCTTCTCGAGCATCTAGGTCGAAGAAGGGGACATTACAGTCCTCCCTTTTTGAAATTGGTTATCCTCAAGCAATTGCAAATCCGTGTGTTGAAGAATTTGCTTTCCCTCCCAAGTGGTATCCTCCTAGGGTAAATCTCTCCATTGGATCAAATACTCCTTAATCACTCTTCTCTTCAATCTCGTCTTTCTAACATCCAAAATAGCCTCAGGAACCAAAATCAATTTGCCCTCTTCATCCAATGTGCTGACCAAGTGCCCTTTTGAGCCACAAAACATGAAACACATTGTGGATTTTACTTTTCTTAGGTAAATCCAACTCATAAGCTTCTTCACACACTCTCCGAACAATCTTGTAAGGACCATAAAAATGAGGCTTAAGCTTCTTTGCATCGCTCTTCTTCAATGTGGACTGTCTATATGGCTACAGATGCAAGAAAACCAAGTCTCCAACCTCAAAAAACAGCTCAATCCTGAGCCTATCAGCATAGACCTTCTGCTGATTTTGTGCATGATGAAGATTATTCTTAAGTGACGTAAGGATGTCCTAATTCTCTTGAGTCCAATCTTTGACCTTTGGGGCTCTATTGTCATAAATGCAAAGTCTAAAAAAGACATAGGATCATGACTATTTAATGCTTTGAAAGGGGTCATGCCAAACGATATATGATAGGTTGTATTATAGCAATTCTCGCTTAAATATAACGACTTAATCCTAGGCAATTGCTGCCCTGAAACATAGTAATGAAATCCATAGATATACACTCCCACTTTTGTTCAAGAATAAGCTAGGGTTGCGACAAATTAGTTGGAAAAGTATGCTTTGACTTGTTTTGCTGACAAGTCATACACTCTCTGGCATGGCACAAGGCATCATCCTTGAGACCCTTCCAAGAGAATCTCTCCTTGATCAACCTATATGTCTTGAAATAACCACGATGTGTTGCAAGAGGGGTATCATGGAAAAATCTCAAAATTTTCTCGTTTATTTTTTATTTAGGATCCAAATAGATTATGTTTGTATTGTATATAAGATGATCAATCACCCTGTACTATCATCTTGAACCTTACCATACATTAGTTCACATGCAATGGTATTTTTGGATTACTCAACCAATAGGTGAGCTTTCTAGTCCGCATAAATCTATTTCATAGAGCAAAAAGTGGGTTTCTTGGATAAGGCATTAGCTACAACATTTCTTTTCCCCTTCACATACTCATTATTGAAATCATATGCCTATAATTTGCTTACCCACTTTTGTTGCCTCTCATTCAATTCTTTTTTCCGAAGTAAGTATTTAAAACTATTGTAATCAATTCTTACAACAAACTTCCCAGCAACTACATATTGTTTGGATTTGACTAAGGCGTGCATGATTGCGAGCATTTCCTTATCATAGGTGGAATATTGTCTCTCAACATCTCCGAGTTTCCTCCTCTCATATGGTATAGGGTGCTTATATTTCATAAGCACAACTACAATTCCTTCTCCCTAAGCATCACACTTAAGCACAAAGGGTTGTGAGAAATGAAAAAGAGCCAAAATAGTACAAATGCTCATTACCTCCTTAAGATTGTCAAACACCTGTTGTGTTGAAGATGACCAAGATAAAGATCCCTTGTTTGTCAACTCTATGAGAGGTGCAGTGAGTTGAGAGAACCCCTTCACAAATCTCCTTTAATAATTGCACAATCCAAGAAAACCTCTCAAGTGTGACATATTCTTCGACGAGGGCCAATCAAGAATAGGATGAATCTTCTCCCGATTCACCTTAACTCCATTAGCACCAATTACATGACCTAGATAGAGTACCTATGTCATCTCGAACTCACACTTAGATGCCTTAGCAAACAAAGACCGAGCCTCCATAATACCCAACACCTCTTCAATGTGCTAAAGGTGGTCCTACCAAGTTTTTTTGTAGATCAATATGTTATCAAAGAACACAAGCACAAACTTCCGCAACTATTTGTTGAGCACATGGTTCATGCAAGACTAAACATTAGCAGAAGCATCAGTCAATCCAAAAGGCATAGCCAGGAATTCATAGTGTCCATAATGGTACCTAAAAGCTGTCTTATGTATAACCTCCTCCTACACTCTAATTTGATGATACCTAAACCGAAGATCAATCTTATAGAAATATATTGCACCCTGAAGTTCATTAATGAGTTCGTTGATCTTGGGAATCGAGCATTGGTTCTTAATTACTTTCTTGTTTAGTGCCTGGTATTCAATGTACATCCTTATTGTCTCATCCTTCTTCTTGACCAGCACTACAAAAGAAGCGAAAGGACTCGAGCTGGGCCTAATGTGCCCCATATCTAGGAGCTCTTGAATGGCCTTTTTCTATCTCCTTGTTGTGTCTCTTTGGGTGACGGTAAGGAGTAGTAATCATTGGCTTAGCCCCCTCAAGTTCTATCACATACTCAAATCCTCTCTTTGGTGGTCTACCTGGAGGTGTATCGCTGAAAACCACACTCTGCTTGTCCATAATAGATTGAGTATCCACATGATAAGATTTTTTTTTTATCCGAAGGATCCTTAGAAGAAATGAAGCATTGGGCTGCCCAAGCAACCTCACCATGCCGAAAAATGCTCTGCATCCTCTTAGTTATAATGGTCTTAGGTGCACCATTTGATATTCCTTGAAGAGCAACATTTTTTCCCATTTTCTTTGAATTATAGCTCCATGGTTTGAAAGATTTGAGAGTACTTGCCCAATGAATGCAACCACTGAACTCTTAAAATAACATTAGTTTCTCCAATGCCTACCATATAAAAATCATATGATACCGTATAATTGTGCAAGGCAATACTCAACTAGGGGATCCTCTTGGTACACATCATGGTAAAGCCATCTTCCACCATCATGTTGAAGCCCTCAAAATCCTTTGTTTGTAATCCCCTCTTGGCCACCAAGGCTTGATCTATGAATTTGTGGTTTGCTCCAATATCTATCAGGACTGTAACTCGTTGCCCCTGTAGGACTCCTCTAACTCTGAGAGACTTATACTTAGGAGTACCCAAAAGTGTAGCAATGGTGCCTTCATACCTCTTTAAGTGTGCTCCTCTGAGTCAATTTGTTCCTCCTCTGAGTCAATTTGTTCACTCCTTGATCCATTACCAACTACCTCCTCCTCACTAGCAAAAACCACCTCTGTGTATTGAACTTTGCCTTTTCCTAGGCACTTGTGTCATAATTCCCATGGTTCCTTACACAAAAAACATAACTTCTTCCACCTCAACTCATTCTTGGCATGCTCTGGCAAGCTTGGGTTTTTAGGCCACTTCTTTTGGAAAGGTCTTTTGTCATTCGTAAGTGGAGGAAACATAGATTGAAATTTTTCTTTCGGAGTGGAGAACTGCATGTTCCTAGCCCTCTAAATAGCATCTCGGAGAGTGGGAGGGTCAAAGGGCTTAACCCAACCATAGAGAGGTTGTGATAACTCGTTAATGAAAAGTTTTGTCAACTTCCTCCCTGATACATTTGGAACCATAACAACAAGCCTCTGAAAATCTGCAATGTACACATCAATGGTACCACTCTGCTTCAGCTATTCTAACTCTCTAAAGTGCAGCTTTGGATGTTTGGCTGGATTCAGCATAGGAGTCAATTAAATTATGTCCTTGTGATACTAATCTGTGTTGCCACCATTCATGAGCCTCACCATCCAAGTGCAAAGTAGTATAACTGATAGCCTCATTTTTGAACAAGGATTTAATGAGAAGTGCCCAATTTTTGAAGCCATGATCTAGGTGTGCATTTGCTGGAGCCCTCAAAAAAAGGGAATATAGAGATTACCCAACCTCTTCTGTAAATCTTGGCTATTACAATTCTTGTTGAAATTACCTCGGAGAAATGAGTACGTGGATTTAGACATTACCGTTTCATACCAACGTTTTGCTGAAAAGAAAAATCTTTGCCTCAATATGATAGAAAAGCAATGGTTGACAGTTCTAAAGAAAGGCGAATCCTGGTTGCCTAAGAATTTGCACAGGTCCCCTTTCATGAATGAAATTGGTGACATGATAATGTTATTGCACATAGTAATTGGGAGTGAAGATGCACAAAACTTTGAGTTTTGAATGTATTTCTTTATTGTTTTCATTTATCATGAACAACAATACATCGAATGGGCTAATATCATTAGTGATCAGCTGCATAGATAGATAACACATTTCAGAGCCAACAATCATTTTTACATGTCATCATATTTGTTTTATGCTATCACAAGTATGAGGGCTTGGCCAAGGTTTAGAATCAAAGGGGAAGTAGGTGAGAATACCCCAATTTATGATTACTACTCTCAACTGCAACTGGAAAACAGTTACATACACTTCAGGAGGGTAAACGACGTGTTTATAATGTTGGTTATAAGAGAATTACAAAGTGACTTGAGAATGAGAATCTCCCTTGAAGCTGCCTAGTTGATTAATGTATAAGGGAGCTTTTTCATCCAGTTTCAGAGGTTCACATATATCAGAATTGGTATCATATCCCCAAAATTATAACACATTGAAATACAAATAAATGAGAAAAACTAACAAAATACATATTAGCGATTTAATGTGAAGTATTGAAATACAAATAACTAAATAAAATGAATATAAAAAATATAAACATAAACAATGACAATCTAAATATTATTACAATTATAATTATCATAGATAATATTATAATTATAATACAATTATTATAATGCAAAATAAAATAAATTGATATTGTTAATTGTTATTATTATAATAATAATATTCATAATGAAACTAATAATATTTATGCCTCAATTAAATAAGTAAATAAACATTACAATTACTAATAAGAAGCATACAAACCGAAACAACAAAATCTGCATACTCATTAAAAAAGGGCAAAGACCCATATGAATAAAGAGACCCTTAACAAGCAAAGGTCAAATCAGAACATATTCCTAAGCCGAATAATACAGCAATTAGGTAATAAAACTCGATCATGACTATGATAGATAATAATCACAAAACAATTACTACTAGCATCGATTCCTAATCATTATGGAAGCAAACAAATGCATTTACCTCAGCAGCGATATTCCAAAGGTCATCTACTAATTAAAGGTGCAACGATTAAATGAGAAGGTAGCGATTACACAAAAGGACATGCCCCTTGATCTAATCGAGGATATTTAAGGAGAAAGGGTTTAAGAAGAGAATGGGAAGCAATACACGAAAGATGGAGAAATAAATCTGCATCTGGGAAATGCAGCAAGAGTCAATGATTGGTGTATTTAGTCACAAAAGCATATATATATATAATATATATAAATATATAAGTTGATATAAAGTGATTATTGGAAGGGTGAAATCAATTAGTTTATATATATATATATATAATATAGTTATGTAATAATGATGTTTGCAGCAATTATTAAGGCTTATAAGTAATTATGATCTTAATATAAAAATGAATAGAATATATATGTATATTTATATATGCCTTTATCCTATAATCAATCAAGTGTAAGGTTGAGGGAAGCAAATTAGGAGGATGCAGTTTATGGGCCTCCCATGGTAAGTAGGCCACCCCACGGGTGGAATTGTCTTGGTTGGACATTCCTGCCACTTGAGGCCAAGGGGTGGGTTGTCTTGGTCGGATGCTCGTGCTTTTGGGCTTAGATGGGTTGAGTTGTTTACAAGCACCCCTTTCAAGGCTCCCCTATCAAGCCAAACTATGATTGATTGTTAGGAAGGATTCGAGGAGTCTCAATCATAAGGAGGATGGATAAGACATGGATAGGAAAAGCGAGTACAAGTGTATCCACTTAGTACACCACTCTGAGGGTGGTATCTTGGTTTAGACGTTACTGCCACTTGGGGCCAAGGGGTGGGTTGTCTTGGATAGACACTCATGCTCTTGGGCTTAGATGGGTAGCTTCGGGCAAACTTATCATGTTTCTCATCCAAGTCCTATTATGGTTAAGACCTCCACTGTGCATTATGAATATGGGTAGTTTAGATAGTCTTGGAAATGTTACGTATTTTAAATAGACAAGACATTTATTATGTTCTGACCACATGAATTAGATTTCCAATATTATCTAGCTTAATTGTAGGACCTAAAGCCGAGATTTATCTTGTTTGAAGCATTTAAGTGGTAAGTTAGAGCTTTAACTATATTAACCTTGTGATTCTAGGACAAGATTTAGGGCAATCTCAAAAGGGGACATTACAATTGGTGGATATGATGGTTATTGGTGTAAGTTGCCAAAGTATGTCAATGATACATTCGTGTTGATTGACGTGTGTCGACAAATTAGAGAATTAAACAAAAGGTGTAAGGAGAGGAAGAAGGTTGGTGTTCCTTTTCCTATTGGGCTTTCCTTTTACCAATGTAGGTCTTCATCAGATGCTCTAAATATAGAAAGGGATATTGTCAAATATAAGCTGCTACAATTCTTTGATTTTTCTTTCCCTTTTGATAGCAAAGATTTTGTAAAAAATAATTTGTAGCTAGGCCTAGGTTCTTATCGTGTACTTGAGCTAGAAGATTATTGGGCTGATTGTGATAATGGATTTGAAGTAAGGATAAGAGATTGGATGCATCTGATAATGAGGCAAGTTAAGATGTATAACTTAAATTGGAACATATTGGACATAGATGATGACGAGTCCAATCTAGTAGATCAAGTTTACCTTGATCACTTATAGAACATGTTGATCTTGCCTCTAAATTGGAACAATAGAGAGATCATGAACATTGAGGGGAGAACAATAGTAGTGCTAAGGAGAACCAAGGATTGGATAAACAAGAGGACTACAAAACCTCCTAGTTCACATGTCGCAATAGCTGTAAAGGATGCAAGGAAGGGAGAATCTAGGCATGTACATTCTATTCCCATTTACACTACTTCTACTGCAACAACTTCTCATGCAGCTGGGGTAGAGGATGGAGATGAACCACCGAAAGGGGAACCACAAAGACTTGTGGGGGAGTAGTTAGGGAGAAAGAAAAGAAAAGGAAACACTTGAAGCAATGGTGGGGGAGATTATGGAAGTATCATCCTCTAATTTTAAAGAGGATATTTCCACATCGCCTCCTCATTCTATTCACAACCAGTCTCCTCTCTTGATCCCAGAAGAAGCAAATTTTGACACCCCTCTGATTAATAGATCATTGCAATTTACCCCTCCTACAACCCCAGTCCCTTGGTTACAACAGACATTCTCCAAGAAAAGGGAGGTTGTGCAATTAAATATTCCAAATGATATAGTTTCAAGCTTGTTCCAAAGGATTCCTCAGCCTAAGAAATTGAAAACCACTTTAAGGTTCATGACTGATTCTACCTCCGAGGATCTATATGTTGAGATTACTCATCCCTCATCCCAGAAGAGTGCCGGTGAAGCCACAATGCAAGACTTCAATACACCAAGTGAATTTGGGTCTATCTTCTTGAGAAGGTGATGTACACAATTTTTCAGGTATTGGCATCAAGGTTGGTAGAAAGAACTGAGAAGGACAAGAATTCAAAGGTGGAACTCAAACATGAGGCGAAACTTCTAACATCTTGTTTGAAATCCATTATTGATACTTCTATTCAACCAATGGGGCAAATTGATTCATCATTCGACCCAAGTTTGGTTAGTGGGAAAGCAGATATAGAAAAGGTTTAGAAACATAAGTGCAATAAGCAAGTTTTAGATGATTGGGTTGGTGAGATTTCAAACACAGCTTTGAAGTTTATATAAGAGGCTAACAAGTTAATAAACAACTTAGAAGATAGGAAGGAGATTAATGATGATATCACAACCTCATAAGCTTAAGAAGTTAATTGGTTAAAGGTGGACATGCATTTGAAGGAAATGATTGATTTGGGAAAAAGAAAATTGGTGGTTGAACAAATCATAGCTCATGCTAATGACAATAGGTAATTGTATGGAAGAAGAGCATCAAATGGAATATTATTGCTCTAAGATAAAACGTCCAAGAACAGACTAAGTTGTTAAGGGAATGCGAGTAGATCAAGACTGAAGCAAAAGACGATTTTCTGGCCATTCACTATGGAGAGCAACCAAGTTCATAGGTTATAGAGGCTCAAGTTTGCATTGATAAATTGAAGGCTAAAATCAAGGAGTTTTTGAACCCATCATCCTTCTACATCAGCAACATGGAGAAATTAGGTGCCATCAACACAACTTTGATACAAGGATTGGGTCATTTGGAAGCTCAGAAGACCAAGCCGAAGCAAATAGGGGGTAATAAAACCTTATGGAGACTAGGAACAAAGAATGCCATTACTCCTAGGCATAATGAGCTAGGCCTACTTGTCAAAGCATTTCAGACATTTAAGTCCAAGAGCGCCACATATGTAGATGGCATACCATCCCAACCCAACATCTTGCATTTCCTTCTTTTTATATATGTTTTTAAAAATTTCTTGAGAGTGGGAATGATCTGTTTGTGTTCAAAGAAACATTTTAGTTACATTTCAGTTACATTTCAGTTACTCATTCGTATCATGAAAAGTATGAAATCTATGCTCACTAGGTCCATTGTCACAATGCAGGTAAAATAATCCATAAGTAACAAATAAATCTACAATAAATTATATGAACTCTACACCACAATGTAATTGGTTACCAGATACTAGCAGATCCTTAGATGCACTATAGGGAGGGGACTAGGTGACCTTACAACCAGTTAAAATTGTAAAAATTGGTAAGAATTTGTGTCCGTTTAATAGAAAGATCTTACATTAAAACTATCTTTCCTAAAGATGTATGGCTGCAAAAAACATCTTAAAATCTGCCCATAATTCTAATTTTCTGAATATGCAAATACTGAAATACTGATGAACTCTAATTTTCAGATATTATTATTATCATTGTGTACAGACTCGGACTTGGAGAGTACTAGGCAAGCCCAAATTTTTTGACTCGGCAAAAACTCAGCAACTTGAAAAATAGTAAAATATCTTATAAAAACACTTTATTTTTGCAAAATTCAATTACAAAATGTATCAAACGAGTCTAAAAACCATGACGAAATGTTTTCTATTAAATGAGTCTTAAAACCATGAGAAATCAATATATGAAACCATCAAAGGAGAAACATTAAGTCATGATCTAATACTCATCCAAGTGGCACCCAAACCCAAAGATAAATCTCACAAGAATCTATCGTAACATGTTATAACTATCCTCCTAACTTGTGTGCTCCAATCTATCTCATCCAAACCCTCCAAATATACTTGATGATAGTCATAAGGACATGTCATAGATTGGTGAAACTTCTTAATCAGCATGTGTAGCTCCCCCTTTCAACATCTACAAATACCTTTACATTAATTTTGTAATACAATATTAGAAATGTGTAAATATTATATAATATTAGATAGTTTTTTGTAAAGATAAATAGATTAAATTTATTTTATAATATTATATTATAAGTTTAAAATTATTATATAATATATATAATATTTCAATTCTACAGAATTAATAAGTAGTTATTCCCACACCGTCACTTCTTTCATTCTCCTCTCCTCATCTAAAAATGGCCACATATTGTGATGAGAGTTCTTAAGGTTCTTCATTTGTTGAATGAAATCATAGGAGGATTCTTCTCTGTTCCTATTACTGTAGACCTGGAAATCATGTGACCAAAACCCTTTGCGATTTGTGTAAACTTGGAAATCGCGCGACCAAAACCCTTCTTCAAAGCCAACTAAAACTGCTTTCAATCGATTGTGCACAAAGAGATGATTTTCGTGGGTTTGAAAGGAAACAAAACGCGTCAAATCTGCGTCATTTTCTCCCATGGTTTTATTCAGCGATTTTCTTGTGAGTTTCTTGCGAGTTTTCTTTGAGTTTTGTAAGATTTCTAGGCGATTTTTCGAAAATTTGTCAACCTTGCAAGTCGCGAACAAACCTGCGAGTTACTGGCTAGCGTTGTTTCCCTGTGAGTACTTGTCGAGTCTATTAACCATGATTATTATGACATAGATGTTGAAATCATATAAAGTTAATAATCACAAGTATACTAGAAATGACAATACCCAATCAATATCAAATCAAATGATATGGGTATCATACAATGATGCAAACCTCTGAATGAGAAATCGCTGTGGAAACACCAACATGCAACCTCTGAACAATTATATACAACTATTGAATACTCACACACAACTGCTAAAACTAGAAAGATCTTCAATTGATCAATGCACTGGTAATCCTCGAGTAGAAATACTCAACTAGAAATAAGGGTTTTCCTCCCCAAATCCAATCTTTGTAGTGCATAAGTAATGCTTGGATGGATTTACTTAAATGAATAGAAGGGCTTTTGTCTCCAAATCCAATCTTTGTAGTGCACAATCAATCCTCAGATGGAATTACATAAATGAATAGAAGGGTTTTCCTCCCCAAATCCAATCTTTGTAGTTCACAATTAATCCTTGGATGGAATTACTTAAATGAATAAAAGGGTTTGCCAAAAGGTTTTTGTTCTAGGGCAGAAAGAATGAACAAAGTGCAATCTTCAAAAATAAATATTTGATGAAAATTGGAATGTTTTCTCCTTTGCCCAAACCCTTCTTTCATAAGCACTTTTGAGGAAACATTTCTTTTTAATAAAAAATTTCCCCTTTTCGCTCTAAAAGAAGTCTCTAGAAGAACCTTTTAAACTAATATCACTTTGTACCTCATGCCTACCGATAATTTTTGGTCATTATAAAATAATTATTTTAAATAATAAATCTTAAGTTGCCTTTTTATGAATATAACTTAAAATTACTGTTTTGACAACTTAAGTTAAATTATTAAATTATTTCCCTTATATTACACCAATAGCCTAATGAAAATACAGTATTAGGCTTGGAATTTTTCAATTAACTTTTCTTTGAAAAGAGGAAATGACAACTGAACACGCCATCAGACCACACTTGGCCTCCTATCATTCTTAGATAGATCCATTAACAAAAAATAAAAACAAATAACTAAAACATGCTAAATCAAATAACTAATGACAACCCGAACACACCATTGGACTGCACTCAAGCTCCTATTATCAGCCAGGGAAACCCATTAACCACTCCAATTGACTAAACAAAAACAAAACCAATTTATTAATCGAAACCTATTAACCACTTCCCCAACCCCACCAACTAGACAACACCAAAACAAGTAACTAAACCACACCAAAGCAATTATTGTTCAACTTTAAGAAACAAAAATAGGATTTCAACTTTTGATGCCAAATGTGGTTTATGGAGATATGAAGCAAGCCAAAAAAATTTATTTCAAAGAAGTAGAATATTTTAATAACCACCCCTGAATTTATTTTTTTTGGAACGATTTGCTGAATGTGTTGTTTTGTTGATGTGTTTTGGTTTGTCTTTGTTTCACATGTTCTCATCGATGCATTGCATACAATGGAAATATTGCATAGAAAGGAAAATACCAAGAAATAACATTGCTTTTCACATTGCATTATAACATAACATATTGGCAAATGATTACAAATAAAATCAGACTTAATGCAAGATGTTTCAGACGTGGCAATAATGGTTATCAGACTTGATAACAGTCTCTCATGGGTAGCAAATTACATATAACTCCTGGTGAGAGTCACCAAATGATTAAACTATCAATCCACAACACTATCCTTCATTCGGGCCAACAAATACATATAAAAAGACACCATAAACTCGCTGTAGCAGACCCAGAAAATTGCTGTCCAACTGAGAATGGTCTGAAATTGCTATCCCAGGAAATGTACGGCCCCTAAGAGGGGTGACCAGCTCCCAAAAATCAAGACTTCATTAATAAATTTGAACCAATGCTTGAAGTGGGGGCCCAAACAAGAGGAATCCAACAAATCAATACCCAAAATGATTGGCCAAGCATGCACAGAGTGATGAATGGATTTCACCTTCAGCCACTGTCAAAAAGAGAGTTTCCAGAATTTTGGAAATGCAAATCAGATCTTTGAAATTGTTCCTTAACACCTCCAAAATGAAGCCAAGGCTCAAGCATGCCAAAACCTTCAAACCCACATCAAAAAACCAAGAAAATCTTTATCATTCCACCTCCGAAGGATTGAAATCAGAATTCTCTTAGCACCCAATGTGATCCCTGAAGTAGAATCACTCCTATCCAGCTAGGGTGGATCTTTCACCATTGAAACCGGCTCCAAAAGGTGAGGGGTTTTGTCCTCAACTCGCAGCAATAAAACCCTCAAAGCATCATGTTATGTTGCCAAATGATAGATACCGAAGTGAGAGCTAAAATGTTGTTTTATAGAAGTGAGAAGGAAAGTAGGGCAACTTAATTTGAAATATTTTCCCTCCAAAACTCCCATGCCCCCCTCATGTGCCTTTTTTATTTTATTAAAAATCCTTATATCTCCCTAGGGTGGCATCCACCTTTTGAGGCTTAATATTTGGCCTTTGTAAAAACAACTATTTTTTTTTTTGAATGTAGGAATCGGGTAGCGCAATCCCCTATAAATTGTAGTACGCTTGGCAAACTTTTTAATGTGACCGGCAGTGCTGGTGCGACACATCCTCCGATACCACGAGGGTGGGAGAGACTAGACCTCGTGACCAACCTCCTGCAATAGGAAAGGTTTAGCCAATCGAGCTAGGGCCGCCTTTTTAAAAACAACTTTAATCAAGTAGGTGTGACAAGGTACTTTTCGATGACCCAAGACCCTCACTTAAGTTATAAAGGGACTTTATTAAAATAGAAAAATACAAACATTATTTTAATCAACCTTAGACTCACCAACGCCCAATCAGGAAATACATGCTACTGGAGTATCATAGACCTAGACCAGTTGCCAAAAATACCAGTGTTCCATGGGGTTTCACGGATGGGGACGAGGGGACGGTCGGGGATGTGTTTCGGCGACGCGGGGATGAGGGGTCAAAGTTTGGGGGCGGTGAGGGGACGGCAACAGCGAGGCAGCAGGGTGCTGAAATACATATAGTCCTTGAAAAAATAGTTATAAAAAGATGTATAAGTATAAGAATTATACATCTTGGAGAGAACTACGAGTCCCCTAGACTTCTTGAGGACACCCCAGCATCCTCGAAGTCCTAGTGGCGTCTTGGAGACAGGGACACTGGTGGTGGGATGGTGGCGTTGGTGGTGGAATGGCGGGGGGGCACCTCCCCCCCCCGCCCGCCCCCCCCATGTCCCCAAGTCTCTGAGACGTCCTCGTCTTGGAAACGTAGGATTTTTTGGGGGGGACGTGTCCCCGTGGAACACTAAAAAATACACTTACTATAAATAGCAATTGCTAAAAATAGTAAGTACTCCCAAACATCAAACTGGCACAAAATTGAGATATGCTGAGACATGCTATAAATAGTAAGTGTTGAAATTGGCCATTGGTAAAAATAGCAAATCCTACTGGAAATCACTGAAAACCACCACAAAGCCCAACATTGGCTATGAGTCCCCTAACCAACTCCACTTAGCCTATGGGAACCTTGGAATAGGCTAATGGAACTCTTCAATTGATTAGGTGCAAGAAGGGGACATTACAAATATGCACTTACAAGTGACTAAAGAAAGGGACTGTGGTGCAGCTGGTAGTTCTGTGTAAATACAATAATGCATTAATCGAGTTCTATTACTGGTGTCTTGCAATGTTACTGGGTTCAGCTAGAGACTGCATGTAGAATAATATAGTCTTATATGAAAGAGAATTTTCTGGTAAAACTGAAGAAATGAGATTGAAAGAAATAGGTGTGTTTACTTGGAGATGGAAAGAGAGAGAGAACACGGCCTTATATTATTGAAAATAGTCTACAAATAGAAAGTAGGTACAAACTAGAAATAGACAGAAGTTACAACAAATGGAAGTTACACCCTTATAACTAAAGATACCACTTATTTATAATAGCAGCTAATATTCTCACATATTCTAACAGCACTGACAACCTTTTTGTACTGTTTATCATGTTCTAGGAAAGATTTATCATTTATATAATTGTTTTAAGTAATTGTCTGCATAAAAGTTGTATCTTTAATAAGATGGAAGGTATGATCTTTTGCCATTGCTACTCTGTCATTGATCTGTTTTCTTTGCATTTATTGATTATGTGGTTGGTTGAAGGCTTACCAGCAAATCTTATTTTTTGGTTTACTTTATTGGTGTTTGCATGTGTAGTTAATGTTTTAGGAAAGTTTTATATAATAGTTTGAAGCTCTGCATAAAATTAATATCTTTAAAAAGATGGAAGATATGATCTTTTGCCATTGCTACTTTGTCATTGGTCTGTTTTCTTTGCATTTATTGATTATGTGGTGGTTGAAGGCTTACCTGCAAATCTTATTTTTCGGTTTACTTTATTGGTGTTCGCATGTGTAGGTATTTAGTGTCATGTTTATATTGATACAAGCACTGGTGAAAATTGACCTTGAACTTGCATTTTGATCTTCCTTAATGGGTGTCAGGTTTGAACTAACTTTCTAGGGAATTGCATCAATTTTAGTTTTTTACAGTACCTGCATATCTGATTAAAATATTATAAATTTAAATAACATTTTTTCGTCTTTAAATATGCTTTCTTTTTATACTAGTTTAATCAGGTTTGAAAATGTTTTGGTAAAGGCAAAGAACTGTAAGTTTTAAATTTTTAAATTCTGTTCAAGCTAACACAGGTTTTTCTTCAGGCACTGAACTTTGTTGCCAGTGATGAAGGGAGCAGTTGTAGAGAAAGGACAGAATCCAGTTGTTCAAAAGATCTTGATAAACAGTCTCATAGGGCTACTTCAGTACCTTCATCTCCCCGAGAATTTCAGAAGAATCTTGTGTCTGCAAGAGGGATAGATCTTCCAAAATCTGTTGACATAATTACTTCATGGAATCGAGTGTTAGAGTCTTCACCACTTCCTTCCAAACCATTGTTACCATTCTTAGAATGGAATATAGACTTTTCTGAGTTGAGAGTTGGTGTTCGTGTTGGTATTGGTATGTTTCCTGTTACATTTTATAAGGATAGATGGTGTTATAATCCTGTCGGTATTGGTATGTTTTCTGATAGTAAGATAGACCATTTGTTGGTTTATGCCATAGCATTACATTTAGACAACATTGACACAGCAAACTGAAACTGTAAATGGAATTTATTATTTAATTACATAGGTTTAAAATGGGAAGAACATGGTGAATTGAACCTTAAAACCTAAACCCTAAAATATGGCAGAGTTTTTTTAAAAAAAACATGGGTTATTCAATAACATGCATTTTTTAATTTTAATGCAAATTTTTGAATAACACATGTTTTGTTTTAAAACCAGGTTTTATGGGGTCAAAGACTTGCCAATTTTACCCCACACACCCTGGCTGCCAGGCCCTCATTGAACACAATTAAACGTATGACTTTTCTTTTTAATACTTTTATGATTGATGCCATTGCTTATTCAAGAATAATAGCATCCTATTAAGAGAACCCCATAGTGTACCCATTTTTCCTTTCTAGCTTTTAACCATAAATTCTTAGCAAATAGGATTGTAAAAATATGGCTAGTGGTTAGCAATTTATATGAATTGAAAAGTTTTGGATGCATGGTAGATATAACAATAAAGTGAATCTTTAATAATAGTACGTGGTGTCATGTGATGTGTGTCACAAGTGTCAAAATATTTTGGTGATGCATATTTTTTTATGTCAGTACAGATTTTCCAATTGGCTTTCAGCTTCAGATAAATGTTGAAACTTATGTCCTTAAATTTATGACTTATAATTCACTTGGGTAATTCAATGTATGATTCACCAACACAGATTTATTTGTCTTTACATGGTATCTGAAAGTTTTAATGCCATTGAAACAACATTCTAAGGCTTCCAAATGATGCATTCACAGCTATATGGCTGCTATGTACTTCACATAACCACTATGCAATTGTGCACGAGAACACACACATGCCTGAAATGGCTATATATCAGATTTTGTATACCTTTTATGCTACTACCAACGTGTGACTCTTCTTTATTCCAAGAGTATGCTGATTCTTTAGCTAATTTGAGGTAGAATTCAACTTGTACTAGTTGCTACAAACAAGTACTATGCATGTAATCAGTTGAACATATCAACTAGATGTTTTCTTGAATCGTTGAGATAGTGAAGTAGATGCATAGAATGAAATTAAACAAGCAAGTGAATCAGAATACACATGAAAAGAGAGTTTAACATTATGATTTACATTTGAGAAATACACTGCAGGAAACCTCCAGAAGAGTGAAGCTAAGATTAATCGTCCCCACTATCATCTTGCAAGATTTTACAAGTCAATTTCTCAATTGAAGCCTTCAAATGCATTGCAGCTTTTGTGCATCTCTACAATGCTCTCGTAGCTTACCTTGTTACTGACTGCTTGCTTATTCAAAATGCCTAAAAAATCCGAGGAAAAGGTTGGCGCCTCTTCCTAGGCCTTCTGGATACCTTGTTTAAGGGTAACCAGCCTAAAAATCCTAGAAAAAGGTTGTGACACCCCTTCCTAGGCCTTCTGGATGCCTGATTCCTCAAGCGTATCCAGCCTTGTAGTTCCTACCTGTATTATAATGTCAAGTTCTTCCTGGGTATGGAAGTTGTCTTATAACTTAATTTTGAAAATATTACATCCATGAGTTCATTTCTTGTTCTAGTTAAGGGCCATCATGCTTTGCCCTTCCTGAATTTTATTTTTAAGTGCCTCAATAGTTTCTTTTCTTTCCCATGTAGCATCATCTTCTGGGAGTCCATTCCATTTGATTAAAAAATTTGCAATGTCCCTGTTCCTTAATTTCCTTTCTTTGGTGTTCATGATAAATTTTGGTCCTAAGGTAAGCTATTCTTCTTCATTTAATGGAGGTAATTCAGTGCATGGGAGGACTTGCTGCCCCAGGACCTTTTTAAGTCGGGAAACATGGAAGACATTATGGATCTTGCTGTGTTCTGGTAATTCTATCTCGTAAGCGACCTCGCCTACTTGCCTTATAACTCTGTAAGGGCCATAGAACTGTTGTTTTAGCTTTTCAGCCCCAATCTTTTTGATTGATGTTTGTTTGTACGGCTGTAGTCTCAAAAAGACTAGGTCCCCAACTTGAAAGTTCCTATTTGTGCGGTGTCGATCAGCATAGATTTTTTGCTGGTTTCGGGCTTGTTGCAAGTTCTCCTTAAGAGTTTTCATGAGGTCAATGCTTTTTTGTATGAAGTTTTGACCACTTTGTACCTTTCTCTCTTGGGTGACCAAATGTCCAAAGGATGGGGTTTCGTATCCGTATAGGGCCATAAAAGGGCTCATTCCAATGGACATATGGTGGGTGGTATTATAGCAATACTCGCCCAAGTGTAGCCATTTTATCCATGCAATTTGTTGACCAGTTACATAATTCCTCAAGTAACCCTCTATCCATTTGTTAACCATCTTTGTTTGCCCATCTATTTGCGGGTGGTAACTGGTACTTGGAGTTAGATGCGTTCCTGCAAGCCAAAAGACTTCTTGCCAGAATTGACTTAAGAATTTTCTTATCTCGGTCACTGATGATATTTTTAGGTATCCCATGGAGACGAAAGACTTCTTTAAAGAATAGTTCTACCACCTGGGCTGCTTTATATTATGATGGAATTGCAAAGAAGTGGGCATACTTAGTAAGTCTGTTCACTACCACGTAGATGCTATCTTTTCCCTGTGTCTTGGGTAGTCCCGTTATGAAATCCATCTAAATGCTTTCCCATTTTTGGTTGGGAATGGGTAGTGGTTGCAATAGTCCTGTCGGATGAATTTGTTCTACTTTATTTCATTGACAAGTTAGGCATTCTTGTACATGTTTGAGCACATCCCCTTTTAATCCCTTCCAAGAAATTTTTTCTCTAATCTGTTTATTTGTTTTGTTGTATCCTTGGTGGCCCACCAGAGGACTATCATGGAATTCCTTAATGATTTTGTCTTTCAATTTTAAGCAAGGAACAAGAAATATCCTTCCCTTATATAAGATGAGGTCATCCCATACCTTGTACTCTTCATTTGGCCTCCCTCCTTCTAAGATTTCAGAGACTTGAGTATCTTTGGCATACTCCATGATAATATCATTTTTCCAGTCGTTAGAGATGCTTGTGATGGTGTTGAGGTGGGGGAGCCTGGATAACGCATCTACTACTTCATTGTTGCTTCCCTTGACATATTCTATGTCGAAATCATAGGCTTGTACTCGGCTCACTCACTTTTGTTTGGCAGTCATTCAGGTCTTTCTGATGCATGAAGAACCTTAGGCTATTGTGATCTGTTCTGACAATGAACTTTCCATAGACTAAGTATTGTCTAAATTTGGCTAGGGCGTGCATAATTGCCAACATCTCTTTGTCATAAATGGAGTAGTGCTTCTTGGTCTTACTCAACTTGCGGCTTTCGAATGCTATTGGATGTTTTTTTGCATGAGAACTACTCTAATTCCCTCTCCAGATGCATCATATTGTAGTTCAAATGGTACCATGAAATCGGGGGTGGCAAGGACCGGACAAGTGCTCATGGTTTCTTTGAGTTGCTCAAAAGCTTGTTGTGCCTGGTCATTCCACAAAAAGGCCCACTTCCTTGCTAAGTCTGTGAGGGGAGCGGCTAATTTGGAGAAACCCTTAACAAACCGCCTATAATAGCTGCACAACCCCACAAAGCCTCTCAACTGGGTCAAGGTTCTTGGCTTGGGCCATTCTTTGATGGCCTTAACCTTTTCCTCATCTACGCTCACCCGTTTTGTATTGATCTTGTGCCCCAAGTAAAGTATTTCCTCTAGCCCAAACTCACATTTTGACATTTTTCCATAAAGGGATTCTGATTCTAGAATACTTAAAACTTCTTCAATATGGCGGAGATGCTCCTCCCATGTTTTGCTATAGATTAGGATATCATCAAAAAAAATTAGCAAGAATTTCCTTAGTTGTCGAAAAATGTGGTTCATGTATGACTGGAAGGTGGCTGGAGCGTTAGTAAGGCCAAAGGGCAAGACTAGGAATTCAAAATGTCCATAATGACATCGAAATGTTGTTTTTGGCACATCTTCTTCCTTCATTTGAATTTGATGATATCCTGAGCGCAAGTCAATTTTGGAAAAATACCTTGCTCCATGAAGTTCGTCCAATAGTTTGTCTATCCTTGGAATAGGGTTTTTGTTCTTAATATTTTTTTGGTTTAGGGCCCAGTAGTCTATACACATTCACATAGTACCGTCTTTCTTCTTGTCTAAGACAACAGATGATGCAAATGGGCTATTACTTGGTTGGATGTGTCCCATTTCCTGCAACTCTTTAATAGTTTTCTCAATTTCTTCTTTGAATCTCCTTGGATGCTTATAGGGTGTGGTTACCATTGGTTTTGCTCCTCCTTCCAATTCTATGGCGTGCTCAAAACCTCTTTTTGGAGGTAGGCCGGGGGGAATATCTCCAAATATCTTCTTGTGCCTCTTTAGAATAGGTTGGATGTCAATGTGGATTGCTTGCTCGTGAGAGGATGCTTTATCTAGCACCATGCATTTTACTATCCATTCTCCTTGGCTGTGTCTTACAGTTCTCTCCATCCTTTTGCATGATACTATTTTGGGAGATCCTTTTGGTAGTCCTTTTAGTGTGACCTCCCGCCCATCGTGCTTAAAACAGATCTCTAAGTTTGGGTTATCCATAGTAAAGTGTCCTAGGGAGTTTATGCAAGGCATCCCTAGAATCACATCATTTTGTAAGTTTACTACATAGAAGTCTCCTCTTATTGTGTGCCCATCCAAGGTGATCTCAAGTTGAGGGATGATCTTCGAGCATTGATTCGTGGCTCCATTGGCAAGTGCAACTTTAAATCCTTTGAAGCTTTTGGTCTCTAATTTTCATCTTGACACTAAATTCTTGCTGATAAAATTGTGGGAAGCTCCACTATCCATCAAGGCCACTACTTTCTGCCCTTTAAGTGTACCTTTGATCCTAAAGGGTCTATGCTCACTTGCTTGAGAGATGACTGCCAAGGTCCCTTGTTCATCTGTGTCCCATCTTGCTCTCTTTTTAGGAATTTCTCTTGATTCTTCATCCGAGGCTTCCTCTATCTTGTGTATTTGCCCCCTTTTGCAGTGGTGGTCTTGCCCCCAAGGTTCTTTACATTTGAAACATAAGCCTTTTCCTTTTAATTCTCTTCTTTGTTTTATGGCTTCTTTGTCATGGCATCAGTGGCCTACCATCCATGATTCCTTGCAAAAGATGCATGCTTTCTTTCTATTATCTCCCCTTGGCTGGTCCTGTTTGGGCAGCAATTTGAATAAAGGGGTTCTTGTCCTTTCCCTTGTAGAACTAGACTCCACTTTCATGGCCCTTTGAATTGCTTCTCCCATGGCCCTTTGAATTGCTTCTCCCATGGTTTGGGGCTCCAATGGGTTGACTATATTCTTGATTGGTTCTTTTAGTCCTTCAATGAATAGATAGGTGAGCCTCCTTTGAGATATATTTGGAACCATGACAGCTATCTTTTGGAAGTCATTCACATATTCCTCCACCATCCCTTGTTGCCTAGGTTGGGTAAGTTCCTTGAAATACCACTCAGGATGTCTTTGATCAAATCTATTAATGAGTTTTTGGGTGAACTCACTGTAGGTGATTACATTTCCGTGACCTTGTGTGATGAGTCCATGGTGCCACCAATCATGAGCTATCCCTGATAGATGTAAGACAACAAATTTAATGGCATCTTCTTCGGTCATGGGTCTGAGGGAAAGATAAGTGTCAAGCTTTTGGACCCATGATTGTGCTGTGTTCTTCCTTGAACCATCAAAAGTAGGTAATGACATCTTGTTAACCCGAGATTTGGGGTCTTTGCTAGTCTAATTTCTCCTTTTCCTTGAGTTGGCTTGAGTCTTGACCTTATAATATTCTTTGAATGGTACAAGTTTTTGGATTGCAGGGTCTAATTCAGCATACATAAGCGCAACTTCTTCTGTACTATATGAATTCGGTTCCTCCATCTCCTCTGTGACATTTTCGTTTGGAAGAAATGGGGGCATGGTTGATCGTAGAGACGAAATTTGGGTTGAATGTTCATTCTCGGAGTGGTTTGATTGTATGTCCTACCTTGGATTTGTTCTTTCTTGCTTTGTGGTGGTTGTTCATGCTTTGGAGAGTTTGGAGAATTAGTTGGTTGTTCCTCTTGAATTTCTCATTAGTTTGTTCCATGAATGTTTTCAGTTCTTGAGCTAGTTTATCTGCCATAGTTCCTTTTCTCTCGTAGGTTCGCATTTACTATTATAGGTTGGCAGGATCGATGCTCTGATACCATTGTAAAGAGCCCCACTTGAATGAATAAACCAATGTACAGAGATGTCTGGAATTACTTGTAAGCAGTATCAATCTCAGTTCAAATCTGAGATGTTTTTAATTAAATTTGAATGACTTAATTTTTAGAAAGAACTCCCAGATTCTGAACAATCCATAAATTGCTATTAAATATATTTTAGAAGTAATAATGGTCCAATTTAACAATCTTGATTATAGAAAAAAATACGCTTGATTCGATGGGTGGATTCGTCTATAGTCTCCTTATGCTTCCAACCCCGGTGGCCTAGGTTCCTCCTTTGAAGCCCGTCTCCAAATGACGTGTTGATTGTTTGTCCGGACTTGCCTTCATTGATTCCCTTCTCTATTTTACCCGTGCGTTCTTTTGGTCTGTGGATTTGTCTCTTATCCTGTCGTTCTTTGTTTCCCTGTAGGCGGAGTCAAACCTCCAACATTTACCTTGTCTTTCTTTCCTCTGCGATTCGTGATCCTCTCCTTTCAAGATTGATGTTAAATACCTTGCCCGCACCTCTCCGGGAAGTCGCGCCTGTTTGCTGCACAATAGAATTAATTAAAAGCATGTATTATTAGCATTTGAATAAATCAATAGGTGCGTCGATATGTTCTTGAATTAATTAGTTCGATTAAATACATTCTTTCTATATTCATAATTTATGCTTTTATCAAATCGTATTTTATTTGAATATTTTG
Source organism: Sequoiadendron giganteum (assembly GCA_007115665.2). Taxonomy (NCBI): domain Eukaryota; kingdom Viridiplantae; phylum Streptophyta; class Pinopsida; order Cupressales; family Cupressaceae; genus Sequoiadendron; species Sequoiadendron giganteum. Next base: position 618,831,896 of record CM021102.1, on the reverse strand, counting down.
ATCTTTCAAATACAATAAAAAAATATATTAAATATATTTTATTTATTTTAAGTTTATATGCATTATATAATATATATACGTGTGTGTAGAAATTTATACTTGTCTGGATATCTTATTTGAGAGAAAAAAAGGTATTTTAGAAAATGTGCTTATCTTAATGGCTTCAGTGTGATGGGAACAATATTAGCGAGTGTCAAAGCCAAAGGTTTTTCTAGAGTTTATTAAGATATCTTTAGTAGTATAATAGGTCTCTAGTTCGTCATAAGGGTTGTATCCCTTCCTTGTGAATCAATTTAATTATCTCTCAATTCTCTAGGTCTCTAGTCTCTAGTATTATTTCCTAAGGAGCCCTTCTCAATAGCTGCCTTATATATTTCAAATAGATTATAGGCAATCCAATCAAGATTAGATTTATAGAATTCAATAGGCGGGTCATTAACACCAAGAGATTTATCTTTCTTAAAAGATTTAATTACCCTTTATAATTTCTCTTTAGTGGTTTCACTTTCAAGAAATATAACATCTTCATCGTTGAGCTTCTTAGGAATGATTTTCATAGAAAACTCTCTAGAATCTATACATTCTCTATTATTGCATTTTGAAGAAAACAAATCCTAATATAAGAGACTGAGGGCCATATACATATAGTCTTTGATGAGCACACGCTTATACTGGGAGGGGAGGGGGAAGTGAATCAGTATTTACATGGAAACCCTTTTGGGAGAAAACTATGGCAAAATATTGCTTATATAAAATTTTGTTACAAACTTTGTAGGCACCAACCTACTGGAGACACTCCATAACTAAGCATCAACTCAACAAGAGATACCAATCTCTTCTTTTAGGAGGCACCAACCTCTTTTGCAAAGTATCACCTTTGGGATGTTTCTTTTTCACTGGATGATGAACATAATTTTCTACTCAAATCTGATTATAATTTCTTCACAAATCTGCATATATTTTCCTTCACAAACCTGCACATATTTCCTTCATAAATCTGCACATATTTCCCTGACAAATCTGATTATATTTCCTTTAGAATTCTGCTCCAACATTCTTCAAAACAAATCTGAAATATTCTTCATAATTTTCTGCCCTTGGACTGCTCTAGATCTGCTCTAAAACGAATAATATTTCATTGTTTTGCATATCTTGAAAAACCTCCAAACACCTTATAATTATATTCCATCATGTGCCTTTTCACCAACTAGATTAGCCTCCTCAAAGGGGGTCAGCCATGTATGAGTTTTAATCTCAATTGTGGCCACCATACTCTAGGAAGCCAGCCAGCATTATCATAATATTTTAATTTCAAACTTGGGCACGAAGGATGGGGATCGGCCCAAAGTAATTTTAATTTATTTTCCATAATGCCAAGGGTAAAGGAAGTTGGCCTACATTCTTGAGCAACCATAAGTTTGTCTTTAGATCTTCTTCTTTGTCTTCTACAAATTTATCATCATGGAGATCCTCCTTTGACATCAATGACAATATTATGAACTCCTTTCCTTTGACATCAATGACAACAATATTTCCAACATTGTCTTTTCACTCACTATGAAATTGTTCACATCAACTGCTAATGGCAAAAGTGTTGATGTTGTTTCTTCCAACATTCTTTGCTTTTTTTCTAGCAATTTTGATCCGCACATTGTTGTTGAACGCTCCAAGACTAGATAGAAGGAGCAAGGAGCATGGCTGTAGAACAGCTACAAAAGTGTTGGGATGTTACTACTCTAGAAACCCCAAGAAGGGCACAACAATTACTATCTCTTGCTTTAGTTCTCCAATGGGTTTTTTCCTTAATGCTCTCCATAAACCTTTGATGGATGCTACATAGGGGAATTTACTCTCCTTTGGGCCGCATCATTCCCACAAAAGTCTGAATGCTCCACTTGGTAGGAGGCATTCTACTAGTGAATGTAGTTTTTCCCAATCGTTCATTTCAAACTTGCTCAAGGAATGTTTCTATTGTTGATACTTCTATTGTGGATCATCAAAAACTAGAGTGTTATCATTTGGACCTATATTTCCATATGGCTTAGAATTTGGTAACTCCCATTGTTGACTTGGAAGGTTTAATGGAGGAGGCAATGATTCTCAAAGATCACACTCTAATCAGCTGTTTCCACAACTTTTGGCCAAGTCTTGTACAATTTGAAAAAAAAAAGGATTTTGAGAACTAGCAACCTCTCTAAGAAAGGAAAATTCGCACCGAACCCTCCCTAAAAAGGATTTTCTTATGTGAGTTGTAGTATTCCTCAGCATAGGAATAGGATGCTTTAAAAAGGGTCTTGGGAATGACTCAAATCTTATCTCTATTTAAAATTGTGGTATCCAAAATTCAACACCCTATTAAAGTAATTTATTAGTACTCCAATAGTGGCGAGACTCCCCAACCTTCCATTGCATTTCTAGGGAAATTCTTGCTTCTTTGCTAATGGCAACACCTTAGGAAAATTCATCTCTAGGCCTTATGAATTTATTCCAGTCTATTATAATTTACTCACTTTTGTGCAGATTTTTGTTGAATTGGATTTGAGCAAATAATTACCTAATGAAATCAAGGTTAGCGTTGGCACTAAATTTTGCAACAAATTGGTGGACAACAAATTGGTGGACTATGAATGATTAGCATTTAGGTGCAAACAATTTTATGCTACTAGGCACAAGGAAATTAATTGTTCAATATCTTCCCCTTCCACCGATAGTGCCAAACAAGCAACCTAATGGCAAGGGGTTGATTTGAGCAATCATCACATTTTTCCTTCAAATAGGCAATTCAATGTTGATTAGAGTCTTATAGATGCTTGATGCTTCTATTGTTAGTGCCTCCTCATATTCTTATTTGGCTTAATCTAAGTACCCTCATCCTATATTATTTGAGTCCCCTTATCTCACTCCTTTAGCGCGTGGAGATTTGGCTTGTGTAATCCACAACAATGCCTCCATATCACTTGGAAGTATGGGAGCCTTAACTTCTCCTTTCCAATCATTCTACAAGTAATCCAAATGCCTAGACTATTCTGGTCAAGAGAAAATAGATGTCTCTCCACAAAAAGTGTCAACTATGGCAGCAAGATGATGCTATGATCTCATGCCAAACAGGACTGTAAAGGCATACTATGATTTCAATTATGCCTAGAAGTTGCAGGCTTTTCAGAAACCCAAGTCCCTTTGTAGCAAGGTTTGTAGCCTCGTTTAGATGCATCCCTATTCATGAGCCAAATGCATTATTTCCTAGTTTTAGACATTTCATTTGAAAGGAAGTGGAAGACATGTCCACAATTACTGAATAAAAAAAATGGAGATAGATGGTTGCTTAACATCTTCTAGATTGTTAGTCAAATTACCCCCTATGCGAATAGGACTAATCAACTACCTAATATATTTATGTTTCAAAATTTTGATGAAATATTTAGTATCTTTATCCCTCTTTTTAACCAATTCATCTTGGCTCTTATTATTGCACCTTGGACGACAAAATTTTGATGACATCTCAATTGATGTTTAGTATCCATTAATTTACATTGTAGAGGCCCATCATTAGGATGTTTTTATAGTTTATCTTTGATCTCCGTCAAGTTTTCTTCACATAATCTATCCTTACTCCTCTCTAAAGCTTTCCTTTTGCCAACCATACTTAGACAAACTCTAACTAAAAAGTCAACTTACTCGAAAATTCAATGTCTAAATGGGAGGATAAGATGACACTATTAATGTTCCTGATTATTAGTAGTCCAATGCCATAATCTTTATCATCTAACAGATTTACATTAAGCGTATAAAGACCCCATTTAATACTATTATCCCGAATGTTGTCATTCTTAATTTGGATTCCCATTTCACTTCGATATTGATTGCACATCAGTGAATGGATAACTTCCACAAAATTATTGTCTTGAATATTCAAGCATTGGTTGAAGATTTTATGAAAATAATATTTATCCAACCTAGAATGTACTTTTTGGCTACCTTGTTGATTATTACACTAGGTAAACCTATTACCTCTACTATCATTTTTCTTCCTTACCAAGAATTGATCAAGTTAATTGATCTCTTAACTTTACTCAAAAAGTAAAGCTCATTTCCTTTCCTAATTAACTTATTTCCTCTTACTTCACCTTCTTTGTGCTCAATCATGTGTCCACCTACCAGCCATTGCATTTTACTTGAATTTTTTCCAAACAAATGTTAAATTATGATCATTCATAAAACCAACTACTTTACTAACTTCCTAAAGGAACAAATCCAAGTTAACAGCATTACAAAAAATATTTTTCCAAATCTATTTTCTATCAGGGGTTTCCAAAAACCCTAATATTTCCAACTAACACAGTTCAGATTTTTGTATAACAGGATTGTCAAAACAACTAGTTAGTTTCTCTTATTTCCTTTTTTTCCCAGATTTTGGATTAGCTGAAGGCTTATTTTTCAGTATTGTCGGGAGACGCATCTTGGAAACCAATACGCATCTCCTGTATCGGAGACATCCCCGAAAACGCCTCCAGCAGCATGGAAACTTTACGTGCCATCTCCCGAGTCTTGCGACATCTACCGACGGAAATTTTGGCATCTCCCATGAAATTTAAAAGGATTAAAAAATTATAATGTGAAATTATTTATAATGTCATGATATTTTCTATAAATAATAATTTTATTAATATTTATTTATGTTAAAAACAGATGGCGTGTCCAAGTACCCCTATCTCCTATTTCCAAATTTTTTATTTATATTCAAAAAAGATGGTGTCTCCAAGTACCCCCGTCTCCTATTTTCAAAAAAACAAAAAAAAGCTGTACCGGTATTGGTACGAGTCTCCCGTACCAGTACCAGTACCAGTCCCTTGGCAACTATGCTTATTTTGTTTTGTTTTATTTCACCAGTTTCAACAACACTTCTTGACATGCTATAATCCATTTTCTTCCAAGCCCAGTGATTTGCATTAGTCTTGAGTCATTTTTATTTTCCCGAATAGGTATTTTAACAAAGGCCTTTTGTCTTTTGAATTTCCCCATAAATACAGTTTGGATTTACTTACCAGCTTTCATTCTCTCAATGTCTTGAGTCATAGGAAAGGCACTGGCAACCTAACAGTCAAAAAAAAAAAAAAATCACTCGAGAGTTAATAAAACTAATAAGTGGGCATTTTTCAAAAAACACTCAGCAAAAAAGCTTGGTGAGTAAACCTCACCAAAACTCATGGAGCAATTAATGTAATGAATTGTTTGTTAGCTTTCTTTCTGTCAAAAATAACTGTGATTATGGTATCCATGTTGTTTAGTTTGTTTCTTATTTCCTTGAGCTATTTTGTTAGTCTAAACATATTAGTTTTTCCCAAAGCCATAAGTTTTTGAAATTGCTGGAAGCCCAGTACACCTTGTTAGTAAGAATGGTAACATATTCTATACAATAGAGATTTCTTTTATTTGAAGTCCCATGGTTTGCTTTGTCAAACTAATCAACCTTGATGTGATAAATCTTTCTGATTGTAAACTATAGGGTTAGAATCCTTATGTGGAATTTATTCTGCACGCAGGTTCATTTGGGGAAGTTTTTCGAGGCATGTGGAAGGGAACAGAAGTTGCAATCAAGATTTTACTGGAGCAAGATTTGACAGAGGAAAACATGGAAGATTTCTGCAATGAAATATCACTTTTAAGGTAGCTGCATAACATTCTATTCAAAATTCTCATAACCGTGATTAAATAATCCTGCTATCTCAAATAACTTTTTTAAAGAGATTTGTAGGACTTTTCTTTCTCACACATTTTCTGTTTTGTTTTATATGCATCTTGGACAGCCGCTTGCGACATCCAAATGGTACTATTCAGTTCCCTGCCTATAGCTTCAAGTGATTGTTCTGAAAATTTAAAGTAGGCTGAAGTATGATTCTAAAGCTCTCAAAAAATATTTACAATTATATGTTGTGTTTATGACTTTGATGCTTTACTATGGGAACCTTTTATATGTAAAGAGTACAATGCCTGTGTGCCTATTTACAACTCATGCAATGGTTGCATTCCAATTGCTGTGAATTTGAGAATATGTTCTGTTTGAATTTTCTCTTGATGAACTATTTTAAGTTTTTTATGATTTTGGGCCAATGTTTATTCACGGTTCAGCAACCCTAGACCCAAGGAGAAATTGTGGAGGCGATAATAATCATTCGGTACAAACTATCCAATTTGTGAAAAAGAACATGAATTTGAGTATCTAAGATAAAATGTAAGATTTTTTTTCCTTCTATATTTATCTGTGCAAACTTTCAATTTTATTGCATTCCATCTGGTATTTACTGGAGTGTAATTCCTCTGTTTCGATTCTGCTATCCCCATTGATTCACAAAACTGCCTGATGTCTTACTAACGGACAACAATTCTGAAATTATAGAATTGTAGAAGAAATACTGATAACAAACATTTTATCAAAGCTAGCCCACAATGCAAATTAAAATTAATGTCAAGGTACACGCTATCCTGTTTACAATTCACCTTTTCTATTTTTCAATCCTTTAAATTGAAGCTTGTGCAGGATGAAAGGGGTGGGCCATGCTGCCGAGCATAGTGACAAATTGAGTTGATATGTAACAGTTACTTCTTAGCAATAAGCTTGAAGATGAGCACTGCAACCAAAATATTCATCCTCCCTCAGCTCTCTTCCATAATTTAGTCCACTCAGCTACTTCTATCTCCAAATGCAAATAATGGGAACATATCAGACAATCTGATAGGTTCTTGCCTCTCATTCCATCAGTGGTGATGCTTTTGCAGGATAAAAACACTGTGTTACTGAGCATGGTGACAAATAGAGATGATGTTTGTTGGATACTTTCCAGCAATATAAGCTTTGCAACCAAAATATTTATCATTGCTCCTCGCTTTCTTTTTCCCAATAATCCCATCCAATTAGTTCCTATGCTCCACAGCATTGCCAGGACAGAGATGTCAGTCCAGGGCACCATTTTTTGGGGCTATATCTATCTTTCCATCTTTATGTATATACATATGTGTGTGCAGAAACTCAAATTCTTTCAAGGTTTAGCTAAATATGTTTAGACATTCATATAATGTATCAAATTTGATGTTCGAGGTTAATTGATTCAATTATAGCAGCCATAAAAATAATTCATTGTTTTCATTACAACAAAAGTCCTAATGCTACAAAAGTGAATATTGTGCAACAAAAGAAATTTCCAAGTCAATTTGCTTTAGGTCTGCATGCTACAATTCCATTGCCCCTTGTACTCTTTGTGAATAAGAAGGCACAAGTTGGAAGCATGTAAACTAACTCCTTTGCTTTATGTGATGTTAATTGATTGTGTTTCATTGAGTGGATGGAGGACTCTGTACACCATTTTTTGTTCAGATGAAGAGGAACTAGCAACCTATTGAGCAAAGTGAGAAAGTTAGAGTTGTTAAATTAATAAATTGTAAATAAAAAAAAATCAAATTTAAAGAGTGCGACAAAAATTAATAAACTTACTTGCAATAAAAATTTGATTGCAAGAGTCTAGTGGTTTGTCAATTTATGGCCATTGAAGTACCACCAAGAGTTACCATCCTTCCTATACTTGTCACAGAGAATTGAAACAATTTGACCAGTGGAGGCTACAAAATCAACAAACTCACTTGTAACTACATTCTCCTTATCATGATCAAGGAAGAGTTTAGTAGGTGCTTTTTTATACCCTTCACTAACTTCTACATCATGGTATGGTGGGATCATTGTTCGTGTAGCAAGGATCTTTCATTGTAATATTTGGGAGTCAATGAAAAGGCAAGAAGATGGAATGAGGTGGTCATTTTGTTCCACTACTCAATACAAATTGACTACACCTCATTGAAGAAAGTTTCTTCAAGATCTTGCTCTTTTTCATTCGTTGTAGACTTCATCTTCTCAATCATTGAGATGATGCCATTGTAAGTTTTAACCAAACATAGCTTATCCAGATTGATAAAGTGGATCATACTCATGATGGCCTCAACAAAACTAAGATATTCCACACAATCATTTGCTTTACATTTGTTTCCCTCACTACCTGATTGCCTCCATATGGATCAAAATTAGCTAATAACCATGCTAGAAAACGTGTCTTACTTCACAAGTCGTCTCAAGATAATTGTGTTGGATGCTAATCTAGTGCCAGCAACCTATTTGAAAATAAAAAAATCAAAAACAAAGAAGAATGCATACACATACTTAAATGTTTTCAAATAAATTACCAAAGTGAAACATAATACTTAAAACTTGCATGGTTTCAATAACCTTTAGCAACTATAATCTTGACAATGATCTAAAAATTGCCCTACAATATGTGATAGATTGTGATGAGCATATAGACTTGCTTGATCCAATCTACCTACCCAACTTTTGTAGCATGAGGTTGAGCGAGTAGAAAGTACAAGGTGCAAAAATATATGTAAAATCCATGTCTCAACCATTATACAAACGACTTAACAATTATTTGCATTGTTGTTATGACTTGGACATCGTTTTGAGAACCCACTTCCTAAATGTACTATATAAGGATATTAGCAATAAATTGTGCATCCCTCACCTACCCGATATAATCCATAGCTTTCAAAAACCAGTGGTACACAGGGATGCGTCCCCAACATTTTTTGTGATGTTCTCGTACTGGGGACATTTCGGGGATGTGGGGATGGTCGGGGACATTTCCTAGCCGTCCCCAAAAATTCAAAATCTGAGGGGGACGTTTCTGAAATAGGGGGGTGGGATGGGGACGGACAGGGACATCTGAGACGTCCCTCAATCATCTCGGGGACGGCCGACTGTCTCCATGTCACCCCCACCACTTTCTAAAAAAATCAACCAACTTTAAAAAAAACATTTTTAATTGCAGCTAGTATCACGTAGTAACCATAAATATTCTATATGCTGACTGTGTGCTAGAAAAATCACAAGAAGCTCACCAAGACTTGGGCATTCAAGTATTGGGAGGAGTAACCATTTAAATGCAGTTCTAAGCCGATTTGCAGGAGATGAAAGGGAACTAAACGAATATTACCAGACCTGCACCATTTTCTGAGAGCCATTGGGAGCAAGGCGACTCACTTTCCACCTACCTATGTTCAATATTCAGTTCACTGTTACAAACTGATTGGATTGAGAGTTTATTTGAGTCACAAATTTATTTCTAAACATGTTTAAAAGGTCAGAAAATTGTAGTTGTACAAGGGGACGCGTCCCCGACATTTCTTGCCATGTCCCTAAAGCAATAAAATACCATCTCCTATTGTCACTTATGTTGAGTTTCTAAAGCTGAGTGCTTTTATCAATGTTATGATTATGTTATGTTAGTATTTTATCAATGTTATGAATATGTTATGTTAGTATTTTATCAAGGTTATGATTATGTTAGTATTTTATCAATGTTATGATTATCATATGAATATTTGAAACTTCCGTATATTTTTATATAGTTGTCCCTTGCTGTCCCCAAAAATGGCCTAAAAAATATCCATCCCCAAAACACGTCCCACTGTCCCCACGTCCCCCTGTCCCGGAGACTTTGTGGAACATAGTCAAATACAATGCCCTTTAGGGAACACTACAATCACATTGATTAATGGGTTATTTCTTTCATCCTTCCATCCATTGGATTGGAAATGGACACCCTTATTTCTTTCCATGTGGCCCTAATGGGAGCCAATGAAATTTCTATATTCTTTACCTCCTTTGACAATAAGGTGCTGCTCACCATAACTTATGTCCGTGTGCCCTTTTGGAGCATCATTTACTTTTCTCATCATATCTTGCAATGTGTTGACTGAACAACATTGAAGAATAAACCATTTCCATCGAGGCGTTTTGCAACAATTTGATTAGCAATCCCTCTAGCATCAGTTTGAAATGCCCTCTATGACCGTCCCCTTGCTCTCCTCACATTAGTGGTCTTTTCATCATTCCTTTCCAAAAATAGATGGCTTTCTACTACAACATCAAGTATGACACTATGGGATCAAACAAGTGGCCTTTGTGGCCCCCTTCCTCGCCTCAAACGATGCCCTATTCTAAGGACAACTCTTGCATCTACTTCGTCCTACTCTTTGATATATATTTTTCTATTTTATGAGTTGGCTTAGGTACACCATAATTTTCTAGATGGGGTTTGATTCTCATTCCAAGAATGGGGCACAAATGGGCTTTCAACCAACTATATGAGCTTGTATACTGATATAGTAGTTCCTAGGCAATCTTATCAGATAGCCCAATCATGCAGCCAATACAACAATCAATAGCAAATTAGTGTTCAAAAACAACAAATTGAAATTCTATTATCTTTAGGCAGCAAAAATTCAATGCAGGAGTACAACATTGGCTCAATCTGATCTCAATCACCTCTCTCAAACTTCCCCAAAAAGATCCCCCCCTAGCATGTATGAATCTCTATTTTATTCCTCAAGTCGTTAGGAAATCAAATCGAATCAAATCCTAGGAGTTACAACAACTAAATCCTTAGAGAAACAAAAGTGTAGTTGATCGGAAGTCCATAAATGTAGTAGCAAGCTGAAAGTCCATAGATATTGTAGCAAGCAAAAGATTTGCAAATGACTAGTTCAAACAAGATATTTTGCTTCATGATCAATTGGCCAACAAAACTTTGCAACCATACCAGGTATCATAATTGGGTCGTTTTCACCCTTTTTTGCTTATTGAAATGAACCTTTTAAATGCACATATCTGATTCAACTACTTTCATCTACAACCTTACAATGTTGACATCATAATCGAGACTATTCATATGAACCAATTGACTAAACTTCGAAATCTTCAGATTACATGAGTTCATCCGCAAATCCTAATGGCTGTGGGAAACCCACATACTTCAGATGGATAAGGATCTCCCAAAAGAGGTAGATGAACAAGGAATTCTAACAAAGCCTAATGATCCTGAAGTTCCTGCAAATGTTGAAGAAACCATCAGTAAAGGTTGTGTGGGCAAAACATTGTAATCGGATGTAAACGAGCCAATTCAGCACCAAATCTCCACAAAGGTCAATAGCAAACCAAACATCCACACAAAGGTAGGTTCAACAACATCATAGAAGTTTATAAACAGTTAACAGATTAAAAACCCACAAAGCCATAACCTAGCCAATTTGTGCCCAATTTTCACCAAATTTGATTTGTAGATACCCATTAGGATCCTCTACAAGGTGATGCCCTTAATCTGACCCAAATTGCCTCCAAAAATCCTCCTCAAGCCACAATCCAAAAAACAACAAAACCAAACAAAAAGCAAAAGAATTGAAGGTAAAGAAAGGAAATATTTTTGGTTGATGCAAGATTGTTTGTGGATCAGTATATTGTTGCATCAGACACATTGGGTTAAGTGAAATGTTCAATGAGTTAGAAACTCATGAATATTTAGAGGTGCTTGGGATGGTAATCCCATGCTTGTTCTTTATCTAAACTTCTTTTTTATTCACTTGATGCGTTCCCTTCCCTCTTTTCCTCTCTTGCCCTCCATCTTCAATGTGCAAACTACCACTACTTGTCATCCTCTATAAATCTGATCCATGGCTTTCAAGAGTGTAGTGTTGTAAAATTACACCCCGCGGCAATTTCACATCCACTTTAGAGTCCACTCCCTTAGTATTTGTATAGGCTCAGTTTAGCCCTTGTATCAGCCTTTTTCCCCTCAAGATGCTCAAGGCCCCTTTTCGGCAGCTATCTTCTTGCATCGGCTTTGCGTCAAACCTTGTGTTTTCCTCGTTACCACCATTTTTTAGCATGATTTTATCTGGACACTAGTGCACCGCACTAGCGTCCCACGACACTTCAACATTCAAATGGTCGTTTTTGGGCCTTTTGCCACTTGTCATCTATCTTTTTTGGCGGAAACAGCTTGGGATGCCTTGTAACAGCTTGGGAACCTTCTTCTCCCTTCTATTCTCTCTTTTAAATCTATCTCTTGCATTCTATTGTTCCTTTTGGATCTTTCTCTCTTGGTCTCTTGCTCTTTCTCTCTTTTCTCCCTCTCTTGGGAAGTCTTACTGTCCTTCTCTCAAGCTTGCACAACTCTCTTGCTTGCTACAACATTCTCACAACAGTCTTTGCAACTCTCTTGGCTCTCACAATTTCTTTCTCTCTCTCTCTCTCTGGCTTCCTCAAGCCTTGCAGGTTATATCTATTTCTTGTCTTATGTCTTTGAGCATCTTGGGATTTCTCACATCCCTTGTCTATGCATTGTCTATCTCATCTATTTAGCTATATCATTGTCTATTATTTTCTCTATTTTTCTATCTAGTTGTTCGTGGATGTGTAAACACCGAAACAGGGGTTTGACTGAGGCAAGCCCCAAAATAGCCCCAACATTTTTCCTCGATCTTATGAGTGAAGGCTAAGTTACCTATTCGCCCAGTTTGAAGCCAAGGTTCAGTTCGATTCAATACAAATTTGCCCAACGGGTCCGGTTCAAATCAAATTTGATCTTAGTTCGGATTTATGACTGTGGGTTCGGTCAGGGTTTGAAACCCTGCCTGTGTGTCTAGTCAGGGTCCGTTTTTTTTTTTAACCCGGGTAGAATTTCATGCCCAGCCAGACTTTTTCAACTTGATTTTGGATTTTTTAATTATTTTTTTGACTTTTTGTTGACTTCTAAAGACTAATATATTCCCTCTAACCCTAATATTTGCCTCTAACACATGAAATAGTTAAAAAGATACTCATTTAACAATTTGTGAATGAAAAACAAGGTTTTTTGCCTCCATTGCTGAACCTTCTCTCTTGCATGCACAAACTTGAATAGACTTGAAGGTTGATTGTTGATTGTTCGAAGTTGGTTGTTGTGCTATTCCTAAGCACTTGTAAGTGTCTATCTATTGCCAAGAAGATCGTAGAGCAAGATTTCTTCAAAAGAAGTAGGTTTTTTGAAGTTTTTTGACTTTTTTTTTACATTTTTTTTTAACAAATGAACTCTTTTGTTTTGTTTTTTAGCTTTAGTTTTTTCTTTTTCAATTCCTCTAAATGTCTATGACACATGTTGAATTTTTTCATTTTTTTGAAATTAATTAAGTCTTAGTTTCAATGAATCAATACCAAAATTTCAATATGTTGTGCCTTAGGTATTCTATATTACAATGGCAACCGGTACCTCTCCCCTTTGGAAATATGTAGAAATGGATCAACAACTTCTAGGTGGTGGAGGATATATTTGGATTTGTAGTCATTGCCATGTTCAATATTCGAGCTCATACAGTCGAGTGAAAGGGCACTTGTGTGGGATCCTTGAACTAGGCATCAAAGCTTGTCCAAGTGAAAACAATGAAAGAATTCCAGAACATATAATGTCGAGATATATTGTTGAGCAAGAAAAACAGACCAAAAAGCAACCAATATTAAAGAAAATCATCCTTTGAAGAAAGGATCTCGATCATAGTTACAAGACTCGGACTTGGCAAGCCGATTTTTGACTCGGACTCGGACTCGGAGCCCAGACTCGCCCAAGACTCGGCAAAGACTCGCAAATAGAAAAACCCAAGAAATTCAGAGATTTTTAAGGATTTAAAGCTTGTTTCATGCACCCTTTAGTAAATAAACCTTAAATACACAATAACATCATGAAATAGAAACTACTATGATCCTATACACAAACATATATCGATCACATAAGTATAAACGCAAATTTTGGCTGAAGGAAATAAGTAATTACTTAATACAAATAATAGTAGTAAGAGTCAAAATAGTTAGATATATAAATGTTTTGAAATGTATAGTGTATACAATACTCATGGAATATGAAATCCATGGCATCAAAAGTTCGAAACATATAACAAAAGTAAAACAAAAGCTATAAGCCTATAAGTCTATGGCTCAAAGGAGCCTGCATCACTAAGCATTAGTCCTCCTGCGTAGACGTCTAAGATAGGTCCTGGATGATGTTGCAGCCATCATCTCTGCCTGTGTCTCAGTGTCAGACTCAGTGGCACCCAAACCAGCACGCAAGGTGTCTCCTCCTGCTCTATCCTCCTCCTCTGCCATGGCTACTGCCTCTGCCTCTCGATCCGCCTGGTCGACCCAATCAAAGTCCTCATCAGTAAAAACAGGATCCTCAGTCTCAGTGATCCAATCTGATTGTGGATCAACCTCCTCCAATGTGATGGGTGACAAGTCAGTGCCCAATATCTGTCTATGGCGAAGGCGCAGGTTGTAATGAACATAAACAAGATCATTCAACCTCTGCACTGACAACCTGTTGCGCTTCTTGGAGTGTATGTGCTCAAACATACTCCAATTGCGCTCACAACCCGAGGCACTGCATGGTTGGCTCAACACTCGAATTGCAATCCTCTGAAGATTTGGTACTTTAGCACCAAATCTCTCCCACCATGCATCTGAGATGAGAAAAAGAAAAAAAATAAATCTCATTGTGAAAATGTGAATATTTAATTATAATATGAACATTGAATATAAAAGATTGAAAAGTGATAATTTTTAAACTACTATTATGCCCTTAATAAATTTTTACCTGGCTGCAATATCGATCGAGTATCTTTGCATATATCTCTTGCAAAGAGATCTCCTTGTGCAAGTCTGAAAATCTCTATCTCGGTGACAATTTGGGCTCCAACATGAGAATCAGACATCCGCTCAATGACTGTGTAGAGCCCACTCAAAACCTCCTCATCCGCCTTGAATTCTTTGCGGAATTGGAATGCCGGATTGAGAAAATATGCTGCTGCATGTAGGGGCTTGTGAAGCTGGAGGTGCCATCGTCTATCAATGATCTCCCAAATGGGCTGATACTTACTATCAATTCCCCCATAAATGGATCTAATGGCCTCTTTGGCCCTATCCATGCCCTCGTATATGTAGCCCATTGCGGGCTTCTCCCCATCAGCAACTCGTAATAGAACCACTAAAGGCTCTGTGACCTGCAATTATTATGAAACATTGACATAAGTAAGATGTCAACAAAAATAAGCAAATAAAATAAAAATAAGAATGAAAATATAATGTTACTAAACTAATTACTTATTACATTTACCTTGACAATCTCCTTAGTAGGCACCCAAAAGCTTTGCTCATCAAAAATCCAACTTGACACATTCACCCCTGCATTTGTCTTAGAATATGTTGAGGAAGACCACTCCTCACTAACAAACATCCGCCTCAAAGCTCCCTTTGACTGCAGTAAGGATTGTAGAGTGATGAAGTTGGTAGCAAAGCGTGTTACCCCAGGGCGAGCCAACTCCTTTTGCCCCGTGTATTGCCTCATAAGGTTGAGGACCCATGTGTGATTATATATGAACTTACAAATATTCCTTGCAGTCTCCACACATGCTTTGATCCAGTCAAGCTTGCCAAGATCCTCCAATATGAGGTCAAGGCAGTGAGCGGCACAAGGTGTCCAAAACAATGATGGGTGCCTATCCATCAATAGTCTACCTGCAGCAACATAATTTGCTGCATTATCCGTGACTATTTGCACCACATTCTCCTCTCCTACCTCAGCCAAGACACCCTCCAAAGCCTCACAAAGGAATTCAGCATTTTTGCTGTGGCCGGATGCATCAATAGATTTAATGAACACGGTACCACCTGAAAAATAAACAAAATAAATGATTCAAAAAAATATAAATTTAAAATCTTGATTGTTCAATGTTAATCACTAAAGCAATGCATTTTAGGAAGTAAAATATTTACCTGAGGAAGAAACAAGAAAGTTGAGCAATGTCCTATTTCTTCTATCGGTCCAACCATCGGTCATGATGGTGCAACCCTTCGTCCTCCAAACTTCTCGCTGCTCCTCTATTTTGGCTTTCACATCAGCCACTTTTTGGGACAAAATGGGGCCTTTTATCTCTTCATCATTAGGGGCTTTGAACCCCGCCCCACAAACAGTAACTGCATCAATCATATTTTGCCAATATGGAGACCTAACACAAAAAAATTAAATTAAGTTAGTAATTAGTATTGAAAAATGTATAATTTCAATTTGAATTCAACATAGCTCTAAAAATAAACTTCAAGAGATAAAGAATCAACTATCAAGCAACAAACTATATATTTTAAAACAAAACAAAAGAAGAATTACCTGGCTGCATGAAATGGAATGTCGCAATAAAACCAGAAGTCTCCAATTGCAGCTCTGGCTGCATCATGTTTATCCTTGTTCCAACCCATGCTCTCAAGAGATGGTTGGGAACCCGGAGTAGTGCGTGGCAAAATATATGAATCTAGCCTAGATCCACGAACTCTAGGCCCAATGCTAACGCTACCACTGCCACTGCCACTACCACTACCAACAACTGAAGGTGAAGGCCGTTGAGGAATTGGAGGCATGGAAGAACTCGAATCTCCAACTCCACACAGGACTGCCATCTCGTCTTTTTGCTTCTTTTTTAACTCTTTTTGTTGCTCAAAGGTTTCCAATTGCACTTGGACTTCACGCACTACCTCAACAGGGACTTTTGTGCAAGGATTAGCATCTCGGCCCGGTATACATGCAAGGTGGTATTTCAATCTATTAATGCCACCCCCAAGAAAAAATGTTTTGCAATAAAAACATTGTACTTCTCCTTTTTTCTGCCCAGGGGTAATAATGGCATGTTTCCAACAAGGATCTCTTCTACTTTGAGACATGGTGAATATGATGGAGACAATTTATAGATATAAACAATGCTGCAATAACACATAAATTTCAAAAAAATTAGCATTCAAAGTATAATTTTTAATTAAACTAAAAAACCTAGGGTTTGCAAATTTGCAACTATAAAAAAATTTTTTTTTGCAAGAATGCCTAGGGTTTGTTCAACAAAAAACTTAAACAAACACACCTAGGGTTTGTATTTATTTTTAACTTGTTCTTTGTTTCACTAAAACAAAATAGAAAAAACAAAGAAGAAAAAAAGAAGAGAAATGAAGTTTTGGTTAAGAAAAAACAAAAAAAACCTTCAAAACTCAAACATACCTCTTCAATCTTCTTTGAAATCAATGCAAATCTCTTTCCAATCCCTTGTAGACTCCTCTAGATGCAGCAAAATCACCTACGAATCTGCACAAATGTGATTCAATAAGCATTTGGTGCTTAATCTCTTTGCTGATTTTCCTTCAATGCAAATGTGTTTTGGCTCTCTTCTCTCTTTTTTCTCTCTTACTTGGCTTGAAAATGAAATGAAGTGCCTTTTGAAGGAATAGAGGCAAGTATAAAAGCAAAAAGAAAAAAAAAAGAAACTTTAAAACATGTTTTTTTTCCAACTCAAGCCCACAAAGTGAAGTCTTTGTCTTTGGCACTGAAGTCCGGAGTCTCTCAGTACTCTCATCAGAGGCTTGTCCATTTCCCCTCATGTACTCGCCGAGTTTAGGCGAGTCTTGTAACTATGATCTCGATTGATGAAGCCCCCTACACCGCCTTCTTGTTTTCCACCTACAGATAGCCATCCATTTATGTCCATCCCTCAAGAGCAAACCGTGCCCTTTTCAAATAAAATATCTAAGGGACCATTGGAAGCTTCATTTCAGAATGAGGCAAGAGAGACTGTTGATCAAGACATAGCAAGATGTGTCTATGCTAATCGATTGATATTCAATGTTGTTTCCTTCACCATATTGGCAAAAATGGTGAAACTATTAATGAGGCTCCAAAGGGGTATAAGGGCCCAAGTTTTGAGAAGGTGTATTGGAGAAAGAGGTGAAACATGTAGCAGACTCTTTGAAGCCCATAAGGGATTCATGGATTGAAACAGGGGTGACCATCATTTCTGATGAATGGAAAGATGCAAAAAATTGGCCATTGATCAATGTTATTGTTGTGTGCCCTAAAGGGGCAACATTTTTTAGAGTAATGGATTGTGAAGGACAGGTGAAGGATGGTCCATTTATTGCTAACATCCTTTGTCAAGCTATTGAAGAAGTGGGCCATCAAAATGTTGTGCAAATTGTAACTGACAATGCAAAAAAAAGTAGGGATGCTGGTTTATTGATTGAGGAGAAGTATTCACACATTTTTTGGACACCTTGTGCTGTCCACTCCCTCAATCTAATGCTACAAAAAATTGGAACCAAAATTGAGTGGATTAAACAGGTGTATGCTGGTTTATTGATTGAGGAGAAGTATTCACACATTTTTTGGACACCTTGTGTTGTCCACTCCCTCAATCTAATGCTACAAAAAATTGGAACCAAAATTGAGTGGATGAAACAGGTGTATGCTAAGGCTGAAGAAATCTAAATGTTTGTCACCAACCACCATATGACACAAGGCATATTTAGACAATTCTCAAAATTGTAGTTGTTGAAGGTAAGTTAATTCTCAATATTTTTATTTGGAATCAGGTTGCTGAGACCCATTTTGCCTCCAACACAATTGTGTTGAGACCACTTATGAAGGTTCGTGAGGCACTCTGTAATATGGTCATCAGCCCCAATACCATGGTCTATATGGAAGCAATCTAGCACTAAAAGGGAAAATAGGGTTAAGCAAAGGATCCTAGATGATGGTTGGTGGGATCGTGTTGAGTATCTCGTGAATTTTACTGAGCCCATATTGAGCATGATCCGTTACACTGACATGAATATACCTTGTTTGGGCAAAGTATATGATGGTATCAACTCAATGATTGAGAATATGAAAACCATCATCAATGCAAAAGAGGAAAATCTTGAAAAAAAGTTATTGAAAGAGCTACATGAAATCATTGTAGATAGATGGAACAAAAGGACCACTGCATTGCATCTCCTCGCTTTTGCATTGAGTCCCAAATATTATAGTACTGAGATACTTTTTGCTTCATCAAGAGTCGCTCCATATAGAGATGGTGAAGTGGCTCAAGGGTACAAAGCAGCACTTCGTAGACTCTTTACTGATCGTGACCAATGTGATCGAGTGAGGGCTGAGTTCATGAGTTTTGCATGCTCTAGTGGTGTTGCTCTTGATGCTCTTCGAGACAAGTATAGGGTGGATGCTCATAGTTGGTGGTACTTCCATGGCCAAGAACACACGTACCTACAACCTCTTGCAATAAATTTTTTATCCCAAGTAAATTTTATAGTCAAACTCTTTTATCTTTTAATATTTTAAATTTAAGTTTTATATTTTAAATTTAAATTTAAATTTAGATTTTGTTTAGTTAAATTTTGTAACTCTTAACTATTTAATTTGGTCTTAATAGGTTGCTAATTCATCTTCTTCTGAGAGGAATTGGAGAACATACTCCTTCATCCACTCAATAAAGCGCAATAGGCTACATTCAAAAAAGGCAGAGAACTTGGTGTATGTGCATTCAAACTTGTGCCTCACACACAAGTAAAGTTCCTGCAAAGGAGACACAAGGAGGTGGGATATTGAGCCAAAGCAGCTTGACTTGAAAGCTTCCACAAGTCACTTAGTTGCACTTGATATTGGTGATGACTGTGAGCTTGAAGTAGCTATTGAGCATGAGAATGGTAGTGGAAGTGCTAGTGGCAATGCTTGTGCGAGTGCCATTGATGCTATTTGTGGATCTACACAAAATGTAGCTTCTAATGATGCTGATGATGCTTTTTCTGATGACCCATATGATTCAGATTGATTAATGATCAATAATGGCTGATTGTAAACACTTGACATTTTTTATGTTTGAACTTAAATTAATAATTCTATATATCATGACATTTGAGAATCACTAATATTTTAATATTTGACTATGAAAGTGGTGGTGTATTTTTGCTATGTTATTTGACTATTAATATGGTGGTGTATGCTAAACTTAATTACTGCTGCAAATATATATATATATATATATATATATATATATATATATATATATATATATATATTTCTAATTTTTAAATGTTTTTGTATTACCGAACCCAAAATGAACCCAACCCCAAAAAAAATTTGCTTGAACCCGGCAAACCGGATCCTCGAACTCGAACCCAAACCCAAAATCGAACCGGTAACTTAGTGTGAAGGTATTGGAGACATTTATTTGTTGGAGGCTTCATTGCTTGGTCAGTTGTGAGTGCTTTCTTTCCCTTCCTCTATTTGATCATTCATATTTCATTAAATCTACATTTAACTTAGTTTACTTTATTTTATTCTCTATTATATTTTGTTATTTTCCCGCATTTCAAGAGTTCTTAGCAATTAGAATAGAAGTAGCCATTTAGCTGTTTTCTGTGATAGTCTCAATTTTTGGTCTGTAAGAGAAGCCAATGCATCGCGCTATCGTCCCTGTGTTGCGCTGTCATCCTTGGTCAAGAACTCGACAATCTATCCAGAAAACCTTTGTGATCTACTCTTTCTAATTCTAAAACTCTCACTATTTTATCCTGTCACTTAGCATTATTCCCTATGTTACATTGTAATGTCCCTTACCCGGACTTGCCCTAAAATTCGTTTGTCTGCCCAAGAATTTGCTTGTTGATTAGGTTTAGGGTTTCTTCCTTCCAATTGAATGTCCTTTTAATACAATAACCCTAGATTGGAATCTATATTCATCACATTAACAACATACCTGTTAGCATTAATATATAAATATCCAAAATCAGACATAATCATAAATACAGATTGATAAACATAAGAGGAGTCACTCAGCCCATTAGGAGAGGAGAATCCCTAAGGGCCAATGGTCTACCACCTCCTATTGCCCAACCCTTGTCTAGGGCCAACGGGGTAGAATGTCTAGGTGGAACCCCCATCCCTCCATGACCCAACCTTTGCACCGGGCCAATGAGGCAGATTGCCCAAACCTTGCTTCAAGCCAATGGGGCGGAACCTGGATGGAGTTTTTTAGACAAACCTTATAGGTCATGATTCACCTCTTCTGGCAGGTTCACAGTCAGATTTGAAGATAGTTGATGCAATTTACAGATATACAGTCATGCGCAATTCATTTACATTTCCAATTATTATGCTATGGAAGAGTTCAACAAGAGTACATAGTGCAACATGATGAAATAACAGAGTGCATGAGTAAATATAACAGAATGCAGAACTAAATTAAGCAGTATCCATATCTATATATTCATCATATCCATTTGATCCATGATGTAATTCAATATAGCCTAGAGTTCTAGCATTAGTTCGTTAGAATTGCAATTTTGCGAAATTCAAACTTCAATCAAACATAAATGTAGATGAAGCATCATTAGAACCAGTTTTGAAAAGGTAAACAATTATGGTCGATATCTGTTCAAGGACTACATAGTCCGCCAAATCTAATGCCAAGAATCTATTTCCAGATTATGATCTATCAAGCAGGGATGGTTTCAAAACACGTCAGAAGCACTTATATATTTCAATGAATGAAGACTGGATATTATATTCAATAATACACAGATCGATTGGAGCCTGGGTCAAGGGTTTATGCAGCATCATTATGTCAGATTGAGGAAAATAACTATTAAAGCTAAGTGAGTAGTCTCACCTCAGTTGTATCTCTCCACATTTTTGATTCCTTACTTGCCTCCTTCAACCTTATACTGAATTGATCATAGGATGAGGACAATTCATAAATATACATAATCTACTTATGTTTATATTAAAGAGTAATCATTACTTATAAGTATCATTATTGCATAGTTGTGTATATACATATATATAATTATTTTTTTACCTATATCCATTAGTATTCATATATATATGTTTATATAATTATTCTTTCCTTATTCATATATATTCTTTATTCATTGCATATTATTCATTATAAAATTTATCTATGTCTATGCATATATACTTGTATGCCTATATATATATATATATATATATAATGGCTCTATATTCCAATGCATAACAATCATTGTTGCTGCTGTTCGAAATTGCAGATCGTATTTCTCAATGTTCTTCCCTCTTCCTTATTTTCCTTCCTTCTATTTATACCGTTCAAGGTAGGTGACTCATGAGGGGAATGTATTGTTTGGTGAAAGAGGTGACTTTTCATAAAATATATCCCTTTGTTAGACTTAATTGCTGCCTTTAAAGGCTTGTTATCATAATAATATCTATTTTTGAAAATAATATATTATTACAAATAATTATGATGATATTTCGGATTATATACTTATTTTATTATTTTATTTTGATGTTTTATTGAATATATTGTAACATTAAAGTATAATAATAAAACCAATTTGCTAATATCTTATTATTATTATATTCTAATGTATTACAATATTTGATGTGTAATGATTATATATTTATTTATTATTGTTATTTTTGATATTAAGTTATTTAACACTACAATGTAATAACAATAATTTGCCTATATATTATTATTATATTTGTTATTTCATATTTATATATTTTTATATTGATATGGTACACATTTATTTTATATTTAATATTAATATTGCTATTTATTTTATTTATTAATTTATTTGTATTTTAACACTTGGTCTTTATGGTATTGCTATTTCGGGGACATGACATCCACCAAGTTTCCGGTATGGGGGAATGGCGGGACGAGTTTCGGGGACGACATTTTTTTGAGGTGATTTTTGGGGACGCGGTGACGGCTTTATATATATATATATATATATAGAGAGAGAGAGAGAGAGAGAGAGAGAGAGAGAGAGAGAGATTTTAAAAGTATAGGGAAATTTTAGATGTTCATATGAGTAATGATAATCATAACAATGAACATTCATAAAGTTGCAAATGTAATCACCAATCATATTGACATATGCATCATAGAGTCGAACAAATTAATACTACAGCTACCTAATTGCTTCCATGGACCGTAATTCATTTCAAACAGTCAATGTGCATATGATATAAAATAATAAAATGCCCAAAGGCTACAAATTTCAAAATGAAAAAGTCACAAGTGTCCAAAACATAGTAATAGAAAGTATGATGGTTGCCTCTACTCGGCATTTGCCAACATTGCATCAAAATCAAACTCGGAGTCTGAGCCACTGTCACTATGAGTATGAGAGGCTGGCTCATCTAATGGAACTCCAACCAACCCCTCATGTCTCTCCTCATCAATTTGTGCGATGTCCTCTGGATCAACACCCCACCGTAACGTTGGAGTTTTTCTAAAAAGTTTGACGATCTTGGAGTCGTAGAGCACTATGCACAGCCACTAATTTCTCTGCCCATCTAGAGGTCAGCCTATTCCTCTTGATAGAGTGAATAAAGTCGTATGTTGACCAATTCCTCTTTGCAATAGAGGAACTAGCAACATGTGAGAGGAGACAAAAACTAAATTACTAATTACTAATTAGGAAATTCAATTTAAATTATGATTATATAAATGTTCAACACTAATCTAAATCAAATTATGTTAATCTAATGTATTACCTGTGAAAGGAGGCGAATAGCAAGCGTCCTCAATTGTGGTGCATCCTTCCCAGACCATGACCACCATCCAATAGGATCCCTTTGAGCTACTGTAGTTCTATCTACCCTGGCCTCTGGTTTTCCGAATGTTGGACAACAAAGATTAACAAAGTCAATGAATTGTGTATGAACTAGACTTGCCTCCTCAACATAATACATTTTTGCAAGGGCCCTCATAAACCCTTCTTTCACCTCATTGTCATCACAAGGAGGCATCCTACCAAGTCTTGGTACATACCATTTTGGGATTAAGAGCAAAGGCTACCATATGAAGCGGGGTGTTCATAGTGTTCCACCGCCGCGTCACAATGGGCTTAATTTGTTGCTCATATAATCTCGAATTAGGATCCCTATCAGAAATTGCTTTCTTCATTCTTCAAAGCATGGAGTCAAATGTTTCATAAATCTCTCCAAGACTTGGAGAGTCTGTATCAGCATATCTAATGACATCCACAGCTAGTGAAATGATGGAGCAAATATATCTGCAAACAAAAATTTGAAAAAAGACAAGTTAGAGCTTAGAAAATTCAAAAATATTAATAATAATATCATTTTAATTTTTTTTAATAAAATCGGCAATCAATAACAAATTAACATTTTTTTAACCTCACATTGGACCACCAAGTATCATCAAGAATTTTTTGTTTGTTGCTTCTCCTTTTTGCATTGCTTGCCATAGAACATCTATTCCACTCTGAATTAACTATCATCAACTATAGAGCCTCCTGCACCTCAAGGATCCTCTCTAACAAAATAAAGTAGTTGGCATACCTTGTTACTACAGGCTTGAGAAATTCCTTCCTTGAAAATGTCCCAAAGAGGGCAAGTGAGGTGTGATGGTTGCAAATAAACATCTGAATGTCTCTAGCGTCTACAACCACTTGGTGCACCCAATCTATCTTCCCTATGTCTTTCAATGTGTTGTTCAACGCATGAACACAACAAGAGGTCCAAAAGATGTGCTTGTAAGCACTCTCAACCATCAAACCTGCTAATTTGCACACATGTGCTGAATCAGTAACCACCTGCACAACATTGGCTGCCCCAACCTCCTCTATAGCCTCTTTCAAAATATTAAATTGGAATTCTGCATCATTGCACTTCCCGGAACAATCAATGGCTCTAAGGAAATATGAACCAGCTTAACATGTGACAATGATGTTTATAAGTGGTCGTTGTCTAATATCAACAACCCATCCATGATAATAGAGTAGCCTGTCCTAATCCAACACTATCTCATGTCGTCCATCACCACACTCACCTTAGAATATTCTTTGTCAAGGAGTGTAGTGCGTAATTAATTTTCTCTAGGGGGGACAAATGAGGTACCAACAGCTGCCACATCTCTAAACATTTGTTTGAAGTAGGGATAATGTGCTACATTGAATGGGATGGCATGGGTATGGAAAAATTTGGCAATGGAGGACTATGACACATCTCGTGCTTGCACATTGAACATACTTGCAACTGTATTTTTCTACTCACTAGAAGTACTAGCCTTCCTCTTCCCTCGTGGAAATATGAACACCACCCACACCAATACTACTACTACCAACACTAGGACTACCAAGCATAGTGTAATGTCCCCATTTTTATGAGGATCAATTTGCAGAAGGTTTAGCCTATTCTTGACACTCGTAGGCTAAGAAGCTTGATTAGAGGGTCTTTGTGGTAGTTACCCAGTTGGAGGTTGGCTTCTTTCATGGATTCAGGGGTTATACGGAGGTTTCCAATTGTATATTGAATGTTTGAAAACATAATGTGTTGGAAAACATATTGTTTGAAAACATATTGTGTTTTACAAGTGAGATAACATTATGATGGCACTTTATAAATTATATTTTTATATTATAATAAAGTGCAATTATAAAATAAAAATTAAAGTATGTGGTGAGGAAAATATATCTTTTATCCCACATTGGCAAGAAAAGTGTCGGACCTCAAAGAAAAGTATAAAAAGATATTAAGGGCTCATTTTTTATCATCCAGGAATTGAAGATTGCATTTGATGTTTGTGGAGAAGCCTAGGGCTTTCTGCGGATTTTCTATTTGGTCTTTGGGAACGGTAACTCCCATTGATTGTGCAACTTTGAGGCTGTGAAACTATCAGCTGATATTGTTGCCTAGTTGTGGGCTTCAATCAAAAGTTCAACTTGTGCTTTCATTGCTTTTGATACTTCTTACTTCCATTTGTGCTACAAGGGCAAAAATTTAAATGGCCATTGGCCAAAATTTTGGTATTCTTCATGTAGGCAATTTGGAGAAATAATTGCATATTTTGATTGGTAAGGGAAGAGGCTCATAACAAGGAGTATTTGGTGTAATGTCCCCGTTTTAGTTGACATTGTTTGTTGAGGAGTGAGCCTATTATTTTGACCCTCATAGGCTGACAGTTGTGATTAGAGGGTCTTCTACTGCAGTTACCCAGTGGTTAGGGAGATTACTCCATCAGTTGATCCAGGTTTGGACCTTTGCAGATGCTTACAGAGTGTTATTTAGGCACTTACTATTTATAGTAAGTCAGGTCATCAGGGTTACTATTTCTGGTAGGACACCTAGCTCAATTGCCTATCTCAGTTTCAACCCAATTTGACAGTTTATCAGGAAAATGGAGAATAAGGGGGCATTTAATAATAATTAAATGATTATTATTATGACTTTATATTATAAAGTCATTTTAAGCGAAATATTAAAGTTATTAATTATTTAAGTGGCTTATTATAAAGTATTTTAATGACTTTATAATAAATGAGAAGAAATGATTATTAAATGAGTATTTATTACTCATTTAATTGAATGCCATTTATTAATTAAAAGTGCCTAAGTCAAGAGAGGCGAATCTAATATTATTAAATGCATTTAATATTGCTTTTTGAGGAGGGTCGAACTTGTGAGAAAGTATTTATTTCTCAAAGACAGAATAGAACTCATTATGTTATGATTATTTTGTTTTGTCTTTTCTCTTTGAGAACATTTGGAGTTGGAGAAACAAGGGTTTCTGCAATCAGATTTCGGAGAACGTCAACTCTTCAGAATCAGGCATACTGAGGCTATGAAAGATCAGCTGAAGATTGTCAGTGGAGTGTCTTCATTCAGAAGTCATTACAGAGCATATTTGTGAAGTTTCAAATTGGGGTTTGATCAATTTATCATCCAGAAGGGAATCATCTTCAGTGGATATTAATTGTCTAGCATCTGGCACTCTATTCAGGGCCGTACAAATTTCTTCATTGCTGGTTTGAGGCTGTACCTTCATTCTCAGGCAAATCGACTTGCCTTTTTGTTGCCTTTGTGTTCCACAGTGGGTGCCTTGGGTTTTTGGTGCCTTGCATTGATTTTTGGGTTGGGAGATTGCTTCCTTTCAGCTGGCCATACAAATCAAGGGTTTCTTCAAGTGGCTGCAAGTATAAATCAGGTTCTTGAATAAATAATGTTGCTTTTTTATTTACATGGTACCCGGATAGCATTGTAATTGTTCAAATAATGAAAATAAATCCATCTGCTATCGCTTTGGGGGTTATTTGATGCATTGTTATTTATTTATGAATTTATTAGTATTTTATTTCAAAATTGCACCCTTCTGTTTTGCTGCAAAAACTTTCAAAAATCACAAAATACACAAAAACAAACAAAAACATCGCATTCTGCATCAGAAGTTGGGTTGAGAGACACCTGGTCTCTTACATTTGGAGGCATATCGGTGCTCTTGTTATCATATCACAGTCACAGTTGCTGCAGACAAGAGGCCTATGATTTTATTCATAGCACTTCAAAGGAACAACGATTTCACATGGGCTAGGAGCATGGCGATGAAGATTGGCAATTAGAAGAGGAGTTTCATGATTCTATTTATTTATTTGATCAACTCAGTCCAGAATAGGGGCGACACCTTCAAGTATTAATTTGGGCTCATCTCCAAAGGAAAGGCTACAAGATTTCAATCAATATTGGAGGCAATCATTATCAGTTTTTTTGTCATTCATCTTAGCACTTACCTTTCACCCATTGCATTGTCATATTTAGATGCATAAGTTGCAGCTGTAGCCAATCATTGTACTCAGATTTGGCATTGTATTAGAAATCATTGTGATGCCAAGAGTCTTGGCTCTTCATTCTATATCAACATTGTAAGGAGATAACGTAGCGATAAAGGAGAATGATGTGCATGCCAATTGTTTGATGAAATGCTTATGTTGATTAACTCTAAATTATCAATCAAGTATGCATGCCAAGTGTTTGTAAAAATGCTACTTGGCTGTAGGTGCACATTTCTTATGTAGATGTTCATGTATTTGCATTTCAAAGGACAAAGGAATTGCATTATCATCTTAGATCATTGCCTAAACATTATAGTGTTGATTTGCAGGCATTATTATTCATTTGAGATCATTTGAAGACAAACAAGCAAACTGAAAACTCAGAAACAGCTAGTTGAGAGATTGAAAGTGAAGTGTTCGACAATATTCCTTGAAGTGAACTTAGACCAGATTGTGTAAAGAATTTCTTCAGTGGTTTAAGAAGTGTAAACATTGACATTTTGGTCTATTCCCTCTCCTTTAGGTGAAAAATCCTAAAGTGTTAGGTCTTAGTAAGCAAGATCTCTGTCTTGCACTTTGGTAACCCTTGTGATATTCCTTCAGAGCAAAAATATAGATCAGAAGTAGCAAGGGATATTACACATAGAGGGCATGGGTGAGGTTGAATGTGCGGATTGAGTTTGCAATGGCTGCTCCATAGGCTTTCCTTTGGCCTCCATGTGCAATCTATAACACTCTACCCCCTCAAAATCTTTTATGTCTGGACAAGCCTTGACCCCATGGCCTACAAAACCCAATAGATGAGAATAGACTCTTGAGTAGCTCCCATAAAATTTATCTTTGCAAATGTGGCATAGCCACAATCTACTACCCCCCGTGTTTTTCCTTTTGCCTTGGTCTATATGTGATGCTAGTTGAAGAAAAGGTTTTTTAGGATTAAAAGGGCCTTTTGCATATCTTTTAAAATCTTCAGAAGGGATACCATATGGGTTTGATTGACGCTGTTCCCTTTCAACTGATTGGGTTTCTTCTCCCTTCTCAACATGCCCACTATCTTCACTACTGCTGGTAATTTTGTTTTGTTTTGGTTTTTGCAAACTGAAAATTAAATAAAAAATACAAAAAATCATACATTTCATCATTTAAACTTAGAAAAAAATGGAAAAAAAAAGAAAAAGAATAGAAGAATAACTTACCTCTTTTCACTTCTCTTGTTGGTTGTTGCCTTAATGCTCTCCTTTTTGCCTTCTAAATGCTAATTTTTCTTCTCCAACAACTCCTTCAAACCCTCCTCTTTCTCTTCTCACTTTGCTCTTGGCTGCAATTTTTTTTTGGCAAGTTAAAATGAGGTCAAATGAAGGTAAAAAAAAGTTTTAAGTTGCCATATTAGGATTGGGAGGGCGTGGGGTCCACAAACAAAAACATTAAAAAAAAGAAATTTTAAATTTGGCTTTTTTGTTTTTGTTAAATTGCTGTTGGGAAAAAGGGGATGGCCGACCGTCTCTGGGACAGTCGAGGGACGGTTGGGCATCCCTTGACCGTCCCCCAATTGTTTCTGAAGCGTTTCCTCAATTCGGGACTGTCCCCAAAAAAAGGAAACATTTTGGAGATGCCTGACAGCCATCCCCCAGGCGTCCCTCATCGTCGAGACGTCCCCAGTACCAGTACGATGGGCAAAAGACCCAGGGATGCATCCTCGTGTTTCCTTGATTATCCCTTGAGGTAGTTGACGACCATTTGCTTCTTGGAGACTCTTCTTTGTCCTAGAGACTTGGGAGTAACAATGTTCCTCCTCTACAAGGAGAAAATCTTAAATACCCCAACTATGATTTATGATGTTTCCTCTTTGAATCTCCACTTCCTTAGTGATTACCTTCAGCCTTCCTACTTTTCTCCCTTTCTTTATGTTGTTACTACAAGATTTTTGTCCTTTACTTCTCTTTTTCTTTTAATGAACCTAAAACATATTCTTTTCCACATCTCACAATGTTATACAAATTCCTTCTACCATCATAGATGGTTTCCCTATCAAATTGCCATGCCCTTCCACACAACACATGGCATGCATTCATTGACAAAACATCACACAAGACTTCATCCTTATATGACCCAATATGAAAACTAGCCATGTACTACTCATCCACCATCAATTCATGTTCTTTTTGTAGCCAAGTAACTTTATAAGGACTGTGATGTTTCTTCTTTTTCAAACCTAGCTTTTCTACCATTTATTTAGAAACTAGGTTATTAGTACTACCACTATCAACAATTACTTTGCAACACTTATCTCGAGACTTGCATAGAGTTCGAAAAAGACATCTATGTGATGCTCCATCTCCTTC
Source organism: Sequoiadendron giganteum (assembly GCA_007115665.2). NCBI lineage: Eukaryota > Viridiplantae > Streptophyta > Pinopsida > Cupressales > Cupressaceae > Sequoiadendron > Sequoiadendron giganteum. Next base: position 618,802,220 of record CM021102.1, on the reverse strand, counting down.
CTCTCCTAGTTTCATTAATATTCTCTTGAACATGAGAGATTCTCCTTTCACTGGTTCTTCTGCTTTTCGTGATGCCACACTTTCATCCTCTTCTTGTGCTAGGTGATTTTTAGCAATGCTCCTCTTACTACTTGCTTCATGCAATTGTGGACACTCAAAGGCCCTATGACCAACTTCTCCACACTAGTAACACTTTCCTAAAAACCCCTTACTGCTATTGCCACCTCCTACAATTACTCTCTTCCTCTTGTTCCTTCATCTAATTCTTTATTCCATTTAGGGCTTGCTTCTTCTTCATAGGCTTATTTCCCTTTATGGCTACTTTCGTTTCCTCTTTCTATTGCAAGTCTTCCTCTACCTCTTGAACTACTTTGTTGCCTCTTGGATATCTTTTCTTCAACCTTTAGGGCATACTAGTAGGCTTCCTCAACTATAGAAATCTTCAACATACTCATCTCATCTTGGATATTGAATCTCAATCCATCTATGTATCTGCCTATCTTCTCTTTGTCCATTTCATGATTCCCAGGTCTAATTAGCATCTAGTAAAATTCTTTTGTGTGATTCTCTTACACTCATGTCCTATTTTAAATTCTGAAGATTTTTTAACAACTCCAAGAATAATCTCCAAGAATAAATTTTTATTTCTATTTGGCCACCATTTGAATCCATCGAGTTATCCTTCTCTCACCATTTGCAACTCTTTCTCACTGCAACTCCCTCCACCAGAGGGCAACATGTCCCTTAATTTTTGTTTGCGCCAACGTTACCCTCTGTGGATCACGAATATCTTCCAAGTCAAAATATTATTCTAGTTCACCTGTCCATTCTATCAACTCTTCAAGGTTTAATGCTCTAGAAAAATTGAGACCTCCTTTCGATTACCCTTACTAATCTTGGCAAGGGCTCTCTAGAATTATGTTTGTCCTCCATCTACTGGCAGTTAATTTTCTCTCACATTCATCAACTTCACTTTCTTCACCACTCACATGGTCTTCCACATTGTCTAGATTTCTCTTCAAGTCTCTAACTAAAGTCGTCAACTCATTCCTCATTTCAATACAAAACTACTCAAACATGTCCTCCATCCCAGGGTTTCATTTTCTTAGGCACATCGTAACAACAATCTTGTATCGAACCTCTATTGGTTTACATCAAAAATTATCCTCCTTGTGATTTCCAACATCCCTCTCCACTCTTTGCAACTGCAAGACACCTCCTCACACTTACAACAAATCTTCAAAGCCTTAGGAACACCTATCACTTCAACTCTTGGCAACTTATCACCACCTCCCAGCAAAAAAACTTGCTCAGATACCACTTGATGCAATCGTGACTAGAGAATCTTATCAAATAGCTCAATCAACAGCCAATACAACAGTCACAACAAATTAGTGTTTAAAAACAACAAATTCAAATTCTATTATCTCCAGGAGGAAAAAATTCAATATAGGAGTACAAGAATGGATCAATCTAATCTCAGTCACCTCTCTCAAACTTCCCCAAAAAGATTTTTCCCACCCAAAAACCATCCCCCTAGCATGTATCAATCTCCATTTTATTCCTCGGGCCATTAGGAATTCAAATTAAATTAGATCTTAGCAATTTACAACTAAATCATCACAGGAACGAAAAGTGTAGTAGCAAGTTGGAAGTTCGGAAATGTAGTAGCAAGGTGAAAGCCTGCAAATGCAATAGCAAGCAAAAGATTTGTAAAACAAGAGATTCTCCTTGGCCATTTGTAGATCTTTAGAAAAACTTCCAAGTGATGTGTAACGAACCCATCCTTGGGTAATTAAATTTTTTCCAACATTTCACTTCAAACATATAAAAGTAACAAGTAACAAAGACATTACAATAAAATTCTTCCTTTCTTCAATGATAAATACATGCAAGTTACAATATATATTTCCACATGAATTCCATTTGCATTGCAAATATAAATCGGAGTACAAAAGTAAAACAATTACATACATAGCTTGTAAGCTTTTGCACAAATAGTAGTAAGACGGTCCAGGTTCCCTTCCTTTCAAATCTTGGTGTATCTGTTGCCTACTGTGGAGGAGAAACATCACTCGAGCGCTTTTCCGCCAACCACGGACTATTAATGCGGTCCACCGCACATCTATCATTCGATAGATGGCCCTCCCTTCGAACGAAGAGATTGGTAGAGCATCCGGCTGCGAGAACCCAACTGAGCATAGTGTTGTGTCCTATACATCTAGAACTTGCTATTTCACAATCTCGAACTAGCATGAAGGATCACAATGACCTGACAGTGTAATCTCAACTATCTCACATCTAAGTGGATGTCATACATTTCACTACTTTGGCCAAAGTGTTCTCATTCAGTATTTCAAATGAAGGTCATCTATCATGTACACTACTCAGGGCCGATTTGACTTAGGGCTATCTTACACTACACGTAGGTATCGTCCTTTACTTTTGGATAATTTTTTATCCCAGACTAACCTACAACATACTAATCTACTAAGTAATTACACAAGATAGGTATCTCCTATTCCAGATAACCTACCTTTAAACAATCTACTTCAAATAGTTACACAAGAGAGGTATATCCTATTTCAGACAACCTACCTTCAAACAATCTACTTAGAAATGAAACAGTCTACAAGTGTCTTGTAATATAACTCCTAATCCAGAATCTTTATCCTAGGAGTGCTTAGCTTGTCTTAGTTAACCTAATAACTTAAGCTTAAGACCATACTTGGTTCTGCCTTCATTTCGGTCCTAATAGATATTAACTAATTTCTCATATTCTCCATATACGGAAATCATACAGAATAAGCAACATTCATACAAAAATGCATTTCAATTCATTCCTATTCCTTCTGTCACCACTATACTTAAAATCCCCTTTTTAAGCAAAGTAAAACAATAGTTTCCCTTTCCCTTATAAATACATTGCATTCAAGACATTTCCTCTATTCATTGCAAACCTACAATCATAAAACATAATTATTTTTCACTCAATCAATCAGCTATGCCTATTTTCAGTCAATGCATAAAGACAAACACAATGAATTCTTTTACTTTCAAAAACAAAGAAATAAGAAGGTTTCCTCATGCCTGTTTCCTCAAGTTTATCTTTCTTGATGCTCTTGAATGTTCCTAAATCCAACTGAATACAGCTCCTTGGTTGATGGTGAAATCTTCTAACTAGTTTCCTCTATTCCTTTTCCTAAAGGTGCTCTCCTTACTAAATATCTTATTCAGATACTAATCTCTTTGTTTTTCTCTAAAGCTCAGAATGACTGAAAAACAATGACTGGTAATGCTGGTTGTATTTGTTGTTATTTCCAGAAATATTTAAACAGCAAATACATCTATGAAAAAGTGAAGCAAATGATAGCTTCAATATAACTCAGAATGCTTAAGTTATTTCATGTTGCTGTGTTTTCAGTTAAAAGACTGGGCATCCTTTTATATGCCCGAATTCCTCAAAGTATGGCATGCGAATGGACAACAAAGTGCCCAAAATTGGTCAAGAAGCAACATGGCAGATTTCCAAGACCTAAGTCATCAGAAATAAGTGTGATTTGACTTCTTATGAGCCAGCAAATTCAAGACTCGTTCAACTCTTAACTCGGAATTGCCACATACAGAAAAACGTCCAATTTTGGCGCAAAATAGAGGTTGATTCATGCTTGCTGCGAAAATGTCAAGGTTCAGGTTGCAACAACGATTTTCCAACTAGCTGGTGTTTTCCTTTAAACAAGCGATTGAATTTGTCTTCCATTTCTTCTTGCGTTGGAAGCTCATAATATTCACGGGAAGGTTTCTTCCAAAATTTCGCCCATTTCAAAAGTCAGTTATAATGTTTCAATGAAATATTTCTTCTTTATGAAGTAGGCATATTTTCCCAGTGGTGCATAAAATGTTTTAAACATTGCAACCGATTTCCATAGTTTATTCTCCATGATGCAATAATTGATTTTACCAAATGACTTAATAAAGTTAAGTCTTTATTTTCCAAATAAATCTCTTCTTTATTTCAAATATATATATATATATATATATATTGTTTTATATTAATATATATTTTATTATAGTTTTACTTTACTTCAAAATATATATATGTATATATATATATATATATATATTTAAATATACCTATATATACATATATATCTATTTTGGTAAAACTATAATAATATATATACTTATATAATATTATATATATAAATATATATTTATATTTATACATATATACACATTTACATAATAATTGATTAAGTACGTGTATTGCAAGCCAGTCAGCATACTTTCAATATACCTATCAATGTATATATGTATATATATGTATATATGTAAATTCCAAGACAATATAATAATATTATATTTACAGATAATAGGTAGCGTGTATATGTATATAGATGTGTATAGCCAATTATACTGTCATGTACATGTATGTGTATGTATACCATGTCGACACATACGTATGGCATATCAGTTTGTCGATGGTACGTCTGTATCGCCATGTCTATACATATAAATACATGTATATGAGAGATACATGTGTACACATATGCACCTTGCCTATGTACATATATCCAATCATGTTTCACACCCAAGGTCACAGAACAATAAGTCAGGTTTAAAAGTAACACCACTCACAAAGCACAAAGAAGTAACCCAAACTCCTAAAGCCTATGGATGATTTATCAAGACAAACCTATTTGACTCAGTTCCTCTAAACCTTTTGTGAAGTGTGTGTATGCTCAATTGATTTAATTTACCGGTTATCCAACCAAGCCCCTCTCTCGAGTGATGTTTCCCCTCCGCCTGGAGGAATGATTCATGTACCTACACCCATAGACATACAATCTCGGCAGTTACTTGTTCACAACATTAACAGTATACAAAACATCTTAAGTTAGAATATTCACAACTCAATAACTATGCATGCAACATTTTTCAAGGATAACATCGATAGAAGTATCAATCAAATGAGACAATCATTTAAATAGAACACATTCATTTTGATAACAAAAACATGTTTTATTCATTTAAATGATTCAAACATTACAATCAATTGCCCTATGCAATAGTAGCTATACAATCGGGGTGTAACATGATGTTTGATATGTTGTTCCCACAATTGTACTAGGTGTCATCATCATTACATCGTCTTCATCCTTTTATGTTTACTGAATTAAACCTTTTAAATGGTCTACATATCCGGTTCAATTGCATTCATCCACAACAGTAAAATGCTAATGTCATCATCAAGATTTCATATGTACCGGATGACTAAGCTTTGAAATGTTCACATCACATGAGTTCATTCACAAATCCTAATGGCTATGAGAAACCCACATACTTCAGATGGATAAGGACCCCTAGAACGAGGCAGATGAACAAGGAATTTCTGCAAAGCTTGGTGACTGTAATGCCCCTTGCTCGGTTTGCACTAAAATTCACTTGTTGATTAGGTTTAGGGTTTCTTCTTTCCAAGTGATTGTTCTTTTTAATGAAGTAATCTTGGTTTGAAATTTGCATTCACAATATTAACAACATTTTCACTTACACGTATATGTGATAGCATTAATATCTAGATATCCAAAATATAAGCATAATCATAAATGCAATTAAGAAGACATATGAGGAGTGCCATAAGTGGATCCGCCTTGAAGCCCTCAAATAAAGCTCAAGAGGTTGTCTGTCACAATCCTTCTTTCCTAGCGGCTTAGTACTTGCATACTCCACTCATGGAAACACCTCGGAAGACACTCATCCTATCAGGGGGAGAGGAAATCATGGAATCCTTAAGTAGCCTAAGGTCTACCACCTCCTATTTGCCCAATCTCTTGTCTAGGGCCTATGGGGTTGAAGCCTAGGTGGCACCCCCAACCTTCTATAACTCAATCCCTAGTCGGCCTAAGGGGCTACAAGGTCCAATCCCTTGTCTAGGGCTTAAGGGGCTGAAAGTGGGGTTTTTAGACAATCTACTTAAACCATGGTTCACCCTTCCTGATAGGGTTACAAGCACGAAGAAGACAATTTTTACACAATCAGCTATATTTACATTCATCCAAGATTTATTTCATGCCTATAATCAAATATAACTTCATTTATTAATGGTTCTTTAAGTTCATCATTTCCTAGAATAATTCTCATTATGATAAGATTAAAGAAAATATTATATCAATAATCAGATTAGCAATATCGATTTCTTATATTCAAAATATGTTAAATATTATTGCTAAGTGAGTACATCACCTGAGTTGCTATATCCCTCCATCTTTCCTTACTTGCCTCCTTCAACCTTATACTAAATTGATCATAGGATGAGGACAATTCATAAATATACATAATTTACTTATGTTTATATTAAAGAGTCATCATTACTTATAAGTATCATTATTGCATAATCCTATATATATATATTTCATATACATATATGTATAATTATTATTTTACTTATATCCATTAGTATTCATATATATTCTTTATTCATTGCATATTATTTGTTATAAAATTTATCTATATCTATGCGTATATACTTGTATGCCTATTAAATAAGATATATATATATTAAATGACTCTATATTTCAATGCTTAACAATCATTGTTGTTGTTGTTTTGAATTGCAGATCGTATTTCTCAATGTTTTTCCCTCTTCCTTATCTTCTATTTATACCATTCAAGGTAGGTGACTCATGGGGGGAATGTATTGTTTGGTGAAAGGGGTGACTTTTCATAAAATATATCCCTTTGTTAGATTTATTGCTGCCTTTAAAGGCTTATTATCACAATAATATCTATTTTTGAAAATAATATATTACTACTAATAATTATGATATTTGAGATTATATACTTATTTTATTATTTTATTTTAATGTATTACAATCTTTGATGTGTAATGATTATAATATTTATTTATTATTATTATTTTTTATATTAAGTTATTTAATACTAGAATGTAATCACAATAGTTTGCCTATATATTATTATTATATTTGTTATTTCATATTTTTATATTTTTATATTGATATGGTACACATTTATTTTATATTTAATATTAATATTGCTATTTTTTTATCTATTAATTTATTTGTATTTTAACACTTGGTCTTTATGGTATTGCTATTTCGGGGACATGACAGTGACCTTAAAGTTCCTGCAAGTGTAGAAGAAACCATTAGTATCGATTGTGCGGCCAAAACATTGAAACAAGATCTAAACAAGCCAATTTAGCACCAATTCTCTACAAAGGTCGGCATTAAACCAAACATCTGCACAAGGCAAGTTCAACAGCATTACAGAAGTCCACAAACCAGTAACAAACCAAAAACTTGCAAAGCCATAACTTAGGCAATTTGTGCCCAATTCTCACCAAATTTAATGTGTAGATACCCATTATGCTTCTCTATAGTGAGACACCCTTAATTTGAACCAAATTGCCTCTAGAAATCCTCTTGAAACCACGGTTCAAAAATCAATAGAATTGAAAGAAAAGAAAGGAAATATTTTTGGTTAATGCAAGATTGCTAGTGGACCTGGATGCCCTTGCATCATATACCTCTGACCACACATGTTTCATATTCAAATATATGTCCTACCACTCAGAATTTTTCGTATCATTTCTACGTGCCTCCACAATGGTGAATTTGGGTCAATTTTGAAAGAAAGTTGACCGACAAAGCTAGAATTGGTTGCCATTGTAACAATGTAATCCATAGGGCCTACAAAAGCAAGTTTGCGAAACAAATATTGAACAATATGTTCTAGAATGAAGAATCTGTCATGTCCCCGAAATAGCAATACCATAAAGACCAAGTGTTAAAATATAAATAAATTAATAAATAAAATAAATAGCAATATTAATATTAAATATAAAATAAATGTGTACTATATCAATATAAAATATATAAATATGAAATAACAAATAGGCAAATTATTGTTATTACATTCTAGTATTAAATAACTTAATATCAATAATAATAATAATAATAATAAATAAATATTATAATCATTACACATCAAAGATTGTATACATTAGAATAAAATAATAATAAGATAGTAGCAAATTGGTTTTATTATTATAAAATAATAAAATAAGTATATAATCTGAAATATCATAATTATTAGTAATAATATATTATTTTCAAAAATAGATATTATTGTGATAATAAGCCTTTAAAGGCAGAAATTAAATCTAACAAAGGGATATATTTTATGAAAAGTCACCTCTTTCACCAAACAATACATTCCCCCCATGAGTCACCTACCTTGAATGGTATAAATAGAAGGAAGGAAAATAAGGAAGAAGGAAAAACATTGAGAAATACAATCTGCAATTCAGAACAGCAGCAACAATGATTGTTATGCATTGGAATATAGAGTCATTTAATATATATATTATTTAATAGGCATACAAGTATATATGCATAGATATAGATAAATTTTATAATGAATGCAATGAATAAAGAATATATATGAATAAAGAAAGAATAATTATGTAAACATATATATATGAATACTAATGGATATAAATAAAGGAATAATTATATATGTATATGAAGTATATATATACACATGATTATGCAATAATGATACTTATAAGTAATGATGACCCTTTAATATAAACACAAGTAGATTATGTATATTTATGAATTGTCCCCATCTTATGATTAATTCAGTATAAGGTTGAAGGAGGCGAGTAAGGAAACATGGAGAGATATAGCAACTCAAATGATGTACTCACTTAGCAGTAATATTTAGCATATTTTGAATATAAGTAATGGATATTGTTAATTTGATTATTGGTGTAATGCTTTCTTTAGTATTATCATGATGATAATGATGTTGATACTGACTTAAAGAATCAATAATAAATGCAAATGTATTTGATTGCTAAAAGATTGTCTTCTCTGTGTTTGTAAGCCCACTAGGGTGGAAGGGCCTGAGACAGTGGTGCCTAAAAACCCCACTTAACAATCCGCTGCGGCCATGGAGGGGTGGTAGGCCTAGGCCACTTATGAGCTCCGTTGGCTTCCCCCAGTAGGTCATGTGTCTTCCGAGGTGATGATGTGGGTAGAAGGTACAAGTGTTCCCACTAAGCACGCCACTCCGGGGATGGAATGGTCTTAGTTGGACGTTCAGCTCGGAGCCAAGGGGTGGGTTATCCTGATAGGATGCTTGTGCCCTTGGGCTTAGATGGATAGCTTCAAGCGGATCTACCCATGCCACTCCTCATCTATCTTCATTATGGCTTTTGTGATTATGCTTATATTTTGAATATCTAGATATTAATGCTAACAAATATGTTGTTAATATGGTGAATACAAATCTAGGGTTATTGAATTAGGAGAACATTCATTTGGAAAGAAGAGACCCTAAGCCTAATCAACAAGCAAATTCTAGGACAAGTCAAGCAAGGGACATTACAAAATCTAAACAAATGAAACTGATTTTATAAATAAAAAAGCTCAAACTGAAATAATTTATAAATTGGAAACTCAAACAATTGTTAGTTATAGCTCGATAGTTTGTGTGTAATTTTGTATATTAAAAATAAAACTCGATTTTTGAATAGTTCAATCTATAATGTCATTCTAAAGTCTTATTTAGACTTTTAATGTAAGTGCAATCTAGAGTTTCTACATTTCATTTAGACTTTTAGTGTAATTGCAATTTAGAGTTTCTAAGTTTCATTTAGACTTCTAGTGTGATTGAAATCTAGAGTTTCCATATTTCATTAAGAACATAAGTGGATAGGATAAACTATTAAATAATTCAAATGATAAAAAAATATATATTTTGTTGGTTCAAGTTTGAAATTTTTGCCAAACACTCCATATGTTGTGTAGCTATTCCTCAAAGAGAAATGAAATAAACTAGTAGCAGCTAACAAGTCTAAGCGAATAAAACTCACAAAATAAATGAAATAAACCTAGGAAATCATGTTTGCCATTTGCAGTTTTTCTTCCCCCCTCCAACAAATAAAACTCACAAAATAACCAAAATGTTAACATGTAGGGTTATCAAGTCAAAAAGTCAAAAAAACTATTGAAAATAGCATCTACATTTGGAATCACTTGGGATTTGTTCCAAATTGCTAAGTCACTAGTAAAGTTACTCAAGTTCAGCCATGCACGACTGAGTGTTTTGGGCACCAAAAATTCAAACCTTAGTCGAGTCCATTGGTGATTCATAATAGGATCCATTCCTCAACATTTTGTTCCTAGAATTGGCCTATATATCTATCAATTCGATAGCTTAGCTAAAAACTACTCCACAAGGCTCTAATGTAAAAAAGAGTGCTCTTGAAGAGTAGGTTGTAAACATTGATGAAAATGATAGGGCACTACTCCCACTGTAGGAGCCATGGCTTTGCTAAAGGGTTAAAAAAATGTCATTTGTATAGCAAGAAAAACACCATAGAATCAAGGTTGTAGGTTCCTTGGTAAATTTCACTCTCACATTACAAGTTAAAGTGATCGACTATCTTCATTAGTGAAGATGTACTACCAACCCCAAGGATAAATGCCATAAACACATACCATGGACTTCTTGTAATCTAGCTCTACAAGATTGATTTATAGTACTTCACACAAGTATGTAGAAATTGTGGTCATCGATGGATATACACTCAAATGTCATCTAGTAATTATGCATCCATAGCACCTTGGCCCCAAGCTAGTGGCCTTGGTCTTAAGTAATATAATCCATTTCAGCAAATTTAAGTCTGAATTCAAGTGAAAGAGAGTGAAATGTTCTTTCCTGGTTTCATACCAAATTCTTACAATTTTTCACATAGTATGTTGCATTGGCATTTCAACAAACAATTGATAGGCACTCAATTTTTTGAATATAGTTCAAGATGACATAATATAAAATGTTTTCCAAGTCTCTCTTACATAAATTAACATACTTCATATCATTGATACCAAACAATTTGAAATTGCTAGTTCAAAATCTCATTACAAGTTTGAATATACAAATAAATATTATTTTCTGACCTTTGAAAATATCCCATCAACAACTCCTTAATTTGGGCGGCTATCATATTATCCACGACTCTCCCTGCATGGTATGACTACCTAGTTGATGACACAGCTACTCAAATCATATTCTACTTCCTCCAAAAATTGCTACGTCCCCTCTTGACCCACGTTGACTCTTGTTGAGGTGGTACAAAGTGTTTTGTTCTATGTTACACGGGGACACATCCCTTGCCCCAAAAGCCACTGTCCTCGTCCCCTGTCATCCTAGGCATGGGGGGACGCAAAGGGGACAGTCCCCTTCCGTCCCCAAATCAAGCAAATTTGAAGGAAACGGCAAGAAACGTTTCCAGTTGATTGGGGACGTTTCCTCGTCCTCGGTACGGATTGGGGATGTTGGAAACGTCCCTTGGCGTATCAGGGACGGTCCCCTACAGATTGGGAGCTTTTTTTTAACGCTGAAAACATTAAAAAATTCTATTTTTAAAAACATTATTTCGCCTTTAAGAGATTTAAGGAAATTCAAACTTTGAATTCACATATTCATCCAATACACAATTCTTGGTTTTTGAAAGATGCAATGATTAAAAAAATTGGCATGCCGCTAGGTTCTACAATGAAATTTGTAGGCCTCACACACCTGTGCCACTCCAAATCTATACCTTCCGTTAGGTTTTTCGCTGTCGTCATCGGAGATTTATTCCTCATGTTGTAACAAGTGCATCCCACAAGACAAAACTTGGATGTTAATGGAATAAAGCCAACCTCTTCCAAAGGGCATTCAACAATTCAAGCATTTGCAGAGAAACTACCCCTCCAACTACTCAATTTAAATCTACTAAAACTAAATATTAGATGTAATTTCTCAAACATCTAACAGTGACCACCGAAGCCACTCAAATTTCCAAAAGAGCATTCAAGCCCTTTTGAAGTAGGACAGCCTGCTAACTACATTCTCTCTATTTCAAACAAATGTTCAAAGACACAATTTATGTTGGTCCATCATTTAAACCCTTGGAAAACATAAACTACACACTAGCCTCCTTGATAAAGAGTACTCTAAGTTGAATATGATGATGGAGGACATGAGGGTGACTTGATTGAGGACAAGCTGCTATATTATCATGGATGGGTGGATTGATATTAGACATTGGTAATTCATCAACATGCTAGTCACATGTGTAGAGGGCTCTTATATTTTTTAGAGCCATTTATTGACATATCCCTCTCTTTCCCTCTCTCTTTGTCTATAATATATTAATAAATTTTGAAAAACTCATATATATATATATATGTGTGTGTGTGTGTGTGTGTGTGTATTTTGTATGTCGACATCCCCTACCGTCCCCTAAAAATAGCCCCCTAGGAAACATCCCGAAAACACGTCCCCAGCCATCCCCCCGTCCTCCCCAAAACGTCGTGGAACATAGGTTTTGTCTCCAATGAAATCACAACTTCTAGTTTTCGGCTACGCAACCCCTCTTTGAAATTGGTATAGCTCCCCAAGCCGCAACTTTTCTTTGTGAGCTGCTTTGACTCTTAAGACCCACATCAACCTCAAATACCTTTGTAAAATGCCTTCAACAATTTCGTCAACTTATTTGGTTATAACTTTAAACGGTACGGAATTTTCAGTTTCCTTAGTACAAAAAAGTTAGAGTATTGAACCGTATGGCTAGGTGAACACTTAAAATCTTTTTAATATATAAATTTTACTCTACCATATCTCATAAATAACATCCATAATAACCTAAAGCCACAAACCGGAAAAATACCTGAGTTGGAAATCAGTGGACAATAAATTTCCGTTTGTTTACAAGCCTCCAAAAATTTATAAAACTCGATCGTTAATTCTCCTACTTGAAATCTAAGTGATTCCAATTGCAACCAGCTAGGGTAGACCTTCCACTACCAAAACCAATTTCCCTTTGCTCCACAAGAAGCTTTTGAAATTCACAATAGAGAGAAAAATCTAGTATGAGTAGATGAGCTCACAATTTCACTTTTATATTTTCCCCTAGAACATTCTCAAATTACTTTTCAAATTCCTTCTTTTAATTATTTCATTAAAGCACATTAGTAAAGTGACTTTTAACATTTCCTTTTAATTTCCACTTAAGTCACTTTATCAAATTAATTAAAATAAAGTTATGCTTAAAATATCACTTTATTGGACAACTTTAAATAATTAATTTAATTCATTCCCTTAAATTCCGACATTAGCTTGCAAGAATAGTGTAGGCTAACAGACACTTCTGGTTACTCCTCAGAAGGAAACATTACAGTCCTCCCTTCTTGAAATTGCTTGTCCTCAAGCAATTGAAGATTAAGATGCTTTAAAATATGTTCACTTTCCCATGTGGCATCCTCAATAGACAAATCTCTCCATCTGATGGGGTACTCGTTAATTACTCTGCTCCTCAACCTCCTGCTTTGGTATCTTGAATAGCATCAAGAACTAATACCAATCTGCCCTCCTCATCCAAGGGTGGAAGCTCAGGTGATGACATGATGTGCTGCCCAAGTGCCTTTTGAGGCAAAAAACATGAAACACATTATGAATTCTGCTATTCTCTGGCAGCTCCAATTCATATGCTATTTGACTAATCCTCTGTGTAATCTTGTAAGGGCCATAGAAGCGAGGCTTCAACTTCTCTGCACCACTCTTCTACAAGGAAGACTACCTGTAAGGTTGAAGGCGCAAGAAAACTAAGACACCCACCTCAAAACTCCTCTCAACTTTGTGCCTATCTACATAAATATTTTTTTTTATTTTGGGCACTCTGAAGATTATCCTTAAGTGACTTAAGGATGTCATGACTCTCCTAAATCCAATCCTTAGCTTTAGAAGCTTTGTTGTTACCAAATGCTAGATCTACAAAGGATGTGGCATCATAACCATATAAAGCTCTGAAAGGAGTCATCCCAATCAACATATGATAGGTGGTATTGTATCAATGCTCATGTAAGTGCAACAACCTAATCCAAGCCTTTCGCTGACCCACAACATAATTACACAAGTAACCTTCCACCCATTTGTTGATTATCTCTATTTGACCATCAATTTGGGGGTGGTAACTTGTGCTCGAGGTCAACTCTTTGCCAGCCAACGTGAAACCTACTATCTCAATCACTAATAATGTTCTTCGACAATCCGTGGAGTTTGAACACCTCCCTAAAAACCAACTCTACAACTTGAGGTGTCTGATACTCAAATGAAATGGCAAAGAAATGTGCATATTTAGTCAACCAATCAACAACCACATAAATATTGTCTGTGCCTTGCACCTTCGAAAGATTTGTAATAAAATCCATGGACACACTTTCCCACTTCTGCTCAAGGATAGGCAATGGCTGCAATAAATCCGCTGGAAAAGTATGCTCTAACTTGTTCTGGTAACAAGTGACACACTCGCGGACATGTTGCAAGACACCATTCTTGAGACCCTTCCAAGAGAATCTCTCTAACTTTCCTGTATGTTTTAAGGTACCCTAGATGTCTTGCAAGTGGTGTATCATGAATGGCATTTAGAAATTGCTTCTTCAATTTTGATTCAAGGACCAAGTAGATCCTATCCTTGTAGTAGATGATATCATCCACCACCCTGTATCTATCATCCTAAAACTTACCATCCATCAATTCACATGCAAAAGTTTTTTTGGAATACTCAACTAAAAGATGAGCCTTCCAATCTTCTGAAATCTCAACCCAAGAGCAAATAGTGGGTTTTTTGGAAAGTGCATCTGAAACAACGTTCTTTTTCCCCTTTATATATTCTATATCAAAGTCATATGCCTGGATTTTACTTACCCACTTTGTTCTAACAACAAATTTTCTGCCTACCAAGTACTATCTAAACTTTGCCAACAGATACATGATGGCAAGCATCTCCTTATTATAGATGGATTATAACATCTCACTATCATGAAGCTTTGCTCTCATAGGAAATGGGATGCCTATTTTGCACAAGTATTGTCCCAATCCCTTCTCCCCAAGCATCACATTCCAAGACAAAAGGTTGAGAGAAGTCAGGTAATGCTAGAATAGGACAAGTACTCATTTCCTCCTTAGGTCTGTCAAAAGTGCATTGAGCCTCATCTACCCATTTGAAAATCCCTTCTTTGTAATATTTGTAAGAGGTGCACCAAATTGTGAGAAGCCCTTAACAAACCTCATGTAGTAGTTGAATAGACCATAGAAACCCCTCAACTCAGTTAGTGTCTTAAGAGGGGGCCAATCCAAAATAGCCTGAATCTTCTCCTAATGAACTCGAACTCCATTTGCACCAATCACATTTCCCAAATAAAGTATCTTTGTTAATCTAAACTTACACTTAGAAGCTTTGGCGAATAGGGATTGTGCCTCCATGATACCTACACGGTTATACAAAGAGGGGTGGGGAGAGAGGCAAGGGGGGCGAATTAGTATTACAGTGATTTTTACTTTTTCCAACTTAATACCACGAGCATATCAATTGCATAATAACAGCAACATAAGATGAAACAATTACTCAACACAAGTAGAACACACAATTTACATGGAAACCCTTATGGGAGAAAACCACGGCAAAATATTGCTTATATAAACTCTTCTTTACAAACTTTGTAGGCACCAACCCACAGGAAACACCAATCTCTTCAATTCGTAGGCACCAACCCCCACTGCTAAGCACCAACTTAGCAAGAGACAACAATCTCTCCCTTAGGAAGCACCAACTTCCAAAACAATGTTCCACCTTGAATGTTACTTCTTCAACGGATGATGGACAATTCAGTCTTTTCAACTCATATACTTCTTTTCACAAGTTTTCTTATAATATTCTTCTCTCCCCTCTTGTATTTTGCTCTTTCATTTGATGATGATTATATATGCCTTCTTCACAAATTTGATGCAATCTCTTTCATTTACTCTTCTTCTTCAATTCTGCCTTCTATCAAATGATAATAATTCTTCTAAAATTTCTTCATACAAATCTGCCTTGAATGTATATATCTTTCTCATAAATCTACCTTGATCATATATATATATATATATATATTACTCACAAATCTGCCTTGTGTATATATTTCTCTTCATACAAAGCTGCTAGTGTATATCTGATTTATCTATTTTTCTTACACACATCTCTCACTTCTTCCACATCATATTCTCCACATTCCACAAACTTAATTTATATCTTCATCACCAAATGGAATGATGCCTCTTCAATAGAGAACTCCTTTCCAAAAGACGCGACTTTAGTTCCAAACCGATTGATTATCCCAAGCACTGCTATATTTCTCCTTAATCACAATTTCGTTCTCTTTAACAATTTTTGCACACTATTCACTAATCACTGTCTTTTATTCATATTGTATTTGCATTAACATCTCTTCTATATCTGCATTAACTCCTGTTCTAATATGCAGATCTGATATATCTTTATTTCTCTCACAACATCTACTTCTTCTCCTTACTTGCTGAAGTATATTTGTTGTTTCTTGCATTCTTCACCACCCACTCATACATTTCTTTATTGTGTATATATGATATTCCTTTTTTCTTACACTTATATCTTATGCCTTGAATTGAAGGGAGACATCCCTTAGAACAGACACAATCTTATGAATAGACATGACTTGTTATTTCCACTGCTTAATTCTGATCGTTGCTTCTTAAATATTAATCACTGCTCTTTAAAACATTAAAATACTGTTCTTTATTTTCTTAACGAATCACTGTCTTCTTTTCACTAATGGCTGCTTTATTGATTTTTTATTAATCTTTGCCTTATGGCCTTTTCATTAATCGCTGCCTTAGGACCCTTTTTTGTCTTATCTGATCTTGTCTTATTTATTATCTCTTGCATGCTTTTGTCATATATAATATTTGTCTTTAATTGCTGCCTTCCTATGTAAGTCGATGTCCATTATAGTCTTTAACTAAGGTGCTGCTTTTGATAAATGTAATTGCCTCTTTAAAGAAGCACTGCCTTTAATTTCTGTTTTGCTAATTATGATTGCTATTTACTGTCATCTAATTACTGCATTTTGTTCTTATTAAATTGCCGTTTCTTCATTAGATATTGACCCCTTAACATGGAAATTGTTTTGGCTTTACTACTCATTAAATAATTGCTGCTTCCTCATATTTGCTCTTCATGATATCAGTGCTGTTTTTTATTAATATTTTTGGTTATCTTCCTTGGTCAATTTCATCTCTATTTGTATTTGCTCTTTGGTCGGCCAGCAAAGAGTATTTGTCTTACATAGCCACAAGAAGTTGGCCAGCATGTAGAATGTCTTTGGAACACCAACATAGATTGGCCAACATATGAAAAGTACATATCTTGCATAATCATTGTAACGTGCCAACCCTTCGGTAAAGTACAAATTTATGCCATGCAAGTAAATAAACAGAGTAATAAAGCCATTGCAATAAAAAATTATTTTCTTTTATTGTTAAATTCCAAACAAGATGCCATATCATATTACAATAAAGACTCCATTTCATTACAATAACTTCACAAGTACACACAACAAGAATACATACCTTTACAAACATAGCTCCAATGAGCTATAGAACTAATAGATGAAAGACGGTCCAGGATCTTCCCTTTCAAATCTTGGTTCTTCTATCGCCTACTGTGGAGGAGAAGCATCACTCAGGTGCTTTTCCGCCAACCATGGACTCATAATGCGGTCCCCCACACATCTATCATTCGATAGATGGCCCTTCCCTTCGACGAAGAGATTGGGAGAGTAACCAACAACAACAACCAACTGAGCATAGTGTTGTGTTCTACATAACTAAAACCTTGTAATCCCACAATCGCGAACTAACATGTAATACTGGATCACAGTGAACTAACAGTGTAGTCTCAATATTCACACAACCTAGAGTGGAGTCACTCAATCTAGAGTGGAGTATCGTAAATTGCACTGCTTTGATCAAAGAGTTTTAATTCAGCAGACGACCGAGAGTCATCTATCACATACACTACTCAGGGCTGATTTGACTTAAGGCTATCTTCAACTACACATAGGTATCTCCTTCAATGGATAGTCCATCATCCTAGATAACCTACAACCATATTAATCTACTTGGAATTAACTACTTAACTGGTAAGTACACAAGCTAGGTATTCCTTCTATGGATTGTCCATCATCCTAGATAACCTACATACTTGGATAACTCGACTTACGTGAAAGTATATCAATCCCTCTCCCATAGTGGATGCCCTCTCCTAGGAGAAATCACAAGTTTTATAGCAAGTAAGTACACAAGCACCCTCCCATACTTATCCTAGGAGTAACACAAGCTTTCCTAGTTAACTTAATAACTTAGCCAGTGTACCTCAAGTGACTCTTGCATTCAAATCAAGTTTAGTAAATAATAACTACTATAAACACAATTCGCCTACTATGGAGTAAATACAAACACATTGCATCCCATGTTCAAACATATTTAAATACCTATGTTGTACCTCTTATGACATAGTTGAATTCCTCAGTCAAGTAATCTCTTTGACATATCTAGTATAGTTTAATGCTTGTGTCGAGCTATCTCTTCAACATTTCTAATACAATTAAGTATTTGTGTCAAACAAACTCTCCTATTATGGAGTACTAAAAAACACATTATAAAAAGCAGCCTCAAGGCTTCAATTCCCTTTTTTTAGAAGACATCAAAAATACTTCTATTGCAGAGGCAGAAAAGACATTTCATGTAGTATAGAAAACACAATAATTACTTGCAAACAATAAGAAGTAGAAAACCCCATGCCTGTTTACACTTATCCCAAATTGATGGCAGAGTTGCTTCCACTTCCAGCTCAATCCAATTTCTTGAATTAAGTTCCCAGTCCCTCAAAAGATGATAATTTCCTCACAAAAATTCCCTTTTTCTCACTCTCAAAAATCACTAGTAGAAATGACGTATTCCTTGGGTAGAATACGTTTCTCTCAAAGATAATAGAAACTCACAGAAATGTGAGGTATAGCTGTATATATATAATGTCACTCAGAATTTGAATACTGGTTGTGAATAATGATGCACCAAATGATACGCATATGGTGAATAAGACAAACTCAAGGACAAATTACAAAAGCTGATGAAGAATGGTGAATGAGTATGAATCTGAATGAATGAATGCGAATTAGGAGAGTTGGGCAACTATTTATAGTGAGCCCAACCTCCAGCATCCCTTGTAGCCATGGCATGTGAATTGACACCACTGCCATTTGAAATATTCAACCTGGAGGTGGTGCCATTTCCACCCAGTACTCAACATTCACCAAGGTGAGTCGACCTCCAGTTTTGCCAACATTATGAAGACTGATTCCAAAAAGCACATGGAGAATTTTATATATCATCACCTACAGGAATGTTTCTAGAGGTGGCACCAAAAAATGATATGGCGGGTTTTTCATAAAAACAGAGAAGTCAATCATAAATCGTTTACACATAGCCTTCATCGACTATCTTTCAGGTTGAGTCAATGAAGTTCCTTTACTTTGTTGAAATTGGTCCATCTTTGGATTTCAACTAGGTCAAAGACTTGGCGCATTTATTGGATTTGTTCCTGCGTTTTAGTAACAGGTGACGTGATTTCATCAAGCGTTGAATTTGATTCAAACCCCATTTGATTATATTGGCAACATAAGCCAAAGTCTAAAGTTCACGAATTGAAATCTCAATCAATTCGGTCTATTTCGTAATTCAATTTCCCAAAGTTGAATGATAATATTAAATCAATTCAGAAATAATTCGATTTCCAAAGTTTAATGATATTAAATTGATTCAGAAATAATTCGATTTCCAAAATTGAAAGATATGAATTATATATTTTATTATATATATATATAATTATAGTCTTAAATATATTAAACATATATATATATATATATATATATATATGTTAACCCAGAAGGCAATAATAATAATATTATTAATATCCACATTTATACAGGATGTGTGCATATATACATATATATACTTGTATATACCTCTATGTACACGTATGTGTAGGTATACCATATCGATGCATCCGTATGAGCATATCCATTTGCCAACATACGCCTATATCGATATGTATATACATATGGATACATGTATATACTATATATATGTATATATGTTTGCATCTGATTCACTTACATCCATTTACATTACCATCATATTGATAGGTGTGTGTGTGGGGGGTATCTCTATACATATGCATATACGTGTCGTTAGATCCTCCTGACACGCATGTGCATATATATAAACATACTTCCACCTACATTCCTCCTATCCATATGATCATGATATCACAAGACAGACAGATCACAGAAACCAAATAGGTAAACATCACTCGCAAAGCATGCAGAAGTAAGCAAGACTCCTAATGCAATCATACAAGCTATGGATGACTTACCTAAAACCCACACAAACTGACTCAATTCACTCAATCTAAGGTGATGTGTGTGTATGCTCAGATGGCTTACTTTACCGGTTACCCGATCAAGCTCTTCTCACTCATCCTGAGTGATACTTCCCCTTCCCTTAGAGAATGAACATTTACCTGCAACCACTAGCACATACCTTGGCAGTCAATTGTTCACAACAATAGGCAACATATATAAACATTTTCAAAGTTAGAATAACAATAATTCACCATGAATAACATCAACTGATACAACATCAAATGAGATAACATTCATATTGATAACAACGTACAAGCATCATTAATTCATCTCTAGAATTTGCATTACATTCACATTTACCCTATGTAGTAATAGTAGATAGTAACCTCACAATTTGGGGTGTAACAATCATGTGGAGGTTAGCCTTGTTGCACATAAGCTTTATTACTTGACATTATTCCACAGATGTTTCCTCTTTCATAGAAACATACATATTTAAAGTGTATCTATATTCACACACAATGCCATCTATTTTTGCTGATATGTATGATGGATCAAAGTTTTGTACTTGGATGATGATTAGCATGTTCCTTAGACCATGAAACACTGTGCCCGGCATCATCTCCAATAACTCAAAGATATTACGACTAAATACGGAAGTTGATTGAGTTATACTTGATATGCCTTACAACTCTTATTTCCAAATACCGCACTACCAACCTTGTCTTTCACTCCTTTGACATCAATAACAGAAACATTCTCACCTTTAACATCAATGACAATCTCCAATAAGCTTGCTCTTCCATCTTTGACATCAATGACAATATTTCCAGCAGCAAGAGCATTGGTCATCCCAAAGGGCATGCCTCATAGTGCTCATAGTGACACTTGAATGTTGTCTTGTAGATATCGTGCTCCCTCACTCTAATCTGGTGGTATCTCGATCAAGATCAACCTTAGAAAAATGCATTGCACCATGAAGCTTATCCAACAGCTCATTGATCCTAGGAATAGCATACTTGTTTTTTATTGTGTAATGTCCCCTTTTGTGGAATTACCCTAAATCTTGCACTAGAATCACAAATTTCATTAAAATAAGAATTGTAATATAGCTAGACATATAACTTACCAATTAAATGCCTTTTAACAAGATAAATCCTGATTTAGGTCTTGCAATCATATTAGGCAATATTGCCTACGTTTATATAATTCATAAATCCGATTATTTCTATTAGGGTTAATAATCGCACATATGAGCCCTTTTGGGAATTACCCTAAATCTTGCCCTAGAATCACAAATTTCATTAAAATAAGAATTGTTATAAAGCCAGAGATATAACTTACCAATTAAATGCCTTTTAACAAGATAAATCCTGATTTAGGTCCTACAATCATATCGGGCAATGTTGTGTACGTATATATAATTCATAAATCCGATTATTTGTATTAGGGTTAATAATCGATCATATGAGTACAAATAGGTAAAATCATCATAACTCATTAGATAAGCCATGTTACATCTATACTTATTTTTAGTATTCAATCACAATAGGTTTGAATGAGGGAGAATGATAGGTTGGCCCAAAGCAAACCCCACACTAATCCCAAGAGCAGACACTCACCCTCTTGGCCCCAAGTGACAGGCACATTGGACATCCAACATGGGGTGGTCTACCTAGTGGGGTGCTTGTGTCTACCCTCCCTATCCGTAACTTCTTATTCATCCTCTTATGACTTGTGATTTCTACAACAATCAACCGTCGTAGAGGTTGGAAAGGAAATCGCAATAGGGTGCCCGGAAATCCTCCCATCTAAGCCCAAGAGCGGACACTCACCCTCTTGGCCACAAGTGGCAAGCACATTGGACATCCAGCATGTGGTGGTCTACTTAAATGGTGATCTCGTATTTGCTCCCCTTCCTTGCATTTCCTTTTCTCCTCCATATGATTGCTTAGTGTAAATCAAACGAATCAGAATCTATTATCTACAATTATATTAAAGAATCATAATTACTTATAAGGCTCAATAATTGCTACAAGCATCATTATTGAATAATCGTAAATAATATATATATATATATATATAATTTATGTAATGTCATTCTATCTTTTGATTATATTTTCTGCTATACTCAGAAATATATTTCAGATTTCCTCTTTATTTTTCCCTCTATGATCCTCTTGCAAATGATGTGGTTTCCCATATATATATTCCCATCGTATGCCTGAAAGGAGGTGACTACATAGAGAAGGACATCCTTTACAAAGGGAAGCATCTCTTCATTCCATCTCACCAATTAGTTTAGATGGTTCATTTGTTTGGAGTCTGGCCCCTATTAGCATGTGTTTATGCTAAATGTCGAACTACCAATCGCTGACTTTTACTATTGTAAATAAAATCATTGCCTTACACATTTATCTAATCGCAGCCCTTTAAATATAAGCTTGACCGCTGGTAAAGTTGGTTTGTATATTATCATTGAAGTCAGCCCATAATAACATCACGAATAAGGTTGGTCGCCTATGGATAATTTTAAGTTGATTTTATTAGTTTAATTAACATCTTCATACTAGTCGGCCAAGATTTAATATTGCAAATGCAGTGGCATGACATTGTCTTTTTATTCAATGCACATCCACTTGGTCCAATCTTCCTTCACCAAAACAACTAAAGAAGCAAAGGGGATTGAGCTAGGCCGAATGTGACCCATATCTAGCAACTCCTTGATTTTTTTCTCTCTCCTCTTTGAACCTCTTTGGTTGCCAATATGGAGTGGTAATTACGGGCTTAGAGCCCTCCTCTAACTCAATAACATGCTCAAAACCCCTATCGGGTAGTCTTCTAGCAGGAAGGTCGCCAAAAACTAGACTATGCTTATCCAACGCTGATTGAATGTCCACATGACATTGTCCATTACCATCGAAAGGGGTTTTAGATGAGATCAAACATTGCACTATCCAGGCAACATCACCATGTCTGAATATGCTTTCCATTCTCTTAGCAGATACAACCTTAGGTGCACCATTAGACATACCCTTGAGAACCACCTTCCTTTCATCCACTCTGAACTTAAGTTCCATGGTCTGAAAATTTTGAGTACTTTCCCAAAAAATGTAACTAGTGGACCCCCAAGACTACATTAGTCTCACTAATACCCACTACATAAAAATCATCAGTCATTCTGTAGTTACCTAATGCCATGCTCAACTGTGGGGCTTGCTTAGTGCAAGTCATGGTGAAGCCATCAACAACCATTACACTGAAGTCCTCAAAGTCCTTTGTCTCCAAACCCCTATTAGCCACAAGAACCTCATCTCTGAAATTTTGGGTTGCCCCGCTATCAATCAGCACTGTGACTCACTGCCCTGTAATACTCCTGTTACCATGAATGAGTTATATCTAAGAGTGTCAAGAAAGGGTAGCGATGGTTCCTCCCTTCTCTTCCTCCAATGGATGTCCTCCATCTGTGGTCTCCCATCTGAATCATCCTGTACAATACCAATAGCTCCCTCATTCTTCTCCTCCTCACCATCTGAAACCACCTCTATATAGTGAACCTTCCCCTTTCCCAAACATTTGTTACTAGGCCCCGAAGGTTCTTTGCAAGAGAAACAAAGCTTTTTCCTGTGAAGTTCATTTCTAACCTCATCATCCATGTAAGTTTTCTTTAGCAACTCTTTATGGAAAGGTTTCTTATCCTTTTTCAGTGAGAATGATTTGGGTTGGAATTTACTCCTAGGAGCTGAATTCTCCATATGATGAGCCCTTTTGATGGCATCCTGTAAGTAATTGGATTAAATGCCTTTACCCAACCACAAAGAGGTTTTGTCAATCCCTCCATGAACAAAACAATCAATCTATGCTCAGAAATGTCTGTCACCATCACTGAGAGTTTCTGGAACTCTGAAATATAGGATCAACTGAGCCAACACTTTGAAATGCAACTTAGGGTCCTTCTTGTCAAACCTATCAATCAATCTCTGTGTAAAATCTGCATAAGATGTAATGGTAGCATGTCCCAATGGGATAAACTGTCAATCAACTGTGTCAAAGCCATGGGAAAAAGCATTACTGTCTTTGTCAGCAGATTGAAGAAAAGAGCTTTTCTAAGTTGACACTTGAATGATTTTTTTCAGTTCCATGTATGTCAGGAACAGTGAGCCCACTGCATTACCATCCCCACAAAGAGAATTTCTGCCACTGAAGAGCTGATAGTGTGGGAGTACGCATTGAAAAAGCCTTGGGTGCTTCTTCAGGGACAGAGAGGGCAAGAATCCAATCGAAAACACAAGCTACATAGGGTGAGACCTCAGGATCTGAGGAATATCAGGGTGCAAGCTTTTGGTCCAAGCTAGACCCTGCACTAAGGGATAAACAGTCAATCAACTCTGTCAAATCCATGGAGAAAGATATTACTTTCTTTGTCAGCAGATTGAAGAAAAGAGCTTTTCTAAGTTGATGCTTGAAGGATTTTTTTTCAGTTCCTTGTATGTCAGGAACAATGAACCCACTGCATTACCATCCCTGCAAAGAGAATTTCTGCCACTGAAGAGCTGATAGTGTGGGAGTACACATTGACAAAGGCTTAGGTGCTTCTTCAGGGACAGAGAGGGCAAGAACCCAATCCAAAAACACAAGCTACATAGGATGAGACCTCAGGATCTGAGGAATATCAGGATGCAGAGAGGGCTGTTTGAATTTATTGGCCTCAGGCGTGGCAACACTCTCAGACTTGGGCACAAAAGGCAATGGATGAAGACACCAGCTCCACAGACTCTTGGATAGGTTCTAGCAGATCTCCTTAATTGGAAATGTTTCTATAGTTTATTGGGAGGGTGCAAATCTTGTTCAGTATAATAGGGAGGTGGCTATGACAAAGAAATTAAGGACATCTGGTTACAAAAACATTCGATTACTGTTTTATTTTCCACAATTTCGCAGTGTTTTCTAAATAGATCTCTATAATTATACCTTTAGTTCCTTTAGTTTTGTCTTGGGTAGCTTTGTTCTCTATGGCAGAACTAAAAATTGCATGTTTCATACCCACTTTAGCATTCATGACAGAATATTTGTAACATTTCATATTCAGTATTATACTTTCTGCTGTTTGCAGTGATCATGACTGTTTTGAATAGTAGAAGTCCAGTATTGTACATTTTATTGTCCTACCCAGAAAAGAAGGGCAGCTACAAAAACCAATAGCATTTTTATAGCTTCTAAATTACTAGGATATTCCTAGCTGTGTATCCATTATAGATCCTAGGTAAAAAGTAAGGATGTTATACATTCTGTTTTCAAGGAAACTTTACTAGTATGCATATTATTATGCCTCATTACAAATTTTGAAATGGATGTGATTAAATAGATAAGGCTCTGTTTCTTTGTTTGAGAAAATCTTGCAAAACTTAAAGCAATACGTGTCAACTGCTGACCTATTTTGGTGTGCTTGTGAATTCAGTGATATTGTTTCTTGGAGCCTGTACAAAGCCCCCACATCTTTCAATGGTAACAGAATACATGGAAATGGGTTCTCTGTATCACTTAATACATACAAGTGGTCAAGGAAAGAAGTTCAGCTGGCGAAGAAGATTAAAGATGCTCCGTGATATCTGCAGGTTAGATTCTCTGTACGTTTTCTGCTAGATTTGGTTTGTCTCAAGCAATCACTACTTCTGTGTAAGATTTTTGCATACTGAACAAATAAAATTGTTTGTCTTGAACCTTGTATTATGATTTTGAGTACTGATAAGTTAATTTTTTTAATTAGTCATTTTCTGTTCTCCATATCACATTTTAAATTTACAGTGGCCATTGGGCATACTGTGCTGTTCAAATTTGCCCAATTGAGGATGTGATTGCAGTTTTCATCTTCGAAACAGCTCAGATAACTCGTCAGTCTAATCATTGCATAGCCAAAAGTGCAGAACTGTTATTTCTCTTAGCATGACAAAATTGTTCTCAACATGGATACATGCAATGAAAAATGACAGAGTTTTGGTTTAGTTCATCAATGTCATCGCTAGTAGTTTGGAATAGCTAGATGACTTGCATGGGATATAATATTGAGTCACTTAGAAACACAACTGCAACATTTTAAGTAGTATTGTAAAGGAAATTTATCATATGCAATAGATTTGGTTGTCTTCCCAACAAGAATCGTCTGGGTGAAGTTGCCCATGGGATTTTTCATTTACTTTGGACTTGATATAGAGATTACCTTTCTCTAACTGTTATCCCTGGTTTTTCTTAATTTATCAGGGATGGTTAATTTACCTTCAGTGATGTTTTCCAAGAGTCTCAAGTTTATTTTTTTTAAAAAGAAATTAAATATTGTCTAAGGCTTTTGGACTCAACCGTACTTGTAAATATTTTGGATAAAAATTTACAAATGCAGTTGACTCCAAAAAATAAAAAGTTGACTTCAGAAAACCTTAGACAATATGGAACACTCCAGAAAAGATAACTTGAAAGCAAAGAAATTAAACAATTACATAAAAATGAGTAGGATTTATTGTAAACCCTTGAATCTATCTGTTGCAAAAATTTCAACAAAAATCTAAAAATGCTGTTGACTCTAAAAATATAAACAAATAATGATAACACTACAGAAAATATAACTTGAAAATTGAAACCAAAATCAAATAATTACATAAAAAGTGAATTGAAATTATTATAAGCCCTTGAACCTCTCTGCTGAAAATTTCAAGCACAAAAGTAAGATAACATGATCAAGTTCCCCCTTTTTCCTTATTTTTTAATTAACAAGGCGCCTCCTCATTTGTTTTCTGTAAAATTAATTCTAGTTTTGAAGTTTCATGTCATGTATTTGACTCTCCTTTTCTGCTTTCCATTCAATGTTAGTTTTAATCTGTAAAAGTAACCTTTTTGATACCACCCAAAGTTAGGGAGAGGAATTTTGTTGGAATGTTTCCTGTAATCATGTTAGTGTAGTTTAATTATTCACTTGCTAATGTTAATAAATTATGAACCTTTATTTTAAAAATCAAATTTTTTTTTTATGGCGATTCTCAAGATAGGGTTCCACACTGAATATAAGAAATCTTACCTCATTGTTATCTTCATTGTTAATATCAAGATAAGCCTTGGAGTGTTCTTGATCATAATTGAATGTAAGATTAACATGAACTCTCTTTTATTTTTGGCTACCTATTGTACTTAACCACCTCATGCTATTCTCAAGACAGGATTCCACACTGAATATAAGAAATCTTACCTTATTGTTCTCTTTTTTTGTAAATATCAAGATAAGCCTTGGACTGATCTTGATCACAATTGAATGTAAGATTAACATGAGCTCTCTATTTTTGGCTGCCTATTGTACTTAAACCACCTCATGCTTTCTTTTTATAAAAAGACTCTGAGCCTTCTTGGTTTTGTGTGCATAAGAGACAAATTCAATATTGACTATTTGAAATTCATTAATGTAAAACAGATCCAAGTTTTCATTGTATGAGTCATTGTAGCAGAAGTCACTGATTGGTCGCTAGTTGCCAACCCCGCACACACCCCTCCCCCCCCCACCGCCCGCCCCCTCACCCTCTTGCCAATTTTATCTTTTAACAAAATTGTGATTTTTGATCTAATCCGTAAACCCAGATTTTGGCCATTTTATTGGGATAAATTAGTGATTTAATTCCAAAATTCTGGTCAAAAATTTAGGGTTTCTGGGATTTTTTCTGATTTCTGCTGCAATTTTTTCCTAACCCTAATCCAGTTAAATCCTGATTAATTGAGAAAATATTTATCTCTTGGTTTGCTGATTTATTCCCAAGAAAGATTTTTGCTAGTATGGTATGAAGCATAGTTGAAAAACTCGCCAAGCCCAAAAAACACAACTCGGCAACTTAAAAAATTGCTTAAATTTCATTAAAATCGCATTTTTTTTGTAAAATTCAATGATAAGATGCATCCAATGAGTACATAAATGAAACAAGTTGAGTCTAGTTGTATTTGATTGATTTGAAAGAAAATTGGGTACAAAATGGCATCCTCATGTGGAATGCACTAATACTGATAGTCTGAAACAAAATGAAAATAGCAAATTGTTTTTGTAAAACTGAAAGTAAATAGTACATTAAGATATTTTACAAATTTACATCTTCCTCTTCCCATGTCTAGTGAAAACTAGGGAGAGGTAGAACTAGACAATATTATAGATGAAGACTTGTAGGCAAACTTGGAAACTTGGACTTGGAGAGTACCTAGAAAATCAAATGAAATGAAAATGCCTTTTTAGCGGCCGTGGGAGACCTTTTTTTTGGACGGGCAAGTTTTTTTTGCGGACTCGTTAGAATAAAGGAGAAAAACTTGCCGAGTTTCTGGCCAAAACTCGCTATAAACTCGACGAGCTTTTCTCATTTATTCGGTGAGCAATTTTGGAGAGTAAATCCAAGAAAAACTCACCGTCAAAAAAAACCCTAGAGTTTTTTAAAACTTGTCGATTACTCAGAGAGTTTTTCAACTATGGTATGAAGTACTTTAGTTGGTTGCGAATTTTGATATTGTGACCATGTTATTTATTAGAAGAAATCAGACCCCTGTGCCTATCTCAAAATATCTAAGTTACCGGATTGAGTTCAAGGGTTCGCTTCGCAGGTTTAGTCAAAAAAAAAATTGGGGTTGGGTTTATTTTGGGTTCATCCATACAAAAACATATAAAAATCAGAAATATATACATATTTACAACAGTAATTAAGTTCCAAATACCACACATAGCATCATGTATTGTATAATAAACAAAACCACCATAAAAATAAAAAATATTAGAATGTCAACTAGTCAAACTCGAATGTCATGTTATATATTATATATTAAAATTAACTACAATTGCTGCATTTTCCCTTGCAGGTAAGCATCAAGTAACATCAGGGAAGATTGTCCAAATTGGATGACGATATTATAGATGAAGACTTGTAGGCAAACTTGGAAACTTCGAGTTGGAGATTACTTGGCAAATCAAATGAATTCAGTGGGAGTTTGGGGCCAATGCCCCCAGCGGGGTTTAGGGGCAGCACCCCTTGTCGAGGTCTAGAGGTAGCGCCCCTCATGGGGATCTAGGGGCAACACCCCCATCGAGGTCGAGGGGCAGCGCCCAAATTAAGACCTCCAAATCCACACAAACCTTCATGGCGTACATCATTTTGCATTCACAATAAGACCCAAATTAAGACCTTCATGGTGCACATCATGTTAGGGTTTTGGGGGCGAATGGCAATTTTTAGAGGGAAAAAAAAGTCAAAAAAGGTGAAATTTGCTTATTTTTCATAGAATCCACCCAAATTCCCCCCGGGTTCGCCTGGGTTCGTCCGGGACAGACCCACAGACTGTGGGCGAGAACATGTCCGAACCCACAAGGGATCAGATCTGGACCCTGAACCCGAGCCAGATCGGACTAGTAACTGTGCTGTCTAGGGGTCGGACCGGTAACATAGCAAAATATGAATGAATTCTGGAAGGCTAATTCAGTGTTATTTCAGAACTACAATCATTATTCAAATGTTTACTGAAGATTGGTCACAAATGCAATCAACCTCAGCTGTTAATGGGCTTTTCCCTAACCAATGCCCACAAGCTTTAAGTTCAATGTAACCCTGGCTAGAATAAGAGTTGCCGAAAAAGATGCTAAACTCAGGACCATGTTGCCTGAGAACAGGCCTGAGTAAATACTCCCGCTTCTCATACATAACTTTATACTTAGTTTTACTGACTGAAAGGATCAATTTATTCCATTGTCCTTGGAGCTTTAGTGCACTTTTGGTGTCTGGTTTTGGGTTTTGATAGGTGATTTTTACAATGGCATATTTATATTTAGGAAACTTAATAAACATATGTGGAGTAATATAGAAACTCTTAAGATTTATATGGCCTTCTGCAGGTTACAAAAACAGTTACAAAACTTTTCATTTCTTCTGAGCTTATCTTGGTTAGAAGATGATTCTTTAATTGACACATACTCTCTGTTGCTTCCTTCAAACCTTTCCTTTTTACAATTTTAAGATTTTATTTTATGTTAAGCTTAATTCTTTTTAAGAGAGATACATTTAGCGAGATATACAGTATGATATATGTGATCTTTTTGCAGAATTCCATATGTTATAATTTGGACCCTCTCTTCCCTTTCTGTAATTTAATGAATGATATGAATAAATGTGATTGTAAGTGTATCCCTGTTAGATAGCCTCTGAGAATGAAAGCCCGTGCCCTAATGTTATACAATTTTATTTGCATTTATAATTATTTTATAACACAACATTTGTATATATTCTTATAAGTTATAACTGAAAAACATTGATATATGACGAGTCACTAAACTCTCCAGTTGATACCTAACATATAACTTACTAGGAACTATATGAGTTACAAGCAACTAGGTTCAAACGCATCTCTACTTTCCACGTGATATAATTCCATGAATAAAAAAAGGCAAAATTAAAACATTATCCCTAACACTATCCCTTAAGTTAAATTTGTTTTCACTAACTCTGAGAAGTCCTGAATATTTTATTCTTCATCCTGTCTGCTGTCAGTATATTTGCAATTTGCTCTTCTATAGGAAGTAAACAATATCTGCTACTTCATTATTCCTTTCTCTTGTAAAAGCTTGAATCATTAACTTGAAAGTTGTTAGATCTATGTTACCATCCTGGAATGGTTGGCTTAACACTTATATAATATAATAAAATATAAAAGAAATAAATATTATGTAGGTGACTCGTTAAGTAAATTAATCCAAGGAAATAAAGTATATTATTATAAACAGATTTTAAAGCCTAAAGTTCAAATCATCAATTTATGAAAAGCATCGTGCATTTTTATATTGTGTAAACGAAAGTGACAGTAAAACCCAATCAGTAACATTTGTATCAAGAAAGGAAAATTTTATTTTCAACTCTCTCCTCTCTTGGTGCCCAATAACTACACAGAGAGGCTTCGGCTACAGTAGCAGCAAAGGGCTTGTAATAGCATAGTATGTTCACAAAAATCCTTTGCTACAGACATACAAGAATAAATATACCTGGGCAGCTGACAAAACTACTAAAAAAATTCTATATGTATTAAAAATAAAATACCTTGTAAAATTTTAAAACAATTTAGCTGAAGAAAAGAGAAAAAGCCCACACTATAATAGCTTATGTGACAACCCTGGAATAGTTGGCTCAACACAAATATAATATAATAAAATATAAAATAAATAAATAGTATGTAGGTTACTTGTTTTCTATTAAGGAAAGCAGGGATTTTGAAAGGGCCCAAACCCTTGTACAAAAGAAAGATAAGAATGAAGTACAACAAAACAATACAAGACAACCAAGAGGAACTATGACACCACAAAAAGTAGGATACAACAAACCCTTACAAACTACCAAGCCAAAGTAAGGGTGGTTTGAAGCCAAGTTGTTCCACTGATTTTTTCTTAACCATAGAGCAAGGATCCTTCTGCCCTAAAATTCTTTTTTTGGAACAAGGAAGATTCATAAGTCCACAAGTGGATCCATCATCTAATCCCGAAACCTTGAAAGAGGTATCCATTACCATACTATCAACAGGAGCTTCCCCTCTATTTTCTTCCTTCTACACATCTTCAATGGTGGTAATGCATTACTCAGTAGCAACAAGCATTTGTTCTTTTTTCTCCATACGAAATGGTTTTTATTGTTGCTCGGGCAACTAGTGGTACAATTGCCCACTTTACAACAACAAAGGCAAATTATTGAAGAATCTTTGAATTCAATCTGCTGTACCCAAACACCAAATTTGAAGGATAAGATAATCTCAATAGGGAGCTCCTTGAATTTTGTGACCGTATCAATAGCAAAGTATTGTCCAAAAGAATTTGCAATAAGCATAAAAACCTCTTCATACCAGTACTCCAATGGCAATCTCAGCAATCTAATCCAAACAGGGAACTTGATGGAGTCAGCATTCATTAGATTAAAGCCCAAAGACCAATTTTTAAGACAAAGGCCATTTTGCCCCAGAAATCAAGGATCTTCCTGGAAAGTCCTTGAGCAATCATTTGGATTGGAAAATGAAAATGAGAAAAGATTAGTCAACAAAGTAACTACCTCAACCTAACCTTTTAATTTCCATTTCCGAAGCAACCATCTTTTGACAACATCAATGTTGGGACGATTACCACAAAATCTCCCAACCAACACATTCTTAAGCCAAGCAGTTGACTTAGCAATAAGAGTCAGGGATAGCAAATTGTATCTACCCTTCCACCTCAACCTAGATAGGGACAAGAGCATCTAAACCATCATCACAAAGGAACTCCAACCCAAAGTGGAGTGAGAATTCTTACCAACTGTTGCAACAAGCAAACACACCTTCACATAATGGCAAACCCTAGGGTGCTCACCCTCACCAACACTCCAATAGCCACATTGTTGTTGTAGGCAATCTGCACAGCCTCATTTTAGGATGGATACCCCAAAACTCTGACAAGTTGACAAACAACACTTAGCTGATCTTGGAAGGATTAGAGCGGGAAGTCAGGATCGGTAGAGAATGTATGCAAGCATGAACAACCTCAACTCCAAAAAGGTGACAAACACACCAAAACCAAGGAAAACACCAGTATTACCTATGCTATAAAATTTTAATGGATTTTGGGCATCATATTACATCTAAGGGACCCAGTTAGGATATCTCAAATCGGTTATCAACAATGGGTCAAACATTACTAAGACACACAGAAAGGAAAGGGCTCAAGCAAAAAATGACATTACAAATTTGAGTCCCAACAGACATCCTGAAGCTGATATCTTTTGGCATCTTTAGATATATGTATTTAAGATATTTATGCCGATCACATTCAACTTATCCTTGAGAATTTGTTTACAGAATCAATATTGATTATGCACAAAGTTCAATCAGTCATTGGAGAAATGATACAAACCATCATTGCAGGTCTCAATATTGATAAATTTAGAAATCGTTCTAGGATATGTCTCATCAGAGTCATCATATTGGAGAACACGTTGGATCTGTTGTGGGAACAGTATGAAACCCCACTAAATAAAGAATTACAATATAAGAATTAGTTTGAAGGGAAAGTGAGGAAAGTGAGGCATATAGAATGATGACTTATATTTTGAGCCAAGAAAAAGATGATCCTATGTTGAGATGATATTGACCCAAGCATTATACAAGCAAGCTCTCTTTGGATGGGGAAAAGACCTTTTTTTCAGTTAAATTTGTTCTAAGTTCTTATGTTTGAAGATGGGATACACATCTCCATGGGCAAAGATATGGCAAAGATATGGCAAAGATATGTCTATTCATAATGTTACTTTGAGGATCTTGTATTTTTCATGAATCCATGTGATGTATAGTATTCAGTAAAATGATGCAGATTCAAGAATTTGTATCTTCTTCATTGTTCATTTGAATACTATTGGAAATTGTACTTCCAGCATTATGGCAAGTACAACCACTTTATTGTATTTTTTTTTGCTGAGTTCATATGTTTTATGAGATGATTCTTCGGTAAAAGGTAGTTTATTTAAAAGGGATGGATTCAATGGATTTTAAGCATTTTAGCTGCAAATATGAGAACCTTACTTTGTGAATGGAAAATGCCTCGGTGAATGGTCTATAGAAGATAATTCAAGATGTCATTAATTTTTTGAAAGCACTTACACAACTGTAGTATGTATGTTTATGCATGTGACTGCATGCTACGTTAAAGTCTGCTCTGATATGTCAAGATTTTTCTATGAATCTTCCTCTCATGCGTGTGATACATGAAGAGCTTGCTTGCATACTATTGTATTTTTCAGTACAAAGTTGTCATGTTGATTGGGTATGGTGCTTTTCTTTTCTTCTATCTTTTTGCTAGATTTGTGTCAATGTTGATTTCAGTTCCTCTTACTTAGTGATTCACTATCTTGAACTAACTTCCACATTTTTGGCATGATGTGATTCTACAATTTCAAACATATGGCCACCTCCATCTTAAATCTTTTAAGGGGCATGATGTGCATACAGCGAATGAACATAGTGCACCGAGATCTGAAAAGTGCAAATTGCCTGTTTGACAAACACTTGACTGTCAAAATCTGTGACTTTGGTCTTTCACGGATAATGACGAACCTTCCCATGAGGGATACAGTAGCTGCTGGAACTCCTGAGTGGATGGCCCCAGAACTTCTACGGAATGAACCATTTACATACAAGTGTGACATATTCAGTCTAGGGGTGATAATGTGGGAGTTGTGTACTTTAAAACGTCCGTGGGAAGGTGTGCAGCCAATGCAAGTAAGTGATGTAATCTTGCATATTTTCATTTAAGGACCTGGGGTTTGAGTAATGAGCCTCTCCATTATTTTTCATGTTAATAAGACTTTTTAATATTCCATCTGTTCTTATTGGACATAAAAATTGCTAGTATTATTTAATCATATTTGAGAAATGGAATTTCACATAGAGCAAAGGCAGTTTAGATACTCCATCCCAAATCAACATTATTTTAGCGTTATCAGTTTTCTAATTTCTTTTTGAATGCTTTTATCAGGTAGTTTATGCTGTTGCCCACACGGGTGCACGGTTGGACATACCTGAAGGCCCTATTGGCAAGTTGATATCAGGTATACATTGAGTGTATGATGTACTCAAATCTTTATATTTTTTTTTTGTGGTCCTTATTGGTTTTCTTTGATCAATGCCCAGACTGCTGGGCTGATGCAGATGATAGACCTAGTTATGAGGAGATTTTCACCCGTCTACATGAGTGTGAATTTTTGATAAGCTGAAGTACATTTGGAATGGCCAATGTACATATTAATTGAGGATTGTATAAAAGAAAGCCTGATATTGAAGCCATCTCCTTTGGCAGGCCAGATACCAAACTCAAATTATCAGAAGTTTTGTGAGATGTATTATAAGAAGAGTAAATTTTCTAGTCATTTTACTTCGAGTAAGGAATGCTATAAAAGTTAGTGCACTGATTCACATTAATTTTCTTTTTTTCTTGTTCTGCTCATTAATAGCTATTAAGCTTCATTGACTTCCAACCCCTTGCAGCTTCAAATGGTGGGGGTGTGTAAAGGGGAGAATAAATATGCTTTCTTAAAAGCATCGGTGTCAGTGATGTGAGATTGTATCAAATTACAGTTTTTATGGCACAGTAGCGTGCAATAAAGGAATGAAAATCAACCTTTCAATATCCTGTTCTTACCTACTTATTTGCAAAAATTCAATACCACGTTTATATAAAGAACTAAATGTGTTGTAGATATGACTTCATACTTCGATTGAAATCTGTATTTTAGAGTTCTCAATTTTCATCCTGTGATAGCTATGAATGGGATTTAATTTATAACCTAATGGGTTGAGATTATTGTGTATCCACAAAAGAGGTGTTTCCAAATAAAATTGTATTTCACAGTTCTTTAAGCAGTTTATTTTCTCAAAATTAATTGACATTAGAAAAGGGTGCAGAGTCTGAAAAACAGTAAACCAAATGCTTTAAATGTCCCCAAACAATTTTGACTGCTAATACTTTAAAAGCACTGGTTTAACTGATTTAATTTTTGCCTTGGTGATTGGAATGTTATAATTTTTCTAGAATATTCTTAGTCATGCGAGTAACATTATTTAGATGATCTCATCAATTTCTTTAGGGCAACATGAATGTTCTCGATTAGACATTTTAGTTACACATTGGGCGGGCAGGCACTAAGAGAAGGATTTATTTCCTTTTTAGACCCAAAATATTATATTATATTTCCGAACACATGGACTAGGCCACATTCAAGGCCTGTGGATGTACTATATTACAACTGCTCTTGTACTCAAAACCTAGAGTATTGCGACAGTTTTCTTTTGAGCACACATAATTGGAGGACTTCTAGTGCTAAGCACCCAATAAATTAGACAAAGGACTCACCATGCGTAAGACTAGGTAACACACTGCAAACAAAGCAAGTGAAACAAGACCATAGTACTCATCAAAGGATAAGGCCAAATATGCATCTCATTTAAAATTGAAATTCTTCCCTTTTTTTCCTGAAAAAGGTATATATATTAAATTTATATGAAATGTTAATAAAAGTATGTGGGCCTTACTGATCATGACAGCACAGAAAATTACAAAGATATCAATGAAGTGAATAAACCATAGGTGGCAGGATATTGGGAGTTTAATCATAATAGGAATTGGATGGGAAACATGATAAGTCCGCACGAAGCTATCCCAGCTAAGCCTAAGAGTGGATATACCATCCCTCTTGACCCCTAGTCATCCACAAGGAGTGGTCTACTTAGTGGGTAAACTTGTATCTGCTATAAATGTAATCAAATCTCTATCAAATAGGATCCTAAGAAATCTAAAGTTTAATAACCAAGGTCTGAAATTCTGAGTGAGAAATTTCTAAGTCAAAACTATTTCCAAAAATCTCTTACAGTCAAATGTACTGATTGTAGAACATTAATAAATTTTAGTGTTTGCATATCAATGGGGGAGCCACCATAAGTATGATGGAGACCCGCCTCTAAGAGGCACGTCTCAAGAGAGGACTTGTCTCCACAAGTGGAGACCTATCCGCTCAAGAGACGTCTCTTTGAGCACGCGGGTCCCATCACTATCAATGACAAATGGTTAGTGTCTTTAACACACACAAAACCAAAGTGGCGGATATGTATAGAATTCCGATTTTATTAAAATACAGAATTTCGACATCATTTAATATATCGAATTTTATCTATGCTCATAAATTCGATTTCACTTATTTTCCTAATTTGATTATTCTGAAGAATAGCCTAGATCTTATATAAATGATGATGTTGTTTTTCAGCAATCGTCATTTATATCTGACCGAAGCTACCATTCATCAACACTCCCTCTTAGCTAGGGAAGATATTTTAAATCAAATAAGTGAAGATATCACCTTCACACGTGATATCGAAGACATGGTATGCTTTTCTCAATATTGTCAAGTCACATGACAATCTTCATACACATCTTCATTATGGTATGTGCATTGACATCAAGTCACATGATGTCTACCATAATTCATGGCATATCCACAGATATAAATATCCACCATGATTATCTCTTAAGGATCACAATGATCTTCAGATATCAAGTCTCATGATATCCATCAAGGTGTCCAAGAGATACTATCATGACATGTCCACATATCAAGTCACATGATATCTATCATGATAGTTTATCATTGTAGAGTCATCACTTTACAATGTCAAATACAAGTGTTCATTATTAGAAAGATCATCACCTTTCGATAATGTACACAGGGGGAGTAGGCCCATAAAGTCATGGAGTCACACACATGACAAAAGAGTTTACACATTAAACATCTTTATATATTAGTACAATTTATAAACAATTTGTATTTCAAACATAAATAACAAATTACATTTCACCCATACCAAGTTTCTTCCTGAAGTGCTCTACCTTGATTCGGGAGAGAGGCTTGGTGAGAATGTCTACAGTTTGATCATTTGTATTGATATATTCCAACTGAATCACTTTCCTTTCCACCATATCTCTTACATAATAATAGGGGATCTCAATGTGTTTAGATCTGTCATGAAAGATAGGATTCACAGAGAGTTTTATGCAACTCTAATTATCACAATGAATAATTGTAGGATTCAGGGGTTCACCAAAGAGTCCCACAAGTAATTTACGGAGCCAAACTGCTTCTCTTGCTCCCATTGAGGTTGCAATGTATTCAACTTCCGTTGAGCTCTGTGCAACTGAAGATTGTTTTTTGCAAATCCAGGAGATCATGGGCAATCCTAAAGTGAAGCAACATCTTGATGTGTTTTTCCGATCGGTTACACTTCCAGCCCAATCTGAATCAGAGTACCCATGTAGATCTAGTTGATCATTCTTGTAAAGAAGACCATATCCAATAGTGCCTTAAAGATATCTCAAAATATGTTTCACAGCCATTAAGTGAATTTCCTTTGGTTCACACATGAACTGGTTGAGAACATTTGCTGCATAGCAAATATCAGGTCTGGTGTTAACCAAATACATCAAGGATCCAATCATCTGTCTGTAAAGGGTTGGATCTGCACATTTGGATTCTGTTGTTGCTTCTTTTAATTTGTGAAGGTTGGTTTCCATAGGTGTAAACATCGGTCTACAGACCAACATTCCAAATCTTTTCAAAATGTCAATAGTAGACTTCCCTTGGTTTAGTATAATGCCCTCTGATTTCTACCATACTTCCAAACCGAGGAAGTAGTGTAGAATACCCAAGTCTTTCATGTCAAATTCATAAATTAGATCCAGTTTCCCTTGAACAATGAGGTGATCTTCTCTTGTTATCAGCAGGTCATCAACATATAAAATAATTATAAGCATATCACCTTTGATTACCTTGAAGTAGAGATTGGAGTCAGCATCATTTTTTTGAAAATCCTAATCCCAAGAGATAGCTGTCAATTCTTTCATACCAAACCTTGGGAGCCTGTTTAAGTCCATAGAGGGCTTTCTTCAGTCTGCATACATGTGAGTCAAGTTTATGTATCACAAAGCCTTCAGGCTGTTCCAAATAGATTTCCTCTTCAATGGTTCCATTTAGAAAGGTAGTTTTCACATCCATTTGATGGATCTTCCAACCTTTAGCTACTGCAATGGCTAATATTGCTCTCACAGATGTGTAACGGGCAACAGGTGCAAATGTTTCTTCATAATCAATGCCTTCCTTTTGAGAAAAACCTCTAGCCACAAAATGTGCTTTATGTTTTTCTATACTGCCATCAGCAGCATGCTTGATTTTGAAGAGCCATTTAGAAGAGACAACAGATTTCTCTTTTGGTCTAGGCACTATGTCCCATACATCATTTTTTAGGATGGACTGATATTCCTCCGTCATTGCATCCTTCCAAGCTTGATGTCTGAAGGCTTCTATAACACTGGCAAGCTCTGAGTTTATGATGTTGTTCATTAAAGCAACATAGCTAGAGAACCGTTTGTATCTTTTACTTTCCCTGAACGTTCCTTTAGGCGCTGCATGATCCTCTGCTTCTTTGATCATCTTCCTGGCCCAAAGTGGTCTCTTTCTACTGATGTCATTTGTATCCTCATTTGAAGTGGCAAGAAGTTCATGTGGCATTTCCTCAGGATGCTCCCTCTGAATCTCAGGAGCAGGTTCCATTTCAGGTGCTCTAGAGGAATAGGTTTCTGTCTCACTAGAACTTCTTGCCCTCTTGAATGCCATGTCTTCTTCAAAGATGACATCTCTGCTCAACTCAATTTGTTTCTACCCGAGTATGAATATTCTGTATACTTTGGAGGTTTCACTATAACCCACAAATGCTCCCTTCTTTCCAGAAGGTTCAAGTTTGAATCTCTTCTCTTTAGGCACATGAATATAGACAGGACAGCCAAAAATCCTAAAATGACTAATGTCAGGTTTTAAGCTGGTAAAGGCTTCTTCAAGAGTTTTGTTATCAAGATGAGAGTGAGGACATCTATTTTGGATATAGACAGCAGTCCTAGATGCTTCTACCCAGAAAGAAGTTTCAATGTTTTGGTCAAGCAACATTGCCTTAGCAGCTTCTACAATGGTTATGTTTTTCCTTTCAGCAACCCCATTTTGTTGAGAATTGTAGGCAACTGTGAACTCCCTCTTAATTCTAGCACTCATGCAGAATTCGTTAAAAATCTCAAAGGTGTATTCTTTTCCATTGTCTATCCTTAAGGTTTTTATTTTCTTCCCGGAGAAGTTTTCAGTGAGGGCTTTAAACTCTTTGAACCTTTTGAGGATTTCAATTGACTCTTTACATTTAAGGAAATAGATCCAGGTTTTCCTAGAGAAGTCATCTACAAATATTACATAGTATAGAAATCCTGCTTTGGAGGGTATAGTCATTGGTCCACATAAGTCTAAGTGAACCAATTCTAACACATTTAGGGTTTTGCTCACACTATTGGGAAAGGACCCGTTTGTATTCTTTCCTAAAGCACAACCTTTGCAAGTTCCTTCATAAGATGGTTTTAACTTATGTAAGCCTGTTACAAGTTTTTCCACAGCAGGTAGGGCACGAAAATGAAGGTGTCCTAATCTTCTATGCCAAATCTCATTTGAATCACAGGTGTCAAGGGTAAAGGCTTGTTTAACTTCAGTGCACAGTTTGTAAAGGTACCCTTGTCTTACACCAATAGTTTGGGCTTTCTTGATTGTTGAGTTCTTAGGCCATACTAGAATTTTCCCATCCATAAAGGTAACTCTATATCCATTGTCTTCAAGGGCAGAGATGGATATGAGGTTCCTCTTAATTCCAGGTACAAATAATACTCCAGTGAGTTGAAGAGAAAGGCCAAATTTCATATTGATGGAGCAAGTTCCAACCCCTTTTACAGGGTGTGCAGAATCATCCCCAATGGTTACGTCTTCATCAAATTTTTCAATCATAGTGTCCAGGTGTTCTCTGAATCCTGTGATGTGTCTAAAAGAACCGCTATCAATTAGCTAGTTGTGGGTGTTGTTAGATGTTTGGCTAGATAGGGCTGAATAGAACACAAAGTTCTCAGATTCATGATCTGAATTTGTCTTTCCTACTTTGGGAAATGATGCTTGTTGCTTTGATCTGTCAGGGCACTTCATTGCATAATGACCATACTGATCACATCTAAAGCATTGCACTTGAGAGATATCTTTCTTCTTAGAAGATCCCTTTCCATTGGAATTTCTCTTTCTTTTAAAAGATCCTCTTTTGTAGGAGTTTTTCTTGTTCCTTTTATTAGTGTACATGAATGTCTTCATCCATATTCTTCTGTTTATTTTCCTTAGTGGAGAGTCTTGTTTCCTCTTGCAAGCAGTCAGTTCTCAGCCTATCAAACTTGGGGAGTTTAGATCTCGCACTTATTCCTTGAACAAATGACTCCCATGAGTTGGGTAGGCCTCCTAGTGCAATTAGGGTCAATTCTTTGCTATCAATTTGATATCTAATTGTGGATAATTGATCCCTTAGTTCAATAATCCTCATGAAGTATGCATTAATGGACTCTCCTTTGTTTATTTGGGCATTGTTGATTTGCCTTTTTAATGCAAGATTCCTGCAGGTGTTGTTGATCTCATAAGTACTCTCAAGAGATTTGTACATATGGTATGTCG
The DNA here is from genome assembly GCA_007115665.2 of Sequoiadendron giganteum. Taxonomy (NCBI): domain Eukaryota; kingdom Viridiplantae; phylum Streptophyta; class Pinopsida; order Cupressales; family Cupressaceae; genus Sequoiadendron; species Sequoiadendron giganteum. Next base: position 618,760,744 of record CM021102.1, on the reverse strand, counting down.
TTTCATGTTTTGCTAGGATGGGCACTATCTGATCCCTAACTGCATCTACTAGGATTTTCATGGCCTTTTCATTGTTTTCAATCCATTGAGTTTTCTCAAGTTCAGCCTCAGGTTCCTTCTTATTTTCTCTCACAAGTGAGTCTAACTTATTCTCTTTAAGGATCATCATGATTCTAAATTTCCATGATGTAAAGTTGTTTGCTCCTGCAAGACGATCTTCAAATCTGATCACACTTGACATTATGAAGAATGTGATGTGAATTCGATTTTAGAAGATACGAATTTTCTTGAGCAATCTAATATTTCGATTTGATTTGGATTCACACAACGTGGCTCTGATACCATGTAAATGTAGTCAAATCTCTATCAAATAGGATCCTAAGAAATCTATTGTTTAATAACTGAGGTTTGAAATTCTGAGTGAGAAATTTCTAAGTCAAAACTATTTCCAGATTTCTTCTCTTACAGTCGAATGTACTGATTGCAGAACATTAATAAATTTCGATGTTTGCATACCAATGGGGGAGCCACCATAAGTATGATGGAGACCCGCCTCTAAGAGGCACGTCTCAAGAGAGGACGTGTCTCCACAAGTGGAGACCCGTATGCTCAAGAGATGTGTCTCTTTGAGCGCGCGGGTCCCTTCACTATCAATGACAAATGGTTAGTGTCTTTAACACACACAAAACCAAAGTGGCGGATATGTATAGAATTCCGATTTTATTAAAATACAGAATTTCGACATCATTTAATATATTGAATTTTATCTATGCTCATAAATTCGATTTCACTTATTTTCCTAATTTGATAATTCTGAAGAATAGCTTAGATCTTATATAAATGATGATGTTGTTTTTCAGCAATCATCATTTATGTCTGATCGAAGCTACCATTCATCAACATCTGCATTCCCTATCCATGTTTCCTTATCCATCCTTCTTATGATTGAGACTCCTTGCATCCTTCCTAGCAACCCATTCATGTTGAGATTAGGGAAAGCTACAATAGGAGGCCCATAGATTCCTCTTTGTAAGCCCAAGAGTGGTCACTCACCCCCTTGGGCCCAAGTGGTAGACCCTCGGTCATCCACATGGGGTGGTCTACTTAGTAATCTAATATCTACTTACACTACTTGTACTTCCCCTTCTCCCATGGTTGCTTGATGGGAATTACAAACACAATAATATATCCAATTTCATAGAGATTAATAAACATATCATTATTCACAATATACATCATAGTACATACTATAATGCTTGCAAAATATAATTTTCTATATTCGAAGATGCAAGTATATTTACTATTGATTATGCCCTTATTTGTTGAGTGCAGATAATTAACTTGGATTTGCTCTTATTGCCTTCGATGTTTGGTTTGTTCCTAATATTCAAAAATGTTTTAAACTGTTGATATTTTTGAATATCCTTTTGAAGGTGATTCGGTGATGTCCTTGTTTGGAAGCATGCTTCTTTTGTATCCATGTGGTGAGACAAACACAACTCTTCATTATGCCCTACCTTGGTGAGGGACACGTCCCTTATACTAATCGTTGTTCTTACTATTATTAATCACCACTTTTCGTTGCATCTTTTTACATAGAAGGGGCACTCCATTTCAAGGTAGTTGGTTGTCTTTTGTTAATCATTCCTTAAACTCAATTGTTGCCTTCTCCTTTAGTCTTTATAACATAATCATTATATTAGATAATATTATTTATTTGCGAAGTGGGACGACATCTCAAAGGGCATCGATTATTTAGTTAGCTTGGTTGATATTTATATTGTTGTGAATTTTCCTACGTATAAGGAAAAGTCGAGGGCATGATAGTCTGCCCTTCCCAAATTTGTTTGTCCTGAAGCAATTTTAAGTTTGGATGATCAAAAATCTCCACACCCTCCCAAGTTGTGTCTTCTATAGGAAATCCTTTCCATTTAACCAAATATCAGGGATAGTTATGTTTCTTAATTTCTTCTCCCTCATATTAAGAATGATCTCGGGTTCCACAATCAACTTACCTTCATCATCCAATGGGGGCAATTTTGAACATGGAGTGACATGTTGTCCTAGCACCTTTTTAAGACGAGAGACATGAAAGACATTATGAATCCTACTATTTATTTGGTAGTTCCAATTCATAGGCAACCTCTTTTATGTTGGTAGATGGTCAGTGCTCCCCTCGGGATTCGTGACATGGACTAACCGCCACTTGTGGATCCGTCAACTCTGGTAGTTGTATCGGGCATTAATAGGTCGATCTTTTGGTGCAACAACAATTGGGGTCAACGAGTGGTATCAGAGCCCAAGGTGTCGGGTTTGAATCCCCTTGAGTAACGTTGAGGGGGAGTTTGTTGGCAGATGGTCAGTGCTCCCCTCAAGATTCATGACATGGACTAACCGCCTCTCGTGGATCCGTCAACTTCGGCAGTTGTATCGGGCATTAACATGTCAATCTTTTGGTGCAACGACAACTATGGGCTAACATTTTATTCTTCTCAAAATTTAATAAGGTCCATAGAATATGGGTTTAAGCTTCTCGGCTCTGCTTTCCTTGATCGATGATTTCTTATAAGGTTGTAGCCTTAGGAAAACCAAATCCTCAACTTCAAATGTTATTTCGATTTGATTCTGGTTAGCATAAATCTTTTGTTGATTCCTGGCTTGATGTAGATTATCTTTGAGTGTCTTCACAATATCCATATTTTGTTGCACAAAGTCCTTCATTCCCGGTACATGGCATCTTTGGAGGATTAAACTTCCAAATGAGGTAGCCTCATATACATACAAGGCCTTGAAGGGACTCATCCCTATTGACATGTGATGTGTGGTGCTATAACAATATTCTCCAAGGTCCAACCACTTGATCCATGCATTTTGTTGACCTATAACATAACTCCTTAAATATTTTTCTATCCATTTGTTTACAATTTTCATCTGTCTATTACTTTTGGGGTGGTAGCTTGTGCTTGGTGTGAGTTTTGTCCCTGCTAGTTAAAAGAGTTCTTGCCAAAACAGGCTAAGGAATCAAGTGTCTCTATCACTGACAATGTTTCTAGGGATGTCGTGTAATTTGAAGACTTCTTTGAAGAAGGCGTCAGCTACTTGGGGAGCCTTATAATCTGTGGATATTGCCATGAAATGTGCATATTTGGTAAGGCAATCCACCACCACGTATATGCAATCTTTACCGTGTACTTTTGGAAGTTCGGCTATGAAATCCATAGAGACACTCCCACTTTTGATTAGGAACGGGTAGTGGTTGTAGGAGACCCACTAGGTGGGTTTGTTTTGCTTTATTTCTTTAACAAGTTATGCATCTTGAACATGTTTAAGGCCATCTTTCTTCAAACCCTTCTAGGAGTATTTTTCCCGTACTTGTTTATAAGTCTTGTAGTACCCTTGGTGGCCTGCTAGAGGATTGCCATGGTATTCCCGAACAATCGTTTCCTTCATCTTGGAGTTTTGTACAAGGAATACCATATTTTTGTATAGGATTAGTTCTTCCACCACTTTATATTCTACATTTGGTATATTCCCTTCTAGAATGCCACTGGCTTGTGGATTTTTAGTGTATTCGGCAATGATGGAGTTCTTATGATTCACGGAGATGCTTGTGATAGAGCACAAATGGGGTCTTCGTGACAAGTCATCTGCTACATGTTTTTCCCCTTCATATATTTGATATCAAAATCATAGGCTTGTATCTTACCCATTTTTGTTGTCTATTATTTAGATCCTTTTGGTTAAGGAAGAATCTTAGACTGTTATGATCAGTTCTTACGATGAATTTCCCATCGACTAGTTATTGCCAAATTTAGCTAAAGCATGCGTGATTGCTAGCATCTCCTTGTCATAAATAGAATAGGTTTCTTTGGTTTATTTTAGTTTTCTACTTTCGAAGGCGATAGGATATTTGTTTTGCATTAATATGGTTTTTATGCCTTCACGCAAAAGCATCACATTCTAACTCAAATGGTGATGAAAAGTTTGAAATCGTTAGGATGGGACAGGAGCTCATTACTTCCTTAAGTTTCTCAAAAGCCTATTGTGCCTTTTCATTCCAAGTGAATGCACCCTTCTTGGTTAAGTCAGTCAATGGTTTCATCAACTTTGAGAAACCCTTTAGGAAGCTTTGGTAATAGTTGCAAATTCGTAAGAATCCTCTTAGGTGTATTAAGGTTCTTGATTTGGCCAACTCCTTATAGCTTCAATCTTCTCTTCATCAACGTTTACACCTTGAGCTTTGGATTTGTGTCCTAAGTACAAAATTTCTTCCATCTTGAATTCACAGTTGGGTAGTTTGGCAAATAAGGATTGGTGTTCAAGTATTGGACTAGTACTTTGCCTATATGTCTTAAGTGTTCCCCCCAAAGTTTTTCTATAGATCAAAATATCATCAAAGAAGACTAAGGAATTTCCTTAGTTGTTTTCTAAAGATGTGATACATGATTGGAAGGTGGCAGAGGCATTGGTTAGTCTAAAAGGTAGGACAAGAAATTCAAAGTGTCCATAATGGCATCTAAAAGTTGTCTTGGGTAAATCTTCTCCTCTTACTCTTATTTGGTGGTACCCTAAACATAGATCAATTTTTGAAAAGTATACCGCCCCATGATGCTCATCGATTAGTTTATCAACCCTAGGGATAGAATATCAGTGTTTGATGATTTTTTATTAAGTGCTCTATAGTTGATGCACATTTTCATGGTGTCATCTTTCTTTTTAACTAGTACAACAATGGAAGGAAAAGGACTAGAACTAGGTTGGATATGTCCCATTTCCAATCTCTTTTATGGCCTTCTCAATTTCCTCTTTATATCCCCGTGGGTGACGATAAGGTGTGGTAATAACAATTTTTTCCACTTCCTCTAATTCAATGGTGTGCTCAAAGCCTCTCTTTGGTGGTAGTCCTTGTGGAATTTCTTCAAACACCCTTTTGTGCTCCATTAATACAGGTTGGATATCAATGTGTAGTTTTCCCTTGGGAGGAGGACTCGTCAAGAATCATACATTGTGCAGCCCATTCTCTTTGTCTGCGTCTAAAATTTCTTTCCATCCTCTTGGATGAAACTACCGTTGGTGACCCATCGGATAGCCTCTTAAGAGAACTTCTTGTCCCTTGTGCTTAAAGTAAAGCTCCAATTTTTGAAGGTATAGGTAAAAATGCCCTAAAGAGTGTATCCATAGGGTACCCAAGATTACATCAGTGTCCCCTAAATTTACTATGTAGAAATCTTCTTTGGTTAGATGGTTTCCCAAGATTATGCTTAGTTGAGGGATTTTTTAGTACATAGGGGCATGGATCCATCAGCCAAGGCTACTTTAAATCTCTTACAATCTTTTGTTTGTAATTTCATTTTTGAAACCATTTTTTTGTCAATAGAATTGTGGGTTGCCCCACTATCCATAAGGGCTATTACTCTTTGTACCTTTATTATACTTTTGATTCTGAAATGGTGATGCTTGGAGACTCTAGAAATGGTTGCTAGGGTTCCTTGTTCTTCTTCATTTTACCTTTTTTTCTTGCTTGGATTTCTTTGTTTCTCTTCATCGGATATTGCTTTTATATTTCATGCCTTGCTTTCCTTTCCAATATGTCTCGGCCCCCTTTTTTTTTTGCTTTTGAAGCACAAATTCTTTTTTCTTAGGTCCCTATTTCCTCTTTAAGGTTTCCTTGTTTACAAACATGCCCAGGTTCCCATTTTTCCTTGCACTTGAAACATAATTTTCTCTTTCGAAGTTGTTATTTATGCCTATCTTTCTTATAGGGAGATTTGATGTGTGTGTTTGATGTCTTGTCCTTTGTGGATGTGTCTTCAAGTTTTAGAGCCTTAACAATGGCATCATTAAGAGATGTGGGATCAAGGGCGCTTACCAACCCTCAGATTGAATCTTTTAATCCTTCAACAAATAGGTAGGTGAGTCAATCTTCGGTAAATCCTGATACTCTTACTAAAAATTCTTTGGAATTCAGCTATGTAATCTTCTACGGATCCTTGTTGCCTTAGTTGTGTTAGTATTTTTTAGGGTGTTTCCTATCAAATATTTTTATGAGTTTATGTGTAAATTCGTCGCAAGAGGTTAAGTTATGGTGTCGTTGGGTGAGGATGACATGATGCCATCATTCATGGGCCAATCCCTCTAAATGCAAGATGGCGAACTAGACAACATCTTCTTATGTCATGGGGCTAAGGTTTAAATAAGTTATTTTTTGTATCCAGGCATGTGTTGTGATTTTCCCTGATCCATCAAAGTTGGGAAGAGTTAATTTATTCACCTTTTCTCTCAAATATTTACTAGGATGCCTCTTGTCTTTTTTTGGTGCCTCATGTTTCTTAGCTTCACAAAATTCCTTGAATGGGATATTCCTCCTAATCTCAGGGTCCAAACTTATGTAAGTTCTAGAAATTTCCTTGTGTTGAATGCACAAGACAAATGAGAAGGGGGGGTTGAATCAGTTGTACATTAAAATATCAAAACCCTCATAAACATTCAAATCCACACCAACTTAATTAACCCTTGATCTATTAGAATGATTTAGCATGAATGCAAATAACATAAACTAAAACACATCAACACCATGCACAATAAAACACTAGATTTACATGGAAAACCCAAGAAGGGGAAAACCCATGGTGAGGATTAGCTCACAATATAAAGTAATTGTAACATTGAATACAATAGGCTCACTGTCGGAGGGCTCACTTCCCAAAAGAAAGAAGGGCTCACTACCAAATTACAAAAAAAAAAAAAAAGAATGTTACGGTGAGAAATCCATCTCAATGCAATAGAAACTTCCACCATAGCATCACCAAAACATTTGTAACCTCTTTGGATATTGTAGACACCTTCTACTAATTGCTTCCAGAAGTCGAACTCATTAAATCTCACACTGCACTTCACAACTCTACAATTCGCATCACACAAACTCTACACTCAAATTCTCAATCAACACAACACTTACTTATACCTTCTTCAACCTTGGAAACATTCTCCAAGGTTGATTGTGCACCTCAACCATGCAAATTCAAATTAGGTTGGCACTAAAATATTCTCGTGGTGGAAAAGAATGAAGACGGACCATATCACACTTTAACTTGAACCTAAATCCACTCATACACGCCACGCCACACTTCCACAATCACCAAAGCGAATCCAAAATTAGTGTAAACATCCAAGGTCAATCAAACCTATGTAAACACCATTAAAAATTAAGTACACACTTCTTCAAATCCAAAGATGACTCGTGGACCACAGACAATACTTGAACACAATTTGGAAAAGTCCACAAACACCCTGAAATCCAACAAATTTCTTTGCAACAACTTTCACCTGAAGAATGTACACACCCAGTATACACGACAACCTTCCATACACCATAACTCAAGAAACCAATTTGCAAAGAACCAAACCACGAACAACTTCAACTGAAGGTAGATATGAACCTTAACAACACACTTCTAGAACTGCAAGACCATAAACCAAATTATGAAGAAATGTGAAGCAAAACCATTTCTCCCAGACAACACTGCAACACAATTCACACACCAGTGAACAAAACTTTCTCTATTTAATGATCCAGACCAAGAAATTCTAGATATAACATCTATGAACACCTTTGACCCACATATCTAAACCGCAAGTAGATCTTCAACACAGAAGAAATGCAGAGAAAAACTAGAACACCACTCTGTATGCCAAAACACCTTTGCAACACATTGTTTCCTCTTTTATTCAAATTTTGTCAAAAACACTTGGAAACCAAGCACCAAAGACACATTCTCATCATCTTCAACACTTCCTCATCATCATCAAACCAGCAACATCTACAAACAAAATATTATCAAAGCAACACTAGAGGTTGACACCAGTAGCATTTATAAATGACAGCATAATGAAACTAATCAAAGCAACATCACAACTTCTCAACCATCACCAATTGACATTAATGACAACACAAACATAATCCTGTTGGCATCAATGACAAAACCAGCTACTTGTACTTACAACACCTCGGTGCTATTAGGGAGTGGGTTATTTCCCTCTTCCTCCATTGATGTTTCTTAGGTAGGAATGAAGGTCTTGGGATCCTAGGGGCAGAGGATATGTTATTAATTTCTAAATTGTTAGTTTATGTCTCTCCCATTTCTAAAGTAGGATCTAAGGGTATTAATTATATTACTCATGTTTTGTAGAGCTTGGAGGAGTGCTTGGTTTGTTTTCTCATTTTGTTCCATTAAAGCTTGGGTTATCTTTTCATTGTTTTCCATGAAGACCCTAAGTTCAGTTTCCATTTGTTCACTCGTATTATTTTGAGTGTTGTTGTTGGTTGCAAGTTTCCTTTTTTCTCTTTCAAATTATCTTTGAGCCCTTTGGCTATGTTGCATCAACTATCTTTTTTCCTTTAGGCTGGTAGGAATGATGCTTTGATACCAATTGCAATGTCCCCTTTTGGGACTGTCCTAAATATTTCCCTAGAATCACCAATTTCAATGTAGTTAGGGTTATAACTTACCAATTAAATTCTTTAAGTAAGATAAATCTTGGTTTAGGTTTTGCGATCCTGTTAGATTTTAATTGGAATATAATTTGTATGATCAAAAATATATAAATATTTGAACCATGTAAATACATAACTGTTATATTACACCATATCCATAATGCATAATGGGATTTTAATCATAATAGGAATTGGATTGGAAACATGATAAATCTGCCCAAGGTTATCCAACTAAGCCCAAGAGTGGATAAACCATCCCTCTTGGCCCCAAGAGGAAGATCCTTGGTCATCCACATGGAGTGGTCTACTTAGTGGGTAAACTTGTATTGCATTTTCTATCCATGTTGTTGTATCCATCCTTCTTATGATTGAGACTCCTTGAATCCTTCCCAACAACCCATCCATGTAGAGATTGGGGAAAGCTACAATAGGAGGCTCATAGATTTTTCTAAGCCCAAGAGTGGTCACTCACCCCCTTGGGCCCAAGTGGTAGGCCTCCGTTCATCCACATGGGGTGGTCTGCTTAGAAAGTAATCTAATATATTCTCACCCTACTCATACTTCCCCTTACTTCTCCCATGGTTGCTTGGTGGGAATCACAAACACAATAATATATCCAATTTCATAGAGATTAATAAACATATCATTATTCACAATATACATCATAGTGCATACCACAATGCTTGCAAAAATATAATTTTCTATATTTTAAGATGCAAGTATATTTATTGGTCATTCTGCTCTTATCTCCTTAAACTCAATCGTTTCCTTCTTCCTTTAGTCTTTATAACATAATCATTATATTGGATAATATTAAGTATTTTCCAAGTGGGACGACTTCTCAAAGGGAATTGATTATTCAGTAGCTTGGTCGATATTTATATTGTTGTGAATTTTCCTAAGTATAAGGAAAAGTCGGGGGCATGACAATGCAGGCAATTTGTGGGAGGATAAAATAATTGCCTTGAAATATTAAGATGGCTTGGGGTAGTCTCCTCACCTTGTTAGAGTGTGGAAAGGAAGAATCCTTCCATTTTCAAGACCTAATTTCAAACCTCTTATGAGGAGAGTTTGGGGGATTTTGGCTTGGTTTGAGAAAGGTACAAAACATTTTTTATTCCATGTTATATTGAGCTCATGGGGAGAAACTTATCTTATTGGGAAGGGATCCTACTATTTGGACCAACAAGACTTCTGGATTCATCTTCCTCCACATTGATTGGCTCTCACCACCTTTTGTTCCTACATTGCTTGCCCAATTTACCTACAATTGGAAGACTTAATCATAATGGAGTGTTATGCATTCAATCCAACAAACAACCACAAATATTTGGAAAAAAATTATTGGAATTATAGGCCCTATGGAATGGCATTGGTTGAGTGTGAATCTAACCATGAAAGTTTATGTAAAATAAAATTAGGAGGGAAAATAGTATAAGATGGAATTTCAAGAATAGGGGTATGTGAGTTTTATTATGCTCACCGAATATGAAAATGGAAATATCAGCACCATCCACTTCAACAAGTTCCAAGTCCATTTTGAGTTGAATTCATTTCTTCTAATGGTTTTCACTATTTCTTTTATGCTCGATGTCCTTTATTGTGTAATTAACACATCATCTCAATTGAAAGATATAAATCTAAAGTTTGTATTTCCTTATGATTTGGTAGTCGATGCTATAGATGACAACATAAGTATATGTTAGCACTTTTTTATCGAATGTCATTTTCTATTTAATTTATAGATATCATCTAGGTTTCAAGGGAAAAGGAAAATTTAGTGCAATGTATCAAAGAGGAATAACATCCTTAAGACAAACTTCTTGATATTACAATCAAATGGGAAGAATATAAGGAAATTGTGAATAGAAGTGCAAAATAGATGTGAGAAAGAGAATTTAAAAGAGGCATTGATTTATATAGCAATGTAAGTGGGTATTTTAAGAAATGGGAGGGAATTTTGAGATTGTGAAATAGGGAAAGGGAGGTAGAGGAAGCAACAATTTGCTAAGGATTAAAGGTGTGCATGTGTGATGATAATATGGATTCATGAGGGGGAGAAATATGATTAAGGGAAAAACACCTTAAGAGAAGTAAGGAATAGATGTCAAGAAAAGAACGTAAAACAAAGGAGTGGCAATTTACATAGAAATGTAGGTGGACATTTCAAGAAGTGGGATTTGGTGGGATTATGACAAAGGACGAGGGGAATCAAATAGACACCAAATTTCTAAGGATTAAGGTGTGTAGCCTAATGGGGACATGGAGTCGTGAGGGGCAGAAAGTTAGGTAAAAGACAAAAGAAATGGATTGCCAAAAACAAGTAGTGGATGTTAGGATCAAAATTCCAAGAAAAATTACTTGGGATGTTAGCATCTGGGGTCAAGTAATGATTAGATATGATGAATTTAGAAATATAAAATCGTAGTGAAATGTGTCATAGACTTTTGTCCCTACCATTGTTAAGGATTTGAATAATTGTGTCATTATTTTGGATGTGATCTTCACCCATTACCATGTTGATTTGTAGCCTTTTTCTCCAATGTTACAATGTTTTGAATCAAAATCAAGAGATGAATTGATAAAATACAATAATGACTAACTAGACCTCTTAGTTGAGTGATAGCTATATTACTCACTTGCTCCATTTGCTTTATTGTATATTTGGGTTGATGGACAATTTTTTAAGTTTTATAAAATGCTAAAAAGGCCTCAAATTTGTTGAAGAATGCTTTGGATTTTCTAGTTGCCCATATATTCTTTGTTGAGATTGTCTACTTCTCATGATGTGGTTTTTTCCCATTATAGAGTTGATTGGTGGCCTTTCTCTCTAAGACTACAAGGTTCTAAATCTAGTTTGTAGGTTGTGGGAGAACAAAATAGTGAATATCATACCTCTTAGTTGATTGATAGCTATATTAGCCATATAATCCATTGTATCATTATATTTTTGGATTAATGAGCAATGTTTAAAGTATTTAAATTTTCTAAGAGTGTTTCAAATTTGTTCAATATGCTTTATAGGTTATAGTTGCATGTATGTTCATTGTCAAGACTGTATGCTTTTTTAGTGTTACTAATGTTCATTTTCAAGAGTGTATGATTTGTTTAGTGTTACTAATGTAGAGAATAAGATTTGAATCTATGTTGTGGATTTCACTAAGGTCTTGTGTGATAGACAATAAAATTTCATGGAAGCATGCAAGTAGCTCCATCCAAATGTTTTTTGTTCTCCAATTTCTTTGTGAAAGGTAATAGTCATTTTTTTTCTTTTTTCATATTAGTTGTATTTCATTTAGTAGTTTCAAAATTGAGATTATTATATTGTTCCTGTAAGTTTAACGAATAAAAAGATGCAATTTTTCAGATAGCAAGGGGATTACTATTAAAATAATATATAAAAATGAGTTGTTAATGATATGAGTGTACCTATTGATGCTTGGAGGAAAATTTTGAAGAGTACCTACACAACAAAAAGGATCATGAGATTATTTACCAAATTTCAATTCATCACAACATTATAGCCTTTTTTCACCTATATATGTTGTGTAATTGTGATTTCATATATATCTTTTATGAAATAATTACCAGCACAAATGTATATACTTCAAGGCCAAAAATAAGCTAAACATGTCCAAAAAATACTACTTTAAAATTGGAAAAATAACTAAACTAAAGCTTGATTTTACTAAACACTTTACTATCCAAGGATATAAAATACAAATAAATGTGACACTATCATACTCTCATCTAACCACATGAGCACACACAAGTACACCCCTGGGGTATGGCATACAGGAGGAATTCAAATTACCACCAAATAGGGAGCTCCAAGGGCATGGAGGTAGGCCATCAAACATGGTCAATTTTTAGGTGGAGCCTATCCTACAAGTTCATGATCTAAAATAATTAGAATCAATTTTAAGATTTTGATAATGAAGGGGATAAACTATATAGATACCAATTTTTGGTATGCCTTGATAAAGGGGCTAAAACTTCTTAAATTTCAATGTATATATTAATACAATTTACCCACTATATTTATTTGTCTAAATTAACTATTAGTTTGAGGTTGAATTTAGTCAAGATCCACTCAAGTATTGACTCATCAATCCCTAAGTGTCCATTATTTTGACACCAAAACATGACTTCTTATGATTCATCTTAATCCACCTTCATTAAAAGAACATTTGATTTTATATATCCTAAATTAACATGAGATTTGTGGTTTTGAATTAAAGTTCATCAAATATAAGGTCTAGATCATTTACTAGGATGAAGTTAGAATGGTTTGTACTTTGGAATTTGTGGCATATTCATGAGATTAATCTAACATATCCTTACTATACTATAACATGAAATTTTATCAATTCTCATTTTCTTTCCTTTAACCATAGTATACATCAAAACATATCTTGTTAGGGTTTCTTTACCCATAAGTTTAGGATATTGTAGGAATTAATTGTGGTTCTAAATTAAATTTAATCAAACATAAGGTCTAGATCATTTACTAGGATAAAGTTAGAATGGTTTGTACTTTGGAATGTGTGGCATATTCATGAGATTAATTTACCATATCCTTACTATAATAGAAAATAAAATTTTATCAATGCTTATTTCCTTTCCTGTAACAATAGTATACATCAAAAAATATCTTGGTAGGGCTTCTTTACCCATAAGTTTAGGATATTGTATGAATTAAGTGTCTACTGAAGGAATTGATTGTCTATCAGGGATAATAGAGCTACCACTATCCTTGTTAAGAAAGATACAAAATCAGCCCATTATGGTCACTCTTAAGTTTATAATTTGTTTGACTATAATCTACATAAAATCATATCTTGCTAGGATCCTTTTCCACATAATCTCATGATATTGAATGAATAGATTGTCGATTTATAATATAAAGGATAATAGGGTTGGCATTATCCTAGTTAAGAAAGATGTCAAATCATCCTATTATATTTACTTGTATATTTATTGAGAAAGGGGGTGGAGTGTAATAGTAACCACCTTCCCTTATTGTTATCATAGTTATTTTCCTTAAAATAAAGGGATTATAGATTTCATATCAATTAAACTGAGATTAACCACTAGGGATAGCATGGTTGGAGTTGGGGAAGATGCCAAAATCATCCTATTATATATTCTTTTATATTTCTTGAGATGGAAATTGAAAGAAAAGTTAGCCAACTTTCCCAATTATTCAAATAGGTAAATGTCTTAAATTTGAGGGACCCCAATTAGCTTGTCAACTAAATTGAATGTACTCACCATGATTTTAAGAAAAATATATATCATATTTGATTTACAATATTCATTGTTTTCATTCTACAATGCTACTTTTACATCTTCAGTAATGACTAGGGTGTGTACCACTATAAATTAAATCAATAATTCTTTATGCATTAAACAACTATTAACATGAATCTAAATTTTTCTTAGCAATGAGCCTTTGAATGTGTTGGTGTTTTTTCCAGTTGAACCCCATAATTCTCTAAAGGGGAGCCAACCTTATATTCAAGAAATCCCTAGGCTAGTTGCCAGCACAACGAGTGAAGAATTTTGAGGTCTTCACTCCTGCACTTCAAGCTCTGTGGGACATGGGAGGGTATTTCCCTATTGTGTTCATTATGATTTGTTTAATTGGAGAACACTTCTCCACATATGGGTTCCCTACTATTTGCAAATAAACAAAAATCACTAAAGATTTGGTTGATCTTCGAGTAAATGATTGTCTATTTGTTAGGAATGAGAAGATATTTCAAACTTACATCTAAGAATTGACAAGATTTTAATAAGTATTGTTCTTATTTTGAGCCTATGGCTAGGCTTATCACCAATTCATTGATTGCATGAATTCTTGACAAATAGGCTAGTGCCTCATCAATTGGGTAAATGGAGTCAAATATGGAATACCCTGTAATACACATATTATTTAGCTCTGAAATGGATGGACTATTTTTATAATTCCTTACAAAACAAAAACTCATAATATCCAAAAAATCACTTCTTACCAAATACTTTGCAAACTCTCACAGACCTATGACTCTCCTCAAGCATTTAATTAACTCTTTGAGTTAAAGTACAAAATAGAGCCATACATTCAATTAAACCATTGAAATTAAACGAAAAGATCCTTGATAATTTCATTTATAATCTACAAAATTGTACAAAGGAGAGTACATGCTTTAGAATTTAGATTTGTTTCAATATCAGTAATTCATATAGAACTATTTAAGACTATTAAATAGAGGACCCAAACCCAAGACGAATGGCCAACATATTCATCAAGCCTTCTGCATTATATATGTTTTATGTACTTAAAATCTACCCAGACCATTCTAGGCTCAAAAATTTGACACTTGTAATGAGCCTTCAAATCTCTTTTAGAGACTAAGGGAGCAACAAGCATCAGGCTCATTATAGTTACATTTCAAAACAAATTTGAATTTCATTTCAAAAATTCCCTGATAGTGACTTGTAACCATTTACTAAGCAGGGGAAACTGCAATCGTAACAACCATCAAAAATGCTTTCCAATCCCACCAAAAGTGACCTCAATCGCCAACGAAAACCTGTGTTCCACATCCACGTCGAGCCAAAAGCACAACAATATCATTATCGCAACAAAATTCAAAACCCAAACACCACTTCCATCACCTGGAACCAACACTAGCACCAGAGCCACGGTATACATGCCCACTCTGTGTCTTGGCAACAACAGTAGGAGAAACCATCGCTCCTTCATCTTTATCCTTTCTCGCCATGGAATAATCACATCTGCTCAGAGTCTTTACAGAAATTGGGGACACCGCAAGCACCTCCTCCCCTGGGGGAGCTAGTTGATTCAGAATCATTAGGTATTGTCGATACCCTGAGTCTGTTTCAGTTTCATTATTAGATGGGCTATCAGTGATAGCAACAAGGGAATTATGCCATCCATAGGAAGCTTGGTTGTACCTAATCTTTCTTCGTATTCCCCTCACAAATCCCGCAGCTTATTTTCCCTTTGCCTCTGTCACCTCTACAATCGCAACTTGGCCTTTCAACCAAGAACTGCCTCTAGTATCAACTGATATGGGCTTCTTTCCATGGGTGTCCTCTTTGCATTCCTCCTCCAAAATTGAAGTATCCTTAGGAATGCTTTGTTCGTGCACTGGAACATTGCCATGAGATTCCTGCACATTAAACCTCAAAGATCTTCACACCGATGGAAAGGAAGCAATCGACTTACTCATCTTACTCAGATATGCAATTTTATGAACTCGCACCAGAATAATCACCACTCACTACACAGACATAGAAAATTCAAACTCTTGATTGCAATGGTGATGATGACAACCCTCAATCCACATTTATTGATCAATTTGGTGATGTTGATCATCAATGTTCAATAAAAACACACACGCAAACAAGTGATCACTTGTTGGCGTCCACTTCATCACCGTTAGCTTCCTAAGTGCATGGAAATTTGTATATCATTCTTCATGATTATAAGCAATTAATTCTTCAAACGCACGGAGATTAACTTGAACACTCCTAAAGAGGATATGTCATTAATGCTTACTCTTCGCAAAGCAAAAATAGCCATCACATGTGTGTTTCTGGTTTTGAATGTTAACTATCAATCTATTGATGAGGTGGTAGATCAAACAACTCCCATTGAGTTGATTGTATTTGAATTCCCAGAGATCATCGCTCATCCATTTCTAGCCAATGGGAACTTGCCATCTTGGCACCCACTTACTACATGCAAGCTCCACTTTCTATTCATCATGGTCAGTCGAGGACATCCACATGTCAACTTTCCACTAACCCCGTTGGATTTTTCAAATTATTATTTTAATCGGGTGGGGTCAGTGGGGGATGGTGGAGATTAACTCTCGACATCGTTCCTCAGTCGTTGATCTCGGAACCCTTTTAGCTATGGACGGGTACAAACCGGGCCCCACCCCTTTAATGATACATGTGTCGACAATCCACTCACCCCACTGCAATATTTGAACCATCATTTTAGTACATTGAGGCTAGCGGGGAACGACATAAATTAAAAGTCTCCATCTAACGGTCAGAAAAATTGCATATGCAAAAGAGTTATTATTAAAAAGGGGCCACCACTAGGTCGATGGGACGATGACCCTCAAGAAACAAGGATTTAAGACATAAGTCTTTCAAAAAATATTTTTGGCTCGACTTAGGGAAATTTAAAGTGGGAAAAACGAGGGGTGACCGACACTCTAAACAAAAGGGGTTGGTGGCAACACACATTTGAAGGCTCAAGTGATGAATTAAAAGACCGGTAACTAGTTGCGGCAAGTCAACACAAAATAAGAAGGGTGAGGGTTTATGATGAAAAGTAGTGAAATAAGGGTTCTCTATGCCAAAAACCCTTCCCAATATTTGGGGATAAAGGCTCCAAAAACTTGATCAAACCTAGGTGTTACTCAAGAATTGCAAAATTTTGGGAGCCCCACTAGTGGCTCATGCTCGGGGATGTATACCCGCAGTGGGTATAGTGAGAATCCAAAATCTCGGGTAGAAGCAGACCAGTAGAAGGGCACAAGAAAATAGGAACAAGAATAGAAAACCATACAAATTGATTACAGGGGTATAGAATGAAACTTTCATAGCCAATCACAGCAGCCTCCCTTAGTTTCTTAGGCTTCATTCTCCAAATTGGAGGCCAAATGGCCCCCAAGACTTAGAGGGACTTATTTCCTCTATCAAATACCTTATCCTATGTAGATTGTGATAGATCAACACTTATACCAAGAGCCTCTACACAATCGACCTCATTTTAACCAACATGGTCAACCATTTTTCTGAAATTGTCTTGTCCATAGCTCGACTCTGATGTACTCCTATTTGGTTCTATTGGAAAAATGAAATATCCATATTCCATTTTATCATCCCTATCATCAGTTTTGTCCTCATATTCAAATCTCATTTTAGGTTGAGGGATTCCATAAACATTTAGGTATAGACCTTGCGAGCAATCCTCGAGTATATCAAAATAGAAAGATTCAAATTCAAGAGTTTGCCTAAATTGGAAATCAAGACAAATAAAAGGATCCAAGTATCCTAGTCTAAAAAATTAGCACTCACATTATCTTCCACACCAGTGTTCTTCCCATTTGATGAGAAAATTTTCATAATCAAATCAAAGAGGTATGGGATCTCAGCAAAGAAACACCTGAACCCAACCTCACATTGACCAATAACACATCCACTGCTTCTTACACCACCTAGTAGCTCTTGATTCCATTCACAAAATCCTGCAATGTCAACATGATTTGAAAATTCATCAAATTGTTTTTTCTTGTCAACCCATAATAGAATCAATCCAGGATCAATGCAATCATATGGGTGCACAACTTGATCATTGAACATTAAAAATCTTCCTTCGCTAGGGTGTGCATCAGTTTCCTTTATACATGTGGTTAACAGTTCAACCATTATCTCAATAATTATCTCGAACCATATGGACATGAGTACATTCATCAACTCTAATATCATCACCTTGGACAATTATTGCCTTATATTTGACACTTTCATCAGTAGTAGTAGTACATTCAGGCCCATTTTCATGAGGAATGACATTATTAGTTTCAAACTTTCCACCATATAAATCACTACCAGGTACCATTGACAACATACTTGAATTACATTTTTGGTTATCATTAGATGCAGTTTTCTCATTCACTTGCGAGCAAGTGAACATACTAACACTTGTACTACTACACCCTTCATGTGAATAAGGATTTGTTGATTTAGGATTACCATCTTCAAGGATGGAATCAAAAACCTTAATGGCAACTTGGTTTTCATTCCTTCTTTCTTGACTTGCATCAGCTCCAATTTATTCAAAGGTGACATTCGCTAAGGATTCATCAGGATCCTCAAGAAAGATCGGATTATTCCTACACCAATAAGAATCGTCATTTATCATCTCATGTAATGGTCAAGACTCATCATACACGAGATTCTGCCACACCTTCATTGTTGTCTCACATACCCCTACCTTCTCAGTATGAGGATTCTCATTCCTAGAATCATAAATGTATTTTAAATCATTATAATCACCTGAAGAACAAAGAGAATAATTCTCAACATCATCTGCATTCAATATTATTGACCCACATTCCAAGAACTCTTCACATGAAGAAAATTGTTCACTCCCAAACAGGCACACCACCTCAAGGCTATCAACATACCCTCTACTTGGAGCAAGAGATTCTATCTCTATCTCATAAGAAGAACTATAATCAATAGGGACCAACCAAGCTCAATCTCATCACATTGGTCTCTAACTTGTGACATAACATTGACTACATATGCATCAACATCATTGACTGCATCATGATTTAAAATTACCTCTTTCCTTCCTTGTATTTCTTCAATTCTAAGGACATTCCAAGGGCGCAAATCATTTGTGATTACCCTACCCTCATATTGGATATCTTCACTTTAATCACCACTGCCAGAAATTGCATCTATGTTGCTTATGAATTGATAACAATGATCAATCAATTGTTCACATTCAGATATATTTTCTTCACTTGATTTCTTTGCCTTTTGATCTTCCTCGGCATGGTAGTCATTGATGACATTTTGAGAAACAACATGTTGTATGTGGCCATACTTGATCTCTTCTACAGTCCTTATCTAGTTGTAATGTCCCTTACCCGACTTTGCCCTAGAATTCACTTGTTGATCAGGTTTAGGGTTTCTTCTTTTTCAAATGAATTTTCTCTTTGACTAAGTAATCTTGGATTAAAATTTGCATTTAATATTTCCACATGTACATATATCTATTAGCATTAATATCTAGATATCCAAATATAAATATAATCATAAATCAATAATAAAGATATATGAGGAGTGGCATGGGTAGAGCCGCCCAAAGCTATCCATCTAAGCCCAAGAGCACAAGCGTCTTATCAGGACAACCCACCCCTTGGCCCCAAACGATATGAATGTCTCAGAGTGGCGTGCTGAGAGGAAACACTTGTACCTGCTTTCTCTACCTGTGTCATCACCTCGAAAGACACTCAACCTACTGGGGGAAGCCAACAGAGCTTATAAGGGGTTTCGGGCCTACCACCCCTCCATGGCCGCAGCGGATTGTTAAGTGGGGTTTTTAGGCACCACCTATCTCAGGCCCTTCCACCCTAGTAGGCTTACAAACATAGAGAAGACAATCTTTTAGCAATCAAATACATTTGCATTTATTACTAATTCTTTAAGTTAATATCAACATCATTATAATCATGATAATACTAAAGAAAGCATTACACCAATAATCAAATTAGAAATATCTATTTCTTATATTCAAAATATGCTAAATATTATTGCTAAGTGAGTACATCACCTGAGTTGCTATATCTCTCCATGTTTCCTTACTCGCTTCCTTCAACCTTGTACTAAATTGATCATAGGATGAGGACAATTCATAAATATACATAATCTACTTATGTTTATATTAAAGAGTCATCATTACTTATAAGTATCATTATTGCATAATCATGTATATGTATTTATACATATATATATATTTTATATACATATATATAATTATTCTTTCCTTATTCATATATATTCTTTATTCATTGCATATTATTCATTATAAAATTTATCTATATCTATGCATATATACTTGCATGCCTATTAAATAATATATATATTAAATGGCTCTATATTCCAATGCATAACAATAATTGTTGCTGCTGTTCTAAATTGCAAATCCTATTTCTCCATGTTTTTCCCCCTTCCTTATTTTCCTTCCTTCTATTTATACCATTCAAGGTAGGTGACTCATGGGGGGAATGTATTGTTTGGTGAAAGAGGTCACTTTTCATAAAATACATCCCTTTGTTAGATTTAATTGCTGCCTTTATTATCACAATAATATCTATTTTTAAAATAATATATTATTACTATAATTATGATGTTTCAAATTTCTATTTATTTTATTATTTTATTTTGATATTTTATTGAACATATTTTAACATTAAAGTATAATAATAAAACAATTTTCTAATATCTTATTATTATTTTATTCTAATGTATTACAATCTTTGATGTGTAATGATTATAATATTTATTTATTATTATTTTTGATACTAAGTTATTTAATACTAGAATGTAATAACAATAATTTGCCTATATATTATTATTATATTTGTTATTTCATATTTTTATATTTTTATATTGATATGATACACATTTATTTTATATTTAATATTAATATTGCTATTTATTTTATTTATTAATTGATTTGTGTTTTAACACTTGGTCTTTATGGTTTTGTTATTTTGGGGACATGACACCAGTCCACTACCTGATCAAGACCACAAGGTTTCAAATCCTTTGATAACTTACTCAAACCTGGCCTATAAACCTCACAAAACAAATCAATTCACATTGAATCATTAGGTCTAACACTCTTAGGTATCTCCATCAGGATATCCAAAAATCTTGAAAATAGGTCATATGGTGATTCTTTTGCATATCTTTTCACCTTGTACAACTTCCTCACAAGAATTGGATCAATCTTTTCCAAATCTTGTTGATGTATGGTTGGGGTATGCCCAAGATCTGCATGTTGTGGAGATGGAATAGGTAAAGCATCTAAAGCATATTTGTCTTGACAAATATTCCTTTTACTTGACCCTTTTGGTTCATTAGCTTGAACCCTGTTAGAGTCATTCATACTAGTAGCCAAATGTCCTTTCATGATTGAGTATTTCAAATTGTTTTCAATATTCATGGCGACTTGATAAGCTTGTTGCAATGTAGTAGGCTCTTTGTACCTCAATAGGTAGCTCATCTTTCTATCAAATGCACCAAGGTACACAACCAAATACTCAACATCATTTGGTCTCATATTTTTAGGAATGTCCCTTATGGCCCTAGCAAATATAAGATTGAAAGCAGGGATCAATTCCTCTTCATTCTTACTGATCTCCATGAAATTTTTCCTCACCAGACTTGGATTTACTCCCTCACCAAATTGACCCATGAAGGCCATCTTAAACTCATCCCAAGAGTGTATAAAAGATGTTGGTAGAAAAGAAAACCAGTCTCTCGCATCTCCTTTCAAGGTATGAACAAATAACTTCATGACCACATCCTCAAAGTTTATTTCATAATCCCCCATCATATCAACAAATTATTGCAAATGTTTGCTTGCTGATTCAGACCTTTCGCCATTGAATCTTGGTATTTTGTCTCTTATATTAGGTGGTACCATATTTGGGTAACCAAAAATATTACCTAAAATAGCTATGTACCTCTCAATACTAAAATTTCCTTGATGTGACAAGTATGGTGCATTGTGCATGGTTGTATCAACACCCATATAAGAATATGTGGTTTGACAATACATTATACTATTCCCTTAGAAGATTTGTTAAGACTACTTTAATATTACACAAGGTAGCACAAATTCCTTTTGGAATTATGATCCTAAATCCTTACAATTCAAACATTCTATATCTACTTTGCATAGAATATTTCAATAAGTGAAATTCATAAATATGACAAAATTCTACATCCTTTTCAATTTCACTTTAGAATCATACAAAGACTACCATTCCTTTCCCTGTCTCAATGCTATTTCACTAAATTGGGAATTATTTATATCATATATCTTGAGAATTCCCATAAATTACTTACAAATGTGACAATATTTTCTTCAAACTCAAGAGAATACCTGGAATTTTAGAGAAGTCATTCACCTTCAATTTTAAAAATTGTAGACCTGAAGCTTTGTTATATTCTTTATCAAGTTCTTTAAGCTAGAGTTTCCACCTCTCTACATAGAGTATTAAAATTCAAATAAGATGAAGTGTCTTCAAAATAAATCTCGTTTTGGGTTTACTCCAACAACGAAGTCATCTTTAGATCATTTGAACTCTGTTGCACCTGAATCCTTCACTAGGTTCAAGAATTCCTTAATATCCAAACAAGATATTCAAATTTATCACACCATTTGACTCTGTAGTACAACAACCTACAACAGGAGAATGAAATTTTTGCCCCTAGCGGAGTTTCCAATTCTATTGGTGATTTTTCTAGCTGAACCCCATAATTCTCTAAAGGATCCAACCCTTATATTCAAGAAATCCCTAGGCTAGTAGCCAACACAACAAGTGAAGAATTTTGAGATCTTCACTCCTACACTTCAAGCTCTATGGGACCTAGGAGGTTATTTCCCTATTGTGCACATTATGATTTGTTTAAATGGAGAACACTTTTGCACAAATGGGTTCCCTACTATTTGCAAATAAACAAAAATCACTAAAGATTTGGTTGATCTTCGAGTAAATGATTGTCTATTTGCTAGGAATGAGAAGATATTTCAAACTTACATCTCAAAATGGACAATATTTTAATAAGTATTGTTCTTATTTTGAGTCTATGGCTAGGCTTATCACCAGTTCATTAATTGCATGAATTCTTGACAAACAGG
The DNA here is from genome assembly GCA_007115665.2 of Sequoiadendron giganteum. Lineage (NCBI taxonomy): Eukaryota > Viridiplantae > Streptophyta > Pinopsida > Cupressales > Cupressaceae > Sequoiadendron > Sequoiadendron giganteum. Next base: position 618,737,774 of record CM021102.1, on the reverse strand, counting down.
CCAGTGTCTCATCAATTGGGTAAATGGAGTCAAATATGGAATACCCAATAATACACAAATTATTTAGCTCTAAAATGGATGGACTATTTTTGTAATGCCTTACAAAACAAAAACTCACAATATCCAAAACATCACTTCTTACAAAATCCTTTGCAAACTCTCACAGACCTATGACTCTCCTCAAGCATTTAATTAACTCTTTGAGTTAAAGCATAAAATAGAGCCATACATTCAATTAAACCATTGAAAATAAATGAAAAGATCCTTGATAATTTCATTTATAATCTGCAAAACTATACAAAGGAGAGTACAATATGCTTTAGAATTTAGATTTGTTTCGATATCAGTAATTCATATAGAACTATTTAAGACTATTACATAGAGGACCCAAACCCAGGACGAATGGCCAACATATTCATCAAGCCTTCTGCATTATATATGTTTTATGTACTTAAAATCTAACCAGACCATTCTAGGCTCAAAATTTTGACCCTTGTAATGAGCCTTCAAATCCCTTTTAGAGACTAAGGGAACAACAAGCATCGAGCTCATTACAGTTACATTTCAAAATTATTTCCTTTAAAAAAAAAAATTCAATTTATTTCAAAAAATCCCTGATATTGACTTGTAACTGTTTACCAAGTAGGGGAAACTGCAATCATAACAACCATCAAAAAGGCTTGCCAATCCCACCAAAATTGACCTTGACCGCCAATGAAAACCTACATTCCACGTCCACGTCGAGCCAAAAGCACAACAATATCATTATCGCAACAAAATTCAAAACCCAGACACCACTTCCATCACCTAGAACCAACACCAACACCAACACCAGAGCCATAGTATACATGCCCACTCCATGTCTTGGAAACAACAGGAGGAGAAACCACCACTCCATATTTGTCCTTGCCTGCTATGGAATAATCATGTCCTCTTGGAGTCTTTACAGAGAAATTGGGGACACCACAAGCACCTCCTCCCTTGGGGGAGCTAGTTGATTCAAAATCATGAGGTATTGCTAATACCCTGAGTCTATTTCAGTCTCACTATAATATGGGCTATTAGTGATAGCAACAGGGGAATTCTATCATCCATAGGAAGCTCGACCATAACTAATCTTTCTTCGTATTCCCCTCACAAATCTCGTAGCTTCTTTTCCCTTTGCCTTCGTCACCTTTGCAGTCGCAGCTTGGCCTTTCAATCGAGAACTGCCTCTAGTATCAACTAATATGTGCTTCTTGCCATGGGTTTCCTCTTTGCATTCATCCTCCAAAATTGAAGTATCCTTAGTAATGCTATGTTCGTGCACTGGAACATCGCCATGAGATTCCTACACATTAAAGCTCAGAGATCTTCACACTGATGGCAAGGAAGCAGTCGGCTTCCTCATCTTACTCAAATATGCAATTTTATGAACTCACACCAGAATAATCACCACTCACTACAAAGACATAGAAAATTCAGACTCCTTATTGTAATGGAGAAGATGACAACCCTCAATCCGCATTTATTGAGAAATTTGGTGATGTCGATCATCAATGTTCAATAAAAAACACACGCGTGAACAAGTGATCACTTGTTGGCGTCCACTTCATCACTGTTAGCTTCCCAGGTGCATGGAAATTTGTATGTCATTCTTCATGATTATAAGCAATAATTCTTCACATGCACAAAGATCAAATTGAACACTCCTAAAGAGGATACACATTAATGCTTTCTCTTCACAGAGAAAAATCAACCACCACATGCATGTTTCTGGTTTTGAGTGTTAACCGTCGATCCATTGATGAGGTGGTAGATCAAACAACTCCCATTGAGTTGATTGTATTTGAATTCCCAGAGATCATCGCTCATCCATTTCTGGCCAATGGGAACTTGCCATCATGGCACCCACTTACTACACGTGGGCTCCACCTTCTATTCATCATGGTCAACTGAGTACATCCATGTGTCAAATTTCTGCTAACCCCATTGGGTTTTTCAAATCATTATTTGAATCGGGCGGGGTCAAAGAGGAACGGTGGAGATTAACTCTCAACACCGTTCCTTAGTCATTGATCTCAGAACCCTTAGTTGCGGATGGGAAAGAACTAGGCCCCACCCCTTCGATGATACACGTGTCAACAATCTGCTCACCCTGTTGCAATATTTGAACCATTATTTTAGTACACTGGGGCCAGTGAGGAATGACGTAGATTGAAAGTCTCCATCTGACAGTCAGAAGAAACTACACGTGCACAAGAGTTAGTATTAAAAAGGGGCCACCACTAGGTTGATGAGACAATGACCCTTAGGAAACAAGGATTTAAGACATAAGTCTTTCGAAAAAATATTTTTGGCTCTACTTAGGGAAATTTAAAGTGGGCAACACGAGGGGTGACCAACACTCTAAACAAAAGGGGTCGGTGGCAATACGCATTCGAAGGCTCAAGTGATGACTTAAAAGATCAGTAATCGGTTGTGGAAAGTCAACACAAAATTAGAAGGGTGAGGTTTTATGATGAAAAGAAATGAAATAAGGATTCTCTAAGCCGAAACCCCTTCCCAATCTTTGGGGACAAAGGCTCCAAAAACTTGATCAGACCCAGATGTTACTCAAAAATTGCAAAATTTTGGGAGCCCCACCAAAATGTTGCAAAATTTAGATATTATTAATTGTATTTAATGATTTGCATTAGTTAAATAAATCTTCAAAAAATGACTTCTAATATCATGATCCTTATTAAGAAATTAGATGACAAGAAGAAATTGAACTAATAGGGGTTAATTTAGTCATTCATGTTAGAAGGGAAAATTCACTATATAGTAAAGGTATGCATTATCTTTTGAGGAAGTGCATCACAATTCAAAATCCTTATATCAAATCTTGTTCAAGTTAATGAGGTATATCAAGGCTCTGCATGCCTACCATGATGCCAAATTTTTTTGTATTATATATAGTTTATCAAAACATTGGATACATCATATACCATAGGTCATATCATCTTACAAAATCTGTCACTTAAGACTAGTCTAGACTATAGAATATTTTCCTTTTGTTACTACTAAGACATCATATTTTATCAATTTAATATGGCTCATTACAAAATTTCCTACTTTCACTACCTCTATCCAAATCCTAGGACCCCAAAGGAGGATCAATGTCAAACAAGTCGATGTTGGATATAACCACCTCCATTGTCATATCCTCATCCTAGTTGACATGGAATCTTGGGCCTCCCAATAGACCAAGGTCTTTCTTTAAATTCTTCAGGTCGTATTTATTGTTATATTTTCTTTAGAAGCTCAAGTAATTCTATCAGAGTCAAATGGCCAATGCCTCGCATATTTGATCTCCTCCTTGCTAACTTCAATCTTTTAATCCTTCACTAGATTTATGATTTTTTCTTGAGCTATCCATTGTGATTGTTACCTACACATAAATGATATAAAATATGAGACTTCTAGAAGACTCAGTAAGAACTCTCTTTTTTCCTTAATTTTTTTCTCATTTCTTGCTTTCCATAAAAACTGCAATATTTCAATAGATAATAATAGCCAAAATAAGTTAGGATTTATCTACACCATAACTTTTCCCAAATAGAATTTATTGTTCTTTAATATTTCCTCGTTCCCCCCATCCTTCAAGATCTCCATAGAAATTGAACCATATTTATTTTGAAAACAAACATTCCAAAAAAATATAAGCAACATTTTCAAGTTTTCTACACAGGCTACATATTTCAATATTAGAGCATGACTGAGAATATGGCATTTTTTATAGAATCAACAACCATTTAAAACAAGGCTTCTTAGGCTCTAAGACATTATTCTAGTTCCATTTGAAAAATTTATTCAAGTTATTTTCACTATCTTTAAATTTCCATTTATTTGCATGTTTAGAGATACCATCTGAATCACATGGTGTTCTATAAATGGTTTTGGGTTTTAGTTTGGATAGCTCAATGCCATCCTTCTAGAAAAATCCATCCAAATTATCGCAACATTTTCCTACACAACAGGAGTCCATTTTGATGGGGAAGTGAAGAGTTTTGCTTGACTCTCTCAGCACTGAGTATGTTCTCCAATGTGTAGGGGGTAGACCATACTCAATGCTTAGAGTATTCCAAGACTTTAGATGCTCATTGTAGATTATTTATTTGAAAGAATTTATACCTTTTCTAGCCCAAGCTCTGGTAGAGCAACCTTGAATTAGGGAAGAGTTTTTTCTTTATGATTTATATTCCACCAAATTGAACTATTGATACATATTTGGAATTGTTCTATACTATTCCTATCAAATCTACTTATTAGATTTCTAATTTTCTCTCAAGCTTTCCAAATTGTTTTGAAAAATGCATATCCCTTAGGTGTTGTTATTAGAGAATCTAGCAGCACCCGATTCACGAATAACCCCCTACGAAACTTGATTGTTTCATAGGTTTGTGTGTTTCAAGCACACAAAATGAGGAAATTCTTCAATCACCCTCGATGCGTATTCCTTATGATCGAATTTTCCGTTTGAACATCTTTCTATCATCGTCTTTCAAAAATCTCTAAAATGAGTGTTTTTGTTAATTCCCTTTTGTTGGGAGTTAGTCATTTTTCTGATGGTGCAGGAGCGTTGATTTTTAGCACCCCTACACCACCCTTCATCTCAAAAGTTTTAACTTCAGGTGTAGGAGCATTGATTTTCAATGCTCCTACACCTAAGGTCCCTTCTTAGTTGCAAAAGCAATGAAATTCGCCGCTTCTACACTTGTCTTTCATTTTTCTTTATTGGTGTGCAAGCGGTGATTTTCACCGCTTTTGCACCTTTTTTTGTTTTAACTCGAGTCCATCGTGGCGCAATTAATGAATTGAACTTCAGTTTCTTTTAATCCTTTATAAACATTTTTTAGGTCATTTTGACTTTGTTCCATTTAATTTTTCTTCCTCCTCCTTGTGGATCACTCTCCAAACTTCCTGCAACTCGATTTCAAAGATCTCTTCAAGCATCGAGTTTATGTTTCATCACCATTTTCACCAGGTATGTTGTTTCTCTCTTCATGTCGTTTCACCATCCTTTCATTTTTTACTATCTCTTTTTCCTTTTCATGTTGCCTGACGTTTTTTATATCGATTGGGGTTTTTAATTCTTATCTTTTACTTTCAAAATATTCGTATCTACTCTTTGTATTTTTGTTAGGGTTTTCATTGGTGACAGTGCCTTTTCAGTGATCTTTTTTCCCCATGTGTCTCCTTTTTTTCTTTATGTTTTCTAGTGTATTTCTGATTTCCAGGTCGAGTGGTGAATTTCGTAATATCACCATGAGTTTAAACAAAACTTCAACAAACCTTGAATGGAAAATTCTTGGTGTCCAAGCAGTGAAAATCACCACTCAAGCACCAATTTCTTGCTAACTCGAGCAATGTCCAAACATTGAATTTCCCTGCCATCTCACAAAATGGAAAACCATCATTCTCAAGTGCTCGAGTGGTGAAATTCAACACCCAAGCACTAAACTTACCTCATCACTTTTGGTGTCAGGGCGTTGAAAATCAGCGCTTTGAAACCAAACTTGGTTTCCCACACTCTGGTGTCAGGGTGCTGAAAATTAGCGCTCCGACACCAAACTTGGTTTCCCACACTCTGGTGTCAGAGGGTTGATTTTCAACGCATCGACAACAACAAACTTTTCTCCATGGTGTCAAATCACTGATTTCCAGTGCTTTGACACCTACCTTGAAATGCAAGGTGCGGGAGTGCTGATTTTCAGCGCTTGTACACCAGAAACTTATTTTTCTTTCTAACACCTAGAAACGCCTCATTTCTCGCTCTGAACTCCATTTTTCTGCTTACGCTCCATTTTATGTTCCTCATAGCCAAAATGCATTTGCTCCAAATTTACTTGCTCGCTTCACGCTTTCCAACATTGTAATTTTCTCTTAACACTTATTGATCCACTTTTTGCAGTTCCTATCAAGTTCTCATCAGGTGACCCTTGAAGGTGATAAATCTTCAATCTTGAAATCTCTAAATGATAGTTGAAGAACCCTTGTCATCTTCCAATAAATAAGGCAAGATGAAATACAAATATCAAGGTGTCTTTCCACCAACTATGGTGATCTCAAAGGTGGATGAAATTAAAGACATTGAAATTGGTCATCAGGACCTACAAGATTTTGTAAAGAGAATTCAGAAAACGCCATTAGAAGATAACTTGAGATCCATTGTTCATAGCAACTTGCACCTGGTGTCAACATTTTTGACTATCGCTCACAACACAGATTTTGTGCTCCAAGTTGTATCTCACTGCATCTGAGATGATAGAAGTGTGAGAGATTCCTCGAGTCAAGTCATGATGAGATTGGATCTTGAATTCTTTGACATTATTTTCAAACTCCCACATATGGAACAATATGCACCAATCTCAATTCAATAAGCACAAGATATTTTTGA
>CM021102.1:618624687-618731333 GCA_007115665.2 Sequoiadendron giganteum | reverse complement strand
AATAGGAACTCTGCACAAAAGACAAGCATGTGGCTACTCTCTCTTCTTCCCACAAAGGTCCTAAAATCAAGTTCACTATTGGAAAAAATGGATACATGGGTAGTTGAAGAAGAGGCCACGAAATCCAAATCTTCTCACTCAAAGGGGAAAGGACCTATTTATGAAGAACAAGAGTCTAAAGGTGAAGGAAATGAAAGCGAGGAATCAATTTCTGAAGAGGATTCAGAAGAAGAGAATTCTAATGAAGAAGAGGATTCTAATGAAGAAGATTCTAAGGAAGAAGAGGATTCTCTAGAAGATCAAGATACTAAAGAAGATGAGGGTGAACAAGATGGTGATAAAGAGGAACTCAGGCATGATGAAGAAAAAATCCTTTCTCCACACGAGAATATTGTTGAATACATTCCCCAAATGTCATTTCCCATTACTTCAAATGTTCCTTACACACCTCCTAATCCTAACACTCCTCCACCCCCTCTTCCTACATCAACCATACATGCAGTATCAACAATGTTTGCTACTTCCCCTATAGTTTTAAATATTCAAGTTGTTGATATTTTATCAAGCTCTCCATCATCTATTCCTAGTTTTTCATCTTCATCTTATGACATCACTTTTGAATCTGAATTCAACAGGTTTATGAATGAATCTCTGCAAGGTCAACTTTGTGTACAATCTACACGAGCAGTCACAACAGACACCACCCCAATTGTCACCATACCATTCATTTCTATAGAAGAGATTGTGACACAAGAATTGATGGTCAGTCAAGAAGCATATACTTCCTCTCCTCCCCCTTGGTTGGTATCTAAAGTATCGAATTGAAAGAAACAAATGATCTCTCCTGAAGAGCTCGATCTTGAAGAGATAGCCCCTCCAAAATCCAAGGGGAAGAAAAAGGCCAAAGTACATTCAAGGCTTCATATTGAAAAATCTAGTCAAAATTTTGTAGAGATTGGCCTACCCCCATGGGAAGAAGGTGATGTTGCAATGGAGGACTACATAGTAACAATAATCCAACTTGGAAAAGTAACAAATGAAAGTGCCAAGACAAATGCTCAAGTAGTCCTAGATGCATTGGTAGGAAGACTTGACAAGATGGAGCAGGTCGAGATGTGTACAAAGAGAAGGCCGAGCACTATGAAGCTATTTTGAGAAAACTAGCAAGCTCTTCAGGGAGTACACAATCTATAGCTATGATAAGCATTAAGGAACCAGTAGTATTGAAGGCAAAAAAAATTGCCTCCAAAGGTAAAGCGTTATGCGATTTCATTGATGAAACGATACAACATGGTTCCCAGATTATAATTGTTGCAAATGAGAAGGCTACTCAAATAGCCATGCTAAAATTAGAGCTTGATAAAGAGTAAAATGTACTTTCCCAAGAGCAAGAAAAAATGAACAAACACCTCTCATTTTGGTCACAAATGAAAGAGGTAAAGCTGAGTAAGTTGGTGAAAGTTGGGGTAATTCCCGACAAGGAGAAATACATGGAGGTAAGAGAATCTTCAAGCACCAAATTTAGGTGATCCAGTCTCTTATTGAAGATCTTCACCAGTTACAGGAAGATGTCGAAGGACATCGTGCTATCCTAGAAGAAGAAATTAAGGAGTTACCGGGTAAGCTCCTTGATGAATATCATATTTTACTCATATCCAATGAACTTTCTAGGATCTACAAGGAGGTCGTCATGGAGCAAGTAGAGGATGTCAACTTTTCAAAGACCTCCATGCACACAATTTGTGATTTGCAGATTTCTCTTGATTATCTAAACACGCATCTTGACAGATGCAAAAAGCTTCACTCATCTTCCAAAAGATTAATTACCAGAGTTCACACCATTGTGGATTATACTATTCATCCAGATGAGGTGTTTGTCCTAGAGACAAAGAAGAAATATGAAGACTTATGTGCCCAAAGCAAGGAACCATGAAGGCTTCTTTTCTCTAGTGTTGAATATTTTTATTCTTTCTTTTACACATTTTGTAAATAGTTTGCGACATCTTAAATTTCTTTTGATCAAATGTAATCACATGTAAAATCAGAGATGTTTTCCCAAAAAGATGAAAATTTTTTACTATGTCAAATTTAGGTTTCCCTAAATTATCTCACCTACTTTCCTATTTTTCTCAACTAATTTCCTAGATTTACTCTTCCCTCTCTTTTATAAATAAGAGGGATTTCTATTATAATCTTTTATCTCTAGCAATGAAGTGTTGCTCTTTTTGAAACAAATGTATGAAACTTTGTGTTCAACTTTGTGAATCTAAATCTGATCAATAAAGAAGAAATTTGCATACTAGAATTTGTGTTGGAATCGATTCTCTTATGGTTTGATCAAATTGGTGGTGATTAGTGTTTGAGATCTAAGGGCTTTGGATAAATCTGTGTAAAATTTGTGCTGCACTCTTTATTTGGATTTGTGTTTATGTTTCAATACTATTGTTGAATGATCTACAAGACTTTATGCTTGTAATTGTTCATGTTGCTTGTGGAATTATCGTATCTAAGAAGACTTTGTGTTTATAATACGATAAACATTACGTATCTCAGAGATCTATCATCAAAAAGCTATGGAACGACTTTGTGCCTTCGTGAGCTTTTATTTCTCATTTTATTGTTTATTATTATCATATTGGTATCTATATGCTTTGCTTTGACAAGATAGAGATATTGGAATTAATGCTTGTTGTTAGTTTAAATTTGTATGGAATAAGAACTATCAACTATAAAGCATTGTAAAACATCTTCTCTGAAAAAAGAGATAAGTATGAATGCGACACACACCCCCCATCTCGTAATTGTAGTATAAATTTTGTGAATATTAAATTATTTTTACTTAGCTTTTGTAAGTAATAAGAAGGGTGCCTCCCCTTTCTGAGAGGAGAGATTACATCTCACACAGTTGTGGTTGAAATCAAGGTTGTGTAATCTATTGAAAAGATGATTAATAATTTTCACCCAACATGTGTCACGAGGGAATTACCTATTAGCAAGTCATGGAATGGTAAACCTTTCCATTTTTAAGCTTCTTTAGGAGTAGCACTTAGGATGTTATACCTAACTAGCAATTTCCAAGGTTCATCCCCAATAAGTTCTCTAATAATCCACTTGATTGCAAGAGCAATACTTTATTTTTTTAAGTCTTTCATATCTAATCCACCATTTTCTTTATTTATTTAGCACCAGTCCCAATTGAATACATTTTTTGGTCTCCCCCTTACCATCAGACCAAAGAAAGTTCCTAATTTTCTTTTGAATTTCTTATAATTGGTAGCTACAAAAGGGCCACACAAATGAGTAGTAGAGAGTATATGAGGATAGTTTTTTTGGAAAACTTGAAATCTCCCAACAAGAAAGAGGTAGAGTTTATTCTAATTGTCTAATTTCCTCTCCACCTTACCTTTAACCCAATTCCACATTTTATTCAAACTAGGATTAATTGCAAAAGGAACATGCCTAGGTATCAAATTTGCTTGTTTGGTCAACCCCACTATAGTTTAACTTTGATGAACCACTCACGTGGGTAATGTTACCAACTTAATATTATTGACTTCTCTTTGGATATTCTTGCACCTGATGCATCACAAAATATATTAATTTTTTGTATTGAATTATCAATGTTTTCTTCCTCTAGGTTCACAAAAAGACTTGCCATCAGCAAAGCAGATATTGACCAGTTCACTGTTATTAGGCAATACTAAACCTCTTATTTTGGGACTATATATTGAGTCCCTTAAGAGATAATAAATGGCTTCTAAATAAATTACAAATAGGGAAGGCACAAGGGGGAATCTCTGTCCTATTGATATCTAGAGAATAATTTGGTTTATTAAGGTCCCATTAATATCCACCTATGTATTGACGTCTTGCAATAGATTTTTTACCATTTTACAAAATTCTTTAGGGAATCCAAAAAATTCTAGGGTCATTCAATTCTTTCATACACCTTCTCGAAGTCAAGAAGGAGCATTCCAACATTTTGGTTGGAGAACTTAGCTCGCTTCATAGCTTCCTAGATTGTTATCAATTTTTCTAGGATATACCTTCCTTTAATAAACCCAGTTTGGGTGAAGCTAATAAATGAAGGGAGAATGTCTCTCAACCTCAATTCCAAGGTCTTCACTAGGATTTTATATGAAACATTTAGCAGTGTTATAAGCCTCCAATTTTGTATTAAGGCCTTATCACCATATTTGGGGATTAGCTTTATAATACCTTTGTTTATATCCTTACCTAGGGACCTAGTAGTTAAGGCTTCCTTATAAAATTGACACAAGTCCTCACTAATCTAATCTATATTATTTTTATAAAATTCAATCAGAAAACTATCAAGGCCCAAGGATTTATCAAGACTAAAGGTTAGAATGGTCTGCATAATTTCATCTTTAGAAAGGTATTTCCTAATTTTTTCACCATGGCTTCCTAAAATTCTGTTTGGAATTGAATTTGTATAGATTTCCCTTGCATTTTGATTGATTGGGCCTTTATCTTAAGAAGAGAATAATTTGTAGTAAAATTCATAAAATTGGCACATGATAATTTCGGGGTCTGAGACCAAAGATTCATCAACCCATATATAGTCTTTTCTCTCCTTTGCATTTTTCTCTTTTATGTTCCTAAAAAAGAACTTGGAGCCTTTGTCCCCATTATTCAACCAGTTAAGTTTGGTCCTTTTCTTTTTTCCTTAAATTTTTTGGCTTGGAGAATGTGTTAGAGTAAAAGGTATTTATTAATTAATTATTTATTTAATTATTAGGTCTATTTTCCTATAATTACTTAAGCTTACTTAAGTCGTGATATATTTATGTCTCATGTCATAGGATGAGTTCACATTTCATGATCTTGTTTTATCCTCACCTAGGGTTTCTAGGTTTGTTATCCTTTTATAAGGATTCTTTATTGTATTATCATTATTATGCACATTAATTATGATTCATGTTTTTTTGGATCAATAGCTCTTGTCATCCATAGCTTTTCTATTCTCTCTTTTTGTGATAGGTGTTTGATTGCAAGTGATCCTTGGAATTTGTGGAGTTGATTTTTTCCAACTTCAACATGGTATCAAAGCTCCGAACTAGTAATCCCTTCTCCTTATTTTGAGATATTTTTTGCCTTGAACTATCATTCGATGCATCTTGGACCAAAACAATTTTTTTTCATTAGATTCAAATTTGTTGAGAAAGTTAGATCTGCATTTTTTTTGGCCCAATTTGGACTCCAGAGGTCAGATCTACAAGGGTTTGAAGTAATTTTTTTTTTTTTTTTTTCAGATCTAGAGGGTAGCTATAATTCTGGTACATTTTGAGCCAAAATGGACATTGTCATCACACTCAGAAGGCCCAAAAACCTTAAGATCACCTACCAAAATGTCAAAATATATGAAAGGAGCTTTTAAGGCAATGAAAATTGCTAGAGAGGTCATACGACCTCCCCAACACACAATTTGAGGTATTTTCAAAAACTATATATATTTTTCTCGCAAAAATCAAATCAAAAAATCTTTTTAAAACCCCTTTTAAATGGTCGCAAGTTTTTTGATTAAAAAATATATCATTAATGGGGGTACTCATAGGAAAACCACCATCTTCCATCGTGTGGGAGGGTTGCAGCCCCACCCCCATATGGGGGTACCACAAGGTACTACCCCTACCACATTGCGGTAGGGAGGCAACCCCTTGGTACCCACCTAGGGGAGGCATGGGGTGAGCTTCCCCCCCCTCGTAGACCTTATAATATTTTTGGATATATTTTCTTTTAATAAGGTTTTTTGGTAGTTTTTTTCTCTTTAAATAAAAACATGCAATTTGTTTCCAATAAATCCAATTGTCACTATACCTTGAGGAGATTTTTTATCGGACTCTAAGTTTGGTAGGCCTCCACATTTGGAGCTATTTTACCAAATTTGGCAAAAATACTTTTTTGCCCAATCTAGCCCTTCCTCATTGGGCTTTTCATTTTTGCACCTCATCTTCCAAAGGTAATATATCAACCATACGATGGTCTTTTTCAGTGCAGTTTTTTTTAAATGGGGTAGAATTTCATGCTCTTTGCAATGTTGTAGGCCTTTTTTAGTTTTGGCTTCTAGTTTATTCCATAAATTAGTTTTCACAACGTTGTTGTAATGTAGTTCTCGATTTGGAGACTTTGGCAAGCCATATCTTCTGCATCGGAACTCATTTTTGGGTACCTTTTTTCGAAAGTGCATGATTTTTCATGTACTTCATTGTGGTGCTATCAATTTCCTCTTTTTCTATCAGAGAATTGCATTTTCAGCATGTGGCCTTTTTTGAACATTGTGTGTTTCTATTGTAAGCACTTCTCATTATGTAAATGCACTGAAATAAAGTGCCTCAACATTGTGCATGTATTATTGGGAACTTGCACATCATGTTGTTCCTTTTGCACTCGGACTATGATATAAAGTGCCATGGGGGTTGTGTAGGCCTTTTGTTTTGTCATCACACTTTTTTCAAGTGAGTGTCCCTTCCACTACAATAGTGAAAATTATTTTTTCCTCATGCATGTATGCCTTTTGTTTGCACATCTTTTTTTCAGTTGTTGGTACTTTCAGTTACACATTCAAATGTTCTTGTCTCTTCTTCATGCACTACAATCTAGCATTGAGTTTTAGTGTACCTGTCATGGCTCTCCCTTGTCAGCATTATGGGGGAGTTTCTACTATTGGTGTTAATGCTTCCTTGGTTTCGTGTTAGATTGAGCTATGTATATAGTATTTTTTACTATGTACTAGGTGGATGTAGTGGCTGGTTACCCATGCATTTCGATGAGATGGAGAATTTACCATATAGACACTTGCATTCTTGTTTTTTTCTAGAGGTGACCTTCCATTATCATTTGATCATTTCTCTTCAGACTTTTGGTACCTGTTTCATTTGTATCTTCAAGTTCTTGATTTTTTTCCTTTGTTTTCGATCTAATTAAAGTAGTTTCATTGAGGGCAGTCATGTAGATTCTTATCTTTTGTATCTTGTTCATCATCTATTTTAGAGGAGGTTCTTCTTTCAACATTATAATAGTCATTCTTCAATAATTTTTATAGCTTCTCCATGCTTCAGTGGTGTTCTTCATGTTCATCATGTGTTCCTACTCTTTTAGGACAATTTTGTTTTGGAGGCTCCTTTAGTCCTTCACTTGCATTTCTCTCTTTCAGAGAGGAGTTTTCTCCCATAGGGTTTTTCTCCTTTTCTCTAGTTGTGAGAGATCTTTTGTTTGTAAATGGGTACCTCACCAGGACTTGTCTGTTGAGACCCGCCATTCATTCATCTTTAGAGTCTTGAATGACTCCCTAAGTTTCACTTAAGGGGGGTGTTAGAGTAAAAAGTATTTCCTGATTAATTATTTATTTAATTATTAGATCCCTTTTCCTCTAATTACTTAAGCTTACTTAGGTTATGTTCCTTTATGTCTCATGACATGGGATGAGGAAACATGTCATGATCTTATTTTATTCTCACCAGGGTTTCTAGGTTTATTATCCTTTTATAAGAATTATTTATTGCATTATCATTATGATACACATTAATTATGATTCATGCTTTTTGGATCAATAGCTCTTGGCATCCATAGCTTTGCTATTCTCTCTTTCTATGATAGGTTTTTGATTTCAAGTGATCATTGGGAGCTATGGAGTTGATTTTTCCCAACTTAAAACAAAATGCCTAAATCATTTTTACACTTGACTAATTCATCATTAAGTGATACCTTGGATGGGTCATCTTGAAGTTGGCTCTTCAGACAAAGCAAATTTTCTTGGAGAGCATTTTCAGAGTGCCTAAAGTCCAAAGCACTTTTCTTACCTAAATTTTGGAATAGTAGGGTCCATCCTTTAAGATTTTTTTATTGGGTTTAAGTCTGTGAGAAACCATTTATTAATTTCTCTTAATGTGAAAACAACATTAGTGCAATCTTCATCTTTTAGCAGCATTAAGTTTAACAAGAATTTCATTTCTTTTCTATACTCTTTAGTATTTTGGTTTGAGGATATAATTCTAGCACTTATGGGATGGTGGTCAGAAAGAGTGGAAGGGTATACCTTAACTCTTGAGACGTCTTGATCTTATCAAATTAGAAGAAGTTTCTATTAGCATAGAATCTATCCAGTCTGCAATAGATTCTTGTGTTTCCTTTTTGAGCATTGCACCAAGTATACCAAATTAATTTTGGGATTTTCTTCAATCCTTCTAGGGGGTCATACAACCTAAGTTTGTTTTTCATTTTTTCTCAAAAATAATTATCATTTCCTTTCAAATCTAAATTACTACCTCTTATTTTTTCAATTTTTCCTCAATCATGTTAAAGTCACCCCCTATAATCTAGTGGATGTTATGCATATCATACATTCATTTCCATAAATCTATTATTTCTCTATAATCATTAGATGTATAGACAACACAAATATCAAGTTTAAAATTGTCTTTTTTAATGCTAACCCATACTTCCCTATTACACAGGGAGTTACCAGAATCGACAACAAAAATAGCCCATCTATTGTTTAGTAAAATGGCTACTCCACCTTTACCCTTTTCGTGATTACAATGGAATTGTATTGGATCTTTCCAAATGAATCTAATATTACTTTCTAGTGTGAAATTAATTTGCTTAACCTCTTGGATGAAGAAGGCATTCAGGTTTCCTTCTAAATTTTGGTATCTTCAACATTGTATTTTTGTCAAGGGATTCCAAGCCCCTGAAATTCCAATTTGTACATTTAAATATCAGTAGCATCCATGACTTCAGGTTCTTCTCTTACATTCCTAAATCTATTAAAGAATTTAGGAATGCTTTCTTCCCTACCTTTCACTTTTCCCTTTAAGTAGGGGTTTCTTTCCAACTTCCTACCTTGTCTCTTTCTTTACATTCTCCTTTTAATCCTATCTAATTTTACAAGGGGAACATTATCTTCTTTACTTTCCTCACTCAGACTTAGAGGAGTGTTCTTCTCCACTTCTGATAAATCAGGGCCTAATTGCTTATCAAATTTTATAGAGATAAAACCACCTTCATGCTCCTATTTCGATGAGTTGGGTATTTTATCACTTATGAGTTGACTATTATGAATTTATTATCTTGATATTGATCCAAACTAAAATACACCATCATGAGCTGAATTAATATTAGACAAGGAAAAATCATTTATGGGATCGACCTTTTTGTTTTTCTTTACCTTTTCAAAAATGACCCCATGAACATTTGATTGAGGAATTACCTCAGAATCCAACTCTTTGTCTATAGTTAACCCTATGGCATCATCACGTTGCCTAGACTTAACTATCAAAAACTCAATTATATTTGAACTAGATATATTCAGTCCCTTTAGGTTCTTATTGGGGGCCTCTTCCTTCCACAATTCCATACCAGTCTCATTATTATCATTCTTTTGTGAGGTGCAGGGACTACTAATAACATTATCACCTCTAGAATTGTTTATTTCTTTCCTTTTAGGGTCATGAGCCTCCTTGGAATCCTTATTATTTTAGAAGTCCCCATTTACAACGACTTCTAACTTATTGTTTGTTTGAGAAATCCTATGTCGAATTTTGTCTAAAGTTAGTTCTTATGCATTCTTTTATGTCCAGAATCTTTGTTTCCATTTACCAAATTTAGGTTTTTGGAGTTACCTTCTTGGATAACAGATTTTTTTGGGGGGGGGATTTCTCTTCACCATTAGGGTTTCTACCAAAATTCCTTTGGATAAGTTATCTAAGTTAGAGTCAAGGGTATGAATCACCAGAATTATAATTTTTCCTCTTCAATAGAGGCATGTGAAATCAAAGAGTCATTAGTGGCTTGCTTAATTTTCAAGCCATTGTTACAACACGAAACTTTTTTATTTGAGTAGTTCTTTTTCCCCAAATCAGCTTTAATTCCTTCTATTACAACATGTGCTTCTTTCCCTACATTAGGGTTTGAGGAGTTGGTATTTTTTTTGTTCCTAGTTTGGGTTTTTTTTCTTTAGAATAGGGAAATTCCTCCTTAAGTGGTCTTCCCTTTTATAGAGAAAGCAAGAGTTTAGACCACCCAAAACCTCAAGTTTGTAGATATAACATTTTTCACCCGATTCTATTACGATCTCCTTTGGAATGTTCATTCCTAGAGATAGGCCTAATAAAACCCCTGCATTCATATTTAACAAGGTTGCTTTAGTTTCTTCAAATTTTAAAACATTTCCAATTTGTATAACCAATTGTGGGAGAAATGCCTAGAGTTGTGTTGGTACATATTTAATTGTTACCCATCGGGTAAGACAGTTCCAAGACTTCTTCATTCAATGCGTTTGGAGACCAAGTTATAGTCCTAAACATGGAATTACCAATGTTCTTTCTTTTAGACTATAGAAATCGGGTAGGCCCCCTATAAACTATAGTGCGTCTGGTAAAAAAATTCACATGCCCAGTGATGCTAGCGCGACACATCCTTCGGTACTACGAGGACAAGGGGAGACTAGACCTTGTGACCTCTTGCCTGCGACATGATGCTTTATCCAATCGAGCTAGGCCCCTCGACCCATGGAATTACCATGTTCCAATATTGTTTCTCAATTACTTCTTTTTTTTTTGGATAATATGATCTTTAAAAAAATAAAAACAGACCCTTATGCAACATTCTACAAAAGATAAGATGAATCCCAAAATTTTTACCCCAAACATTAATGAACCATTCATCTAGGAATTTCCTAAAAGGAACTCTATTATCGTCTATGCTACAAGAAATATGGAAATGTTTCTTAGCCTACCTTCTTCCTTACTAATGGAACACACCATGTCTAGATTAGGAGCAAGAAAAAAATTCTTAGGTTAGGACGAAGAGTCCTTACCTATTCCTCCTATGCCTTATTGTGCTTTGGAGCACATGCCATCCCCAACCTTGATAAATTTTGCAGACGTCGGGGATATGGGTGCCTCACTACTCGCGACTATATCCCTGAAGGTCACTTTTACACCTTCGGCTATAGAATTCTTGGTACTAATTAACCCTGAGTCCATTTTAGAGCCATTGGGAAGATCGACTCTTATGACCACATCGCACTCCATAAATATCGAGTACTACCCCATGCCATCGATGCCACTTGCATGGTGTTCCTCTCTCCCAAGTGCCCCCTTCCTACCTCAATAACCAAGATTTCCATGATGCCAAATTACTAATTTTAAAACAAGTAATTAACTCGTAATGTCATATGTTTCAATTTACTAATTTTTTTCTCTTTTCATGGAGTAAACATTTGTTCTCTTGAATTTTGTTGTGTTAACTTGTAACTTTGCATAGTCAAATTGGATTTAGAGTGCCACTAATCGTATTAATTATTTTTCAACAATGTCCTATATATTATTTGTGTCTTGGTTTGTTCTTTCATACTTTGGTGTATTGGTTTACTCGGAAATCATTTGACTTATTAGTTTTAACTAATGTTCTTGTCACTAATCTTCTAGGCTGATCCTCCTAACTCCTTTTTCTACAAAACAAATGCTTTTTGGTTAGAGTGATGCACTTTCTTTGGAGATGCCTACATTTGCATTACATTTGTTCACTTTGTAATAATAATTCACCGAATTATATTTTATTAAGTGATTGAGTGATGTTACCATGTCTTTGCACATAGTCTTCCATATCTTAGGGTTGATAAGTCAACTTTGCATCAAACAAAAATAAATTCTAAGTGTGCATGTAATAAAATACATTCAATTATGATTATGAGTATGACAAAATCACCTATTGATTCAATTATTTTTGTGGAGTGTTACTCATTAGGGGAAGGGTACAAGTAGATGTTATAGTTAAATTTGTGCAATGTAAGCCCCTAAATAGTATGCCGGATTGAGATGATTTTTTTGGGTTTTATTTGAATGTGGGTTAATAGCTTATAACTATTGTTTTGGCTTGTCGGGGTTTTCAACGAATGTGGGAGGGTTCAACAAGCACGCAAGGGTCTAAAAGTCACCATTTAGACTTGACGCCCAAAACATGCCCTCAAATGACCCAATAGCCACCTGCTTTCACCACCAATAAATATTTTTGAAAAAGCCTATTTGTGTCAATATTAGGGTGCAAATATAATAATTTTAATGTTTATAACTGCTCAAAAGTGAACGGGTTAAATTCAAGTATTAATGTTAGGGGTTCACTGTAGCGGTCATAAAAGTCTGCAACCACATGTTACCCTCCAAGCATTTGTCCCAAACACCAATCACAATTTTAACTCGATTGATATGCATATTGGGTCCAACGGGTGTTTATTTTCCCACACTTTTTTCACAGACACCACTTTGCTAACCCTATTTCACAGTCTCCATTCGTAGCGAGCACTCATGGTTTTGGCAACCAATTGGAATTCCCTTGACAAACATACTTTGCTTCCCCTCCATAGTTGCAGGTAACGTCTAATCATCATTTCTCCTTTCATAATGCAAACAATGGTACTCCTGAATTAGTTTATTGTGCATTTTTTGAACCTGTGAAGCTTTTCTTGGTTGTTTGATTATGTGGTAATTATAAACACCTTTTTTGACCAATTTCGTCATTTTTCATCATGCAGTCTCCACCATGTGATGCTTTCCATGGTTTGAGGTATTGCCAAACTATCATTTATTCTTCATTTTGTACAAATTGGTACTTGTGAATATATTATGGTTGAGTACTCCTATCTTTGTCGATTCATGATTTTAACTGATTGAAGGGTTAATTGTCTCATGATTTTGACCGTGTGTCTGTAGAAATTCATGTATTTGTTTGCTTATGAAATTATTATAATAAAACCATAAACTCATATGGGTTTTTTGAGTAATAACCCTTACTTTTTTGGGCATATATCTGAAAACCCACATCTATATTTGATTGGTTAAGAAATTATTATCATGAAACCAATAATTTTTAATAAGCCTTTTTCTTAAAAACCCTTGCTTTTTAGGTCATATATCTAAAAACCCACGTCTATATTTTGTCTGATTAAGGAATTATTATAATGAAACCTTAAACTTCTATGATTTTCTTTTGAAAAAATCCTTGCTTATTTGGGCATAAATCTAATAACCCACGTCTATTTTTGTCTAATTAAGGAATTATTATCATGAAGTTTTTTTGAAAAAATCATTTCTTTTTTTGGTATACATCTAAAAACCCATGTATATTTCGTGTGATTAAGGAATTTTTATCATGAAAACCTCAAGTTTTATGGGCCTTTTCTAGAAACAATGCTTGTTTTTTTGGGCATATATCTAAAAACCCACATCTGTATTCGTCTTATGTGTGTTTCAATTACTATCCTTTTGATGTCCAATACAACATGGTAGCATCCATAACTATAAAATGTGTTAGTAATTGTCTACTTTATTTTGCACATACAACAGAGCACCATACGTATGTAGGACGAAATTTATATCCTTTATTCTTTACTTAACAACTTACATTTTTATTGTACTTTTAGATATTCACGGAAAGATATATATCTATACATATATATGTATATATGCATATATCTATACATATGTGTGTGTGTATATATATGTACATTGTCTTTATAATCGTGAAACTTTATATCTCTAAAGTCTATATTTTTCCTTTCAAAATGCAAACAATGGTACTCTTGATTTTGTTTATTTTATCATGTACTTTTAGATATTCATAGAAAGAAATATATCAATCCATCCATGAAACTGGTTATATATTTATCGGTTCATTCATAGGAGTCTCCATATGAATTTATATCTATTTTTGTATATTTTGTCTTTACAGTCATGAAACTCTATATCTCTAAAGTTTGGATTTTTCCTTTTAAAATGCAAATAATGGTACTCCTAAATCTGTTTATTTTATCATGTTCTTTTTGATATTCACATAAAGATATATATTAGTCCATCCATGAAACTAGGTATATATTTATCGATTAATTCATAGAAGCCTCCATATGTATTTATTTCTATTTATGTACATTTTATCTTTATAGTTATGAAACTAAATGCAAACAATGGTACTCCTAAAATTATTTATTTTATCATGTACTTTTAGATATTCATAGAAAGATATATATCAATCCATCCATGAAATTGGGTATATATTTGTCAGTTAATTCATAGAATCCTTCATTATATATATTTCGATTAATTCATAGAACCCTCCTTTAAATTCATAAAAGTGTACACTTCAACTTGAATTTTCATTATGTATGTATGTATGTATGTATGTATGCATGCATGTTTGTATAGATGGTCATAGAATTTAATAAACTCTCCTTGGTACAATCTTTGAAAGTTACTTTCATGAAATGTTAGTTTAACAGTTGTATTCATGAAGTGTTTATTTAAATGTTATAAATAAATGAGGGCCTTTTTTCTCACGAGTTATTCCTTACAAACCCCACTTACAAATTCAAAAAATTGTGTGTTTATTTACACTTTTCGGTTAATTCATAGAAGCCTACTTTATATTAAATATTGTTGGAATTTCAATTTGAACCTTTGTTGTGCATATTGGAAATAGACGGCTAAGCATAGTAAGACTTATCTTAAAATTAGGAGGGGAAGCTCCCTCTTTTTTGTTATGCATAAAAAGAAAAAGTAAAGTAAATTCCTATCTTTTTTATCTCAACTGAGAGAACAAGGTTATAAAACTCTTTGCATTGCAGTTGAGGCTTTATCTGGTTTCGTAACTTCAACTAAAACTAGGCCTAAACTTATAACACTTCTATCTCCTCAAGTAAATTCAAAGGAAGAGGATTTAGAAGTAAACATGGAATGATTTTGGTTAACACAAAAATTAGACAAATTGGCTTCCAAAACATATCTAAAGGCTCATTTCTCTTTTAGATGTATGCTGAAATAAAGTTTATGAAAGTAAAACATCAAACAATAAACTTGATCTTAGAATTCCCTCAAAGACTCGTTGCTCTTTTGAGGTGTAGGCTGAAATAAAGGTTATAAAAACAAAACATGAAATGATAAACTTGATCCCAAAACTCCCTCAAAAACTCATTGTACTTTTGAGGTGTAGACTAAAATAAAGATTATAAACACAATATCATGAAAAAGATCTTGAGACCTTGGATCAAAGCAAGGGAGGGCATGTGATTTATTTCCTCAAAACTTTCCAACAACAAATACACGTTTGGGACGGAAAATTGTAGAAAGAGGACAAACCTAAAATAAACGATCAACCAAATTACACTGAACAAAGTGACAAATATTGACTAGCAAAGCTTGAAGGCACTAAGGCTCAACAATTTTTTTATAGTAATAATGGTTAAGAAATAATGAGCAAGATTTCTCTTATTTATAGACAAACACAGGAGTAGGGAACCCTAAAATGTCCTTGTGTTAACAATCATTTTTTCCAATCAACAAGATTTATTCCTATGTCTAAACAAAGGTAACTAACAATTAATTGGAAAGACTACATCAACTAACTAATCTAAAAATAAAGAGAAATCCCATTGTACGATAGGTGTCTCCAAATATAGACATGCATGAAAGAAGACAATCAGTTAACTTGAAAAAGGTGTCAATTTTAACTGTTGTTTTAAATCCTATCATTGGAGGTGGTTGCACGTCCCAACTGGTAGTTCATTGGTTTCCAACTCGAGCAATCATATACTCCAAGAAATTTTTAACTACCTCATCATTTTGAGCACTGATACTCTTCTGCATGATGTGATGTCTCTGCAACATCTCCTTTCAATCTGTGATTTAACTTTGAAAATCCCTTCTCCTTTAGTTGCATCATCAAACTTCACTAACATGGCTACAACTTGACTCAACTTACAATCCACAGGGTCACTAGTGAAACTACTATGGATGAGGTCCTAAAACTACATTTGTACTTCATCCAACTCAATGTACTTACAATCCTCATGTTGATACTGTCAAGGTAATTGTGATAGGAATGTTCTTACGAACATAAGTGCACTTGTCACCTTTTGTCTACATTCAACCATTTCTACAGAGATTGCTTCATATGTTTTTACCTTGAATATTTGTTGTTCTCTCCAAGTAAAAGTATTTTGTTTGTCTTCTTTTGTAGTGACTGAATCATATGCCATCCTCAAGTGAGAAAGGATGATCTCATCCCTGGGTTTTTTTTTTTTGCCATGCTTTGCTCCAACTCCTAAATTTTTGAGCAAAGATTGTGGGCATTGTACCTCAATTGGTACATTTTTGCAAGTATGAATCGGCCCCTGGTGATAAAATATTTTACCCAATCTCTCAAGTGTTTCCCATAAATAACCAACTGACTTAGTTGATTTTGTTCTGCAGGTAATTCCAACATTTGTGGGAGCAATGCGGTGACATGTGAAGTACCATGAAGCAAGTTGGAGATGTACTTTCGTAACTGGTAATTTTTAATCTTGAGGGTTGCCTTGTCCTCTCCATCCTTGATCACTATTTCCTTCAAGCTAACTAATGCAACCTCGAAGAGGTTTACATCACCTTGTTATGTACTTCTACCAAGGTTGTCTTTAACCAATGTGAAATCATCTATCTCAACCTCATTGGCATTCTTGTCAATTGGTGGTGTTGCAATCTCGATGACAATCTCATTGTCAACAATCTTCTCAATGTGAACTTTATTTTTGAGCTTCTTGTCATATGTGTCTTGGTAGACATCATCAAACTATGCAAAGTCCAAATGGTAAGATGACTTTCTCCTCTTCCTACCCAGGAGGTTCTCAAGCCAAGATGAAGAGTTTCGACAAACTTTGTTGGGAGGATTAGTTCTCGTCTCATCAACTCTTGACGAGTGAGCTAGTGTGGATATTGTTAGGAAATATTGCATTCAAACCCACAATCTTAAATCATTTCCTACATAACCCATGAGAGATAACCATGCATACAAGTTGCCAAAATGCATAGATCAAATAGACAAGCCACAAGATAACACAAGATATACTCTGGGAAAACTGTAATACCCCTCTGTTTTGTCCTTTTGATTGAATAGTGTTCTACTCTCTTATGTTGTACTTTATGTTAGTACCTTGACTATGGTACCCGATTGTTATTTGATCGTTATCTACAAAGCGACGTGAATGTTATATTGTGATGTGATGGTATTTTAATATGATGTTATCTTTATGACATGTTTTGGATTAACAGTATGGATGTTTGAATCAATGATGTTTTATTGTTTGGATTATATTAGTATGTTAGATTCGTCAGTTAGTAATACTGTATTGGTGAAGGGGATGGTATCGCATCACTCGCTTGCAAGCGCCCTGTGATTCTATGATTTCCTCTTCACGGTGTGTTTTATTTATGACATATATATGCATGTGGATATACTATGTGTTTGCAGGTTGATAGGTACAACACATCGACTCCACCTAGTTTCACAGGTTTGAGCATGTCCATTGCCCAACGGTATTCGATTGGGAGATAGTAGCTAGGTTTTTTGTGTCAGGTCGTCACCCTAGTCATAGTGTGTCGTCAGGTGTTAGTCGGGTTAAGTTGCCTTAATTTTGTCATCTGGCTTTGATTTTAGTTTATATTGCAAATTTGAAAAATGTTAAAATATATGATTTGGTAGTTGAATTGTCGCTTAACTTTATTCGGTTTGTGTTGAAATGTAATTTATTTTATTATTAATTTAATTTAATTAATAAATAATTTAATCATTAATTAAATCTATTTTATTAATTAACTAAATTTATGATGTTGAAATAAGTTAAGTTTTTCAGTTTGAAGTTATTGTTATATTGGTTGAAATTGAAAATTAAAGAAAATGTTTTAAAGTTCATTTTAGGAAAATTGGAATTCAAAAATTGAAATTGAAGATATTTTCTGTTCTCTATTTTTGAAAATTTATTATGGTGGTTGAATAGATTTTTTTTTTTTTTTGCTATTATTGGGATTTTTCATGAGTTTTTGTGGGGGCTTGAAAAATTGGAAAATCAAGTAAGGAAAAGGAATTTGTTGGATTTGTTTTTTGGATTTGGAGAAGCTGAATTGGAATTTTTATAAGGAGCTGGATTAGAAGAGAAGGCTTTGCTTCATTATCAGTCTTCAAGCTTTTGAACCAGGTTCTCTTCTTCTTGTTTTAATTAGTGTCTTTTGAAAGTTGTAAGATTTCATATGCTATTTGGAAACATTTAAAATTCTCTGTATAGTTTGCAAAGAAAACCCATTTTAAATCTTGCATTTAAATTTGAAGGAAATCCTTGGTTGAAAATGAATTTCTTCAAGAAAATAAACGGTGTACTTGGTTGTAAATGATTATTTTAATTTTATTTGCTCAATATGTTTCTTCAATCTCTTATGGAGAAGTTTAAATCCATATATATATACACACACTATTAAAAATATATATGTATATATGATTTTATATATATATATTTTGTCTTGAGGACAGGGGTTTGTTGTTTAAAGAAAAAGAATTATTTTTTTTAAAAGAAAGGAGAGCCTGTGTAGTGCTCGGATTCCAAAATCCATAGGGGGTCTATGTATGTTTTTATTTAATATATATAAAATAAAATAAAATCGAGTCAGGGGGCTAGGCTCACCCCATCCCCATGGAGGCGGGGGGAGCCACACCCAGCGCAATCCCCTCACTGGATGCGCGGGGATTTGGGGAAGGGCTGTGTGAATACACAACCGCTCCATGTAAATGGGGTCGGCTATGTATTCCCACAGTCTGCCCCACTGTGTTTGGTGTGTTCCCCACCAAAACTGCGGCACGCGCCCCGATAAGGGTGTTGACCTTCTTTATTTGGATTTTTTTTTTAGAGAAAAAAAATATATTAAAATATATTTAATACTTTCTATATTATAATTTTATAATGTTAAAATATATTTAATATTTTAATATTATATTTTTATAATAATAAAATATTAATATATATATATTTGTAAATAAGAGTTATAATATAATATTTAATATTATATTATATAGTTTAAAAAATATTAATATTTATATATTAAATAATTAAATATATATATGTATATATATCTTACAAAGGTATATATACATATTATGTATATATATTTAGATTATTTTAATATGTATATATTTATATATTTTTAGTTGTGGTTATAAATTTAGTATGTATAGGAAATTGTTGATTTTAAAAGGCATGATTTAAGTCAAATTGGGAAAATTGAAAACATGATAACTTAGTTAAATCATTGTTTTATTTTTTAAAACATATTTTAAAAAGGGGAATTAGTTTTGATATTAAATAGGACATTTTTTTAAGACAAGTTGATTGTTTTTAATTGGTTACTTAAATGAGGAGGCAATAATTATTTTACATCTTTGAATTTTGTTTATATGATTATCTGGTTAATTCATTATTAATTAAATGCTAGTAGGAAAATTAAATAATTAGTATTAATTTCTCTCTTATTTGAAAGGACGAATTTAATTCAATTTATTTAATGCAATAAATTGTTCGATGATAATGAGGAAATGGATTTAGTGAATCCAAAGTAGAATTTTATTCTCGTCTACTTGCTCGTCTTGATTGTGAACTGTTTATGTTTCCGTTTGGGGGAAATTGAGTTATGGGGAATGATAAGTCTTCCAGATGGGTTTTGAATATGTGGTTTGTCATGTCATGTAGTCAACCTATTTTAAATCGCTTGGGTAGTGCATGGTACGAGTCAGTGATTTACCCAATTTTCATGAACGGGGATGTTTTGTGCCTCCTTGGATTATGAGTGGATTATGTGATCTATGTCTCCTTGTAAGGACTGACGTTATGTTTGTTACCTCCAGTGTTTGGAGAGGGTTTTATCTTATTTCACCTCCTGAGAAAGGAGTGGTCGTGTTATCTTGTTTGTTTGCACTTTGGTACCCTTGGTAATTGGATGGTGTGTATGTTGTCAAGTAGAAGAGTGGCTTTCGTTAGTGTAATACCCCTTTGTTTTGTCCTTTTGATCGAACAGTGTTATGCTCTATTTTGTTGTAATTTCTGTTAGTACCTTGACTATGGTACTCGACTTCTATTTTGATCGCTATCTATAAAGCGATGTTAATGTTAGCTTTTGATATGATGTTTTTTTTAATATGATGTTATCATTTTGGAATGCTTTGAGATTAGCAATATGGATGGTTGAATTAATGATGTTTATGCTCTGGATTATATTAGTATGTTAGATTTTTCAGTTAGCACTACTCTATTGGTGAAGAGGACGGTATCGCATCACTCACTTGCGAGTGCCCTACGATTATGTGATTTCCTCTTCATGGTGTGTTTTAATGATGACATATATTACATGTGGATATACTCTGTGTTCGCAGGTTGATAGGTACAGGACATCGAATCCACTTGGTCTCACAAGTTGAGCATGTTCAATGCCCAACGGTATTTGATTGGGAGATAGTAGCTAGGATTTTGTGCCAAGTCGTCACCCTAGTCATAGTGTGTCGTCAGGTGTTGTTGGGTTATGATTGTTTTAACTTTGTTCAATTTGGCCTTGATTTATTTAAATTGCAAGTTAAATTGGGTGATTTAAATGGCTTAATGCATTTAAGTTGCTGCTAATTTAATCTGGAATTATGTTGAAATATAATTTATTTTATTATTAATTTAATTTAATTAATAAATAATTTAATCATTGATTAAATCTATTTTATTAATTAATTAAATTTATGATGTTGAAATAAGTTAAGTTATTTATTTTGAAGTTATTGTTTATTGGATGAAATTGAAAATTAAAAGAAAATGTTTTAAAAAGTCAATTTAGAACATTTGAATTCAAAATTTGAAAAATGAGATATTTTCCATTTTTTGTTTTCTGAAATTGATGAGGGTTGTTGTATGGATATTTTGGGATTTTTCATTATTAATGAATTTTTCTTCACAAGTTTGGATCATGAAAATTTTGGGAAAAGTTTGAAAAATTGAGGAGAGGAAGAATTGTTGGATTTTTTTTGTGGGTTTTGGACTGAAGCTGTAAAGATTGGAGGAGTTGAGGTTGGAAGCTGAGCATCGTCTGGATCCCCTCTCAAACTCAAGGAAATCAGGTACAGGTCTTTAAAATTGTTTCATTTTGAGTTTTTTAAATTATAAATGTTTTGTTGAAAATCATGTGGGAAAAAGGTTTTGAAGTCTGCTGTTTGAATTGGGAAGAAAACCTCTCTTTAAAATAGGTTTCTTCAATGAAACAATGCTAATTTTGGTTATAAATTAGTCTCTTTCAGTTTATTTCCTCAATTACCTTTCAAATTTCATTGGGTAAATGTAAAATTATATATATACATATGCTTATATGTATATATATAAATCTGGTTTATTTATATATTTATGGTTTTGTTTTTTTTTAATTTTTTTTTCCCATGGTAGGGTTATGCTGGTCATGTTTATTTTTATTTTTTTAAAAAGGGGGCCAACAAAAAATTTTGTATATAAAAAAAAACCAGGTTATGTTTTTTCGTTTTTGTTAATGCTAGTTTTAAAAAAATAAAAATAAATTCTTTTGGGTGGGAGGCGGCACCGGGGGCTCACCTCCCCATCGCGCCCCCCATGGGTGGTGCATGGGAAGGGAGCCGCGCCCAGCGCGGCAAAACCCAACCCTCCGCCTGTGGTTGTTGTGGGAACAACCACCACCATTGTTGGCGGTGTTGTTCACACAACTGCCTCCAATAGTCGGGACGATTGTTCACACAGTCATCGCCCAACCCCTTAGCGTGTGGCGCCCAGTCTAGGCACGTGGCCCGAAACCGGCGCGCAGACCTATGGATGGTGGTTGCCTTTTTTGTTTTTGTTTTCTTTTTCCTTTTTTTTAATTTTATTTAATATTTTAAATGTTAATATTTATTAAATATTAATATTTATTATTATAATATATAATATTAGTATAAAATAAATATATTAATATGCATTATTATATAGTCTAATATTAAAATATTAATATAATATATGTTAATATTTAATACTATACTTTATAATAATAACATATTAATATTTAAATATTTAAATATGTGTGTTTTGTTATAACAATTATGGGCAAGTTATTTTGACAATGGGATTTAATAATTTTAAATATTATACAATGGCATGATTGAAAAAATTATATGGGAAATTGAAGGGGTTTACTTGCATATGTATTTATATGGATTTTATAAGTAATCAAAGGAATTGACTTAATTGTTAAAATTAGTATTTCCCTTCTTTACAGTTAATGAGTTAATTAATGATAATAATCAATTATTTTGTTAAGACAATTATTATCTTTGTTGTGAAATCAAATTCTGAAGAGAAATGGATTTAGAATATCCAAAAGTAGTTCTTTCATTTTCCTTCAGTGAATATGTCTTTCGTGTTCATGGTTAGGGGAGTGGGTTAAATGTGTCCTTAATTTTGTAAGTCTTCTAGTTGATCCTTAGAGGATGGGGGTTGTCGTTTGGTTATGTCAACCTGTTTCGATTCCCTTGGGCAGTGCATGGGAAGTTATCAGTTTTTACCCGGTTTCTATGAACGGGGATGTTTTGTACCTCCTTGGATTAGGAGTGGATTACGTGAGTTGTGCCTCCTTGTCAGGAGTGACTAAATGTTACCTTGTTACCTCCAGTGTTTGGAGAGGGTTTGAACTTAGGTTGCCTCCTGAGAAAGGAGTGGTCGTGGTATCTCGTTTGGTTGCACTTTGTACCCTTGATGTTTGGATGTTATGTGTGTTGTCAAGTAGAAGAGTGGCTTCCATTTGGGGCCAGAGCTTGGAAGAGGTAAGACTAGGTAACCTTCGGAAGTGGTGTAATTAAGTGATAACTAAATCAATGTACTTAGAAGTTTGGGTAGTACTTCACACTAAAAAGATAATTATGCCTCACTCATAGACCCAAGTGCTTGGTTAGGCTTGGGATGGGTGGGAAGGCCAAGAATGGCAAGGTCATCTATCTTGTCTGTACGAAAGGTATTTGATTCTGCATTAGTAAGTATGAGGGTCGGGGATCGGTTTGAGGCCACCATCTTGACGATCCATAATGGGTAACTCATGATGAACTGTGTGATGACACTCTGTTTAGGACAACAGTTGGTACTTGTTTATTGTGGGTATGGTTTTCGTAACATACCTGATGCGACCATAGTTGGTATTTGATTATTATGTGTATGGTTCCCTTAACATACTTGATCTTCTTTAAATCTGGAAGCAATGTAACCATGTTGATTTGTACTTGTGATGCTCTTATGATGTATGTGTGTGGTACTTGTGTTATACTTTTGAGGTTCATGTGATTGGTCATTTCAGTTTGGTACAGTTATGATTTAGCCTGTGTCTAGAGGTGTTGGTCTTGGTTAGGATTCCTTGTTACTATATCCTAGCACGAGGGGTGGGCCTTTGGGTTCCACTTGGTTGGGTGGCATACACCTTTATCCATTGGGTTCTTTCTTCATGTTTGTATGGACGAGATTTCCAGTTGGAGAGCTCATTGGATTCAATATCAGTTCTTGCTTTATTTCCTTTCAGTTGTTCTTGTAATATTTTACCCCTCATTTGATATCGATGTGGAAGTTGTATCTATAATTTATTTATTGGATTTTCCTCATTCAGGGAATGAGTGTTGTAACCTTATTGTTTAATGAATGGCTTAATGAAATGGAAATTTATCTTTATGCTTTGATGTAATTCATCTTATTGGAATGTATGTGTTTAAATTATTGAGTAAATGAATGTCATGGATAAGTTCATGTTTTTTGTTGAGGTTCTATATAACCTTTGTCTCGTAACCTTAGAGGTTGTTGGCATTAGTTAGTGAACTTGCTTATTAATTGTTCTTAGAAAAAAAAAAATTAGCCTGTTTAAGTGGTTGTTTGCAACTTCCTCTAGGTTGTGTGGTGGGGCGTTACAGTTAGGGGCCAAATCCCGTAAGAGGTAAGATTGGGTAACCTTCAGAAGTAGTTTAAACTAGTGTTAACTAAAGCAATACTTAGAAGATTAGGACTAACTTCTCACTAATCAAGATAATTTTGCCTCACTCATAGACACAAGGGATCGTTTAGACTTGAGATGAGTGGGAAGGCTTGGAACGGCAAGGTCATCTATCCTGTCTGTACGAAAGGTTTTTGATCCCACATTAGTAAGTATGAGGGTCGAGGATTGGTTGAGGCCACTAGGTTAGCCGGAGCCTATGAAGATCCGCATTGGGTAACTCATGACGAGTTGTGTGATGACACTCTGTCTAGGACAATAGTTGGTATTTGGTTCTATGTGTATGGTTCTCTTAACATACTTGATCTTCTTTTTATCTGGAAGCAATGTAACCATGTTGAGTTATACATGTGTTGTACTTGTGATGTACTTGTGTGGTACATGTGATTGGTTGTGTTAGTTTGGTTCAGTTATGTTTTAGCCTGTGTCTAGAGGTAGATGGTTTTGGCTAGGATTCCTTGTTACTATCTCCTAGTACGGGGGGTGGGCCTTTGGGTTCCACTTGGTTGGGTGGCATGCACCTTAATCCATTGGGCTTTCTTCATGTTCGTGTGGATGAGACTTCCAGTCGGAGAGCTCGTTGGATTCAGTTTCAGTTCTTGCTTTATTTCTTTCCTGTTGTTCTTGTAATTTATTACCCCTCTATTGATATCGAGGTGGAAATTTGTAATTGTAATTATGTTCTTTTATCTTGCCTCATTCGTGGAATGAGAGATGTAATCATATTGTTTAATTTATGGTTTAATGCAATTGAAGGTTATCTCTTATGCTATGATGTAAATTATCTTAATTGGAATGTATGTGTTTTATTTCTTAATTAAATAATTGTCATGGTTTAGATTCATGTTTTGTTGAGGTTCTATATAACCTCTGTCTCGTAACCTTAGAGGTTGTTGGCATTAGTTAGTGAAATTTCTTAAAAAAATTTCTTAAACAAAAAAAATTTGTATGTTTAAGTAGTTAATTGCAAATTCCTCTAGGGTTGCATGGTGGGGCGTTACAAAAACCCTCAAGAGGGAAAAAACCTAGACTCCAAAAGCATCCATACTCCATCATATTATTCAGAAATAAAGCAATACAAGAGTTACATTGAATACCTCTAAAGCATCAAGCCCTCAAATGCATTCCCATGTCTCCAAGAATGAATCCACACATCCCATGCCATACTTCACAAATGCACTCTACAAGAAGACTCAATAATGACAACCAACCCACTTATTCAACCTAAACCACTACACATGTGTTTGATTTTATAGACACAAGCTCACACAAAATACAACTAGTGGTAAGGTGAAACCATGTACCACAAAACTATGTGAATACAAAAACACTAACACCTTATTTAATATTGGGTACTAAGACATCACATTATTTAATATTTCCCCAATATTAAATTATTATCACATGTCTCCCACACATATAATACTAATACAATGTTACAATACAACATCAAGTGGATCCCAAATAATTACCTAGTGTGATTAACAACACCACCAAGGTGTATCACAACTAATTATTTAATTACCATATTATGATAAATGAATTTATGCAATGGTGTACAACACCATATCCCAAAATTCTCTCACTTTTTGTATACATTGCATAAGGGATGAATGAATGAAATACATCATCAAATCCATCCATGAAACCACGTGAATCTATAACATACTCTCATGCTCCATCAAGATACCTACAATAAGAACAAAGTGACCACAATCTCGAGCAATAACTCCTCTCATCATCCAACATTCCACCTATGGAAGAAAAGGAGCATGTCAAGATGAAGATGCACCAATCCATGAGCACAAGCATCAAGTCCAAGTGATAACAAAGGCTCTAACCAAGCTGATTTCAATAGTGAAAACCCACACAATCAGAAATAGCATCCACAACACATGCTAATACACCCAACAATCCATACCTCCAAGGTATCAATACATCAGTAAACTCATGCCAAGAACATATGCAACCTATAAACTACAATCAAGCTCCCTATAAAAATCCTATCAATGAAGAACATACATATCTAGGAACTCCCACTACATAGGTAATGTCAAAGCATATCAAATCTACCAATAAACACTATACATCAAGGTGTGTTAAGTAAATCAAAGCATGAAGTACCAAGAACAATAACAATGATCCACACATACAACCCAAAGAGCCGCATATTCTCTCACAACATGTTGCCACCATCCTCCCCAAATGAACATCTAGGAAGAAACCATTAAGAAGAGAAAAGCATGTAAACTATAATGTCCTTCTACCAACACCTCAAAAAGTATACTGTTGTGTCAATTATGATCTCCTAAACAACCCCAAATGAAAAGCCTCAAGAACATCTACAACACTCAATCTCATAAATCAAGTACAACATATGAATCAATGTAACAATGCCAACATGGACGTAAGCCTCTCTAATCAAGAAAATCAAACTCATTGGTAACCATCCCCAAAATTGGAAATCAGCCCATAAACCATCTCCTAACAATCATCATCAAAGAATGATATCATAAACTCAAATGCACAAGGAGATAACTATGGTATAACATCCCTCAAATGAATCCTCTAGAACTAACTAACATATCTCAAGATCCATATCTATGAAAGATAAATCATATAGACTCATGCTAAACCATTCTCAAACAAGTATCCATAATCACCATGAATCAACTCAATCCCATGAGAATCAAAGCACGAAACATAACACATCTGAAAGATATAATGGGAAAATACCTCTCAAATAATAAATTTTCAAGTAGACCAAGAGTGGGGAATGAGAATACTCCTCCAGAATAACCAAGTAATCATGACTCACTCCAAGAAAAATATCCTCTATCGGTCCATACTAGGTGAAAGCTCCTCGGTCTTCCTGCTAAAACCTCCAAAGAGTAACTGTCTCAAGAAAATGTCTCTAATCACAAAATAAATCCAACCATCACCTACATATCTAAGTATCCACGAGCACCTGTATCCAATCAATACATTCCAAACTCCAAATGCAACATAGCACCATCATGAAGTAATCAAGCAAATGACCAATGTACTCAATACAAATAATCACACTTGATCAATTTCAAAGGTCCAACCACAGAATCAGGAACCTATCATTACAACATGATCTAACTGTCTCCTCCTAGGAGATCACATGCACCATAACATACATCTTGGTCTCAAGAGAACATGTAATATGCCAAACTCTAAACTAGTATCAAGAGTATAACATGACATCATAACAATCACTCTAAACCAAGAAATCATATCTCCAATCACATGAAGATAACCATACCGATGATCCATCCACGTCACTGCCAACAACTCCCACTAAACCATGGTATGAGCTACACATGGCATCATGACTACCATCCTCTCCATGAAGATCATCTAGGTCTACACACTCAACTGCAATGTCAGTAACATACAAGTAAACCAAGATCTCCAAGCCAAGAATATACATATAACTGCCATCAAAACAAACCAATCCAACATCGCCAAATCATCATTGTCAAAATATCCCACTAAAAGTGTATAACCAATTAATGTAGAAAGCTATCATGACATCGTGATCAAACCACATGCTACAATTCCCATCACCAGACTAATCAAAAATATCTAACCATCCATCCTCTCAATCCCAAAGCAACATACCAATGTACAAATGACCACAGACAAGTCCAACTAATGAAATTTATAACAATAATGAATCAAACCTGGTGGATATAGACAGTTCACATCTGAGTCATCCCACTACATTCAATAGGATGCACACACCTACCAATCACATAGCTCGTGAACGCAACCACTGAAACATGCAAACTTATCATCACATTAGAAACTTGCAACTGAGATATCAAAGAAGATAATCTTGTAGACATCAAGACTCAAACACCAAATCAACCATTGATTTGATTTTCCAATCATGTCCACAAAAGAGTAACCATAGTCAAGGAACCAAATAAGCATCAAGAAGATAAGAACAATCTCCTAACACCAAACCATATCACCACCAAACACCACATACATAATCATGCCATGCCAATGCATCAAAAGTACCTACATATCCATGACACCATAACCATACCCATCGTTGTACCTGCACTCAACTATCACCCATACAAGACTCCAAGTCTCAAATCATGTCTTCAAACCCATAGACAACCTGTGTATTTGTCACCATCAAATTTCCAACTTTGAAAATCACCTGTAAACTTGTACCAAGAAGCACTAATCTGATAAACAACTATAGCATCATAAATAACATATAAAAACATGTACTCCCTCATGGTTTCGCCTCTTGACTTATTTGGATGCTCACATAATCACACCCTGAATCTCAAGCTCCTACAAGCGATCAAATAAGTACCAAGATCAATTTGTTCCTCAAACAAATAAACAATCTAAACCATTGTGTAATACACTACAAATTCTCTCCAACGCCTCTTCAAAATCTAAAATTCGATTATGTATGCAAAAGTTATGACCAAAACCGTGCAAATGATAACATCTGACTTTCAGGCTCCAAAACCATGTCAAAATGGAAAAATCAGGGAACCACACCTATACCACTACGTAATGCTTGGAACCAACTTTCCAATGACCATAAGAAGTCAAAAATTTGACATACTGGTCAAAATTTACATGTGTTTGAAAAAAAATGCTAGAAAATGCACTATTAGGCCTGTTGGGTGGTGGCTCAGTGGCTCCACTGATGGCGGTGGCATCCGGGCGATGCTCGAGCAGAGTTATGGCAAAAAAATCCAAAAAAAATTAAATTCAATTTTGAAATCCGGATTTAAAATTTACATGGCGGAATTTTCAATGAAAATTAAATTTTATTTAAAAAGTTTTAAAGCTCAAAGGCTAGGTGGTCATCGGCCCCTCGACAGGACCTGTCGGCCGAAGCTGATAGCTCGCCGACGTCATGCTACTGCAGGCACATGAACTACAACCTGTGCGGATTGTTAGTTCGTGCAACTGCAATCGCACCGGCTACAATGAGTACTAGGGGGGTGGTTGGCCCCTCCCAAATTTATATTTTATATTTAATTTTAATTTCTTTAAAAAAATTCTAACTTTTCATTTTATTTCTTTTGCAGGATTTTTCAAATAATTTTTCAGTCTGACGACACATTTTTTTTGCTACAAATTTTTAAAATTCGAACCTTACTTCTTCTTCTTCTTCTTCTTTTTCTGCACATGGCAAATGGGCTTTTTACTATAAAAATTTGCATTTTTTCAACTTTTTCAAAATAGGTTGAATTTTATGTCAAATTTGTCTCTTGGCTGACTTGAATCCAACCATGAGGTTTGTTTTGTCTCAAGAGGTCATCTATGAAATTTCCCCTACAAAACCCTCATATTCAAACGCAAACCAAGAAACCCTTTTTCACCCAAATTTGGAAAACTTTAGATCTACAATAAATCCAACAAATCTTGACAAACCAAAAGCCCAAATCAACAAATAAACACCTACAACATGTGTTCCATATCTTGTAATGCCTCAAGCCCTACATGCATGTCCATGGCTTCAACTTTGCAAAAACTTTGAAACTAGGGTTATAACAAAAATTCTTCAACCATGAAAGCTCTAATACCACTTGTTAGGAAATATTGATTTCAAACCCACAATCTTAAATCATTTCCTACATAATCCATGAGAGATAAACATGCATACAAGTTGCCAAAGTGAATAGATCAAATAGACAAGCCACAAAATAACACAAGATATACCTTGGGAAAACCCTCAAGAGGGAAAAAACCCAGCCTCCAAAAGCATCCATACTCCATCATATTATTCAACAATAAAGAAATACAAGAGTTACAATGAATACGTTTGAAGCATCAAGCCCTCCAATGCATTCCCATGTGTACAAGCATGAATCCGCACATCCCATGCTATGCTTCACAAATTCACTCCACAAGAAGATTCAATAATGATAGTCAACCCACTCAACCAACCTAAACCACCACACACGTGTTTTCTTTTATAGACACAAGATCACACAAAATACAACTAGTGGTAAGGTGAAACCATGTACCAAAAAACCATGTGAATACAAAACCACTAACCCCTTATTTAATATTGGGTACTAAGACATCACATTATTTAATATTTCCCCAATATTAAATTATTATTAGATGTCTCCCACACAAATAATAATAATACAATGTTACAATACAACATCAAGTGGATCCCAAATAATTACATAGTGTGATTAACAATACTACCAAGGTGTATCACAACTAAATAAGTATTTAATTACAATATTATGATAAATGAATTTATACAATGGTGTACAACACCATATCCCAACAGAGATGTCAGGAATCGGTGAATCAAGCTCCAAGTCAATGTGAATTGGAGACTGTTGTGGTGGTGATGAAATAGGAGGCGCTGCTTCTACTTCTAACACTATTTCAGTTGTATTTGTGGTTGTATCCACTGGTCGTTCTTTCTGATTTGCATCAGCAACCCTCATCTCCTCCCTCGAATTCATTGGCACCCTATACTTCTTTGAACCCTTTGGAGGATTGTTCATTACTTTAACCTTGGGTTTTGATCTAGAAGTGGAAGGTAGTGTGGTGGTAACCGATGGTGGCTCTATAATTGGAGTGACTACCTTTCACATATTCTTGCTATCCAAGAATAGCTTGTTGTTCCTTACAACCCTGCTTGTCATTTCCTCAATGGAGGTGCTCTCTTTGGCATACCAATCAATAGATCGAAGTCGTTGTGAATCAATTTGATCTCTAAAATATGTGGGAAGTATGACTTCACCATCATCATCTGATAAGAAATCAACGATTTGTGGAAGAGTGAATCTATTGTAATTGTGCCTACACACTTCAAACTCATCTTTACAAGTGAACCAATAATCCTCCATGGTAGGTTTATGTAAAGAATTGTTGCCAAGGCAAGCTACCAAAAGACCCCAAGGGTCATATGAGCATCTTTCTATGAGAAAATTAAGATTAAGCTTTGTCATTTCATTTATCATTGACTTGGCATTAGTTGTTGATCTGCATCTGTATATACCCATTTGAAAAGGAAATTTGGTAGCAGACTTGCATTTATTATGTAGAAAGGTGTGGAATTCATGCAACTACCAAAAGAACTCCATGAATACCACCTTATCTAATGGATAACGGGGTAGCATGGCTAGACTTCCTGAGAAACAATATACACGAATGTAGGAAAATGTGTGGAATTGGATGAACCAATTGGCCCAATCTACCATTGCCAATATGACTTCTAGTGAAATGTGTATATGTAACTCATGATCAAGATCCCTCATTGTGTGTTTCAAGAACAAGTCATTTACCCACTTGAAGTGTCGTTCTAACTGTGAAAATTCAAGTTGTGAGAAATGCTCATGAACTAGCTACACACCCAGAGTCCCAACGGTATTCAACCCTCTAAACTGGCCTTGAAAGGCTATCAGATATACAAGGTATGAAACCATATGGAATTCGTGGGCTTTGAAGAATCCTATCATCTAGTTGTTAAGAGTTTCACTGATCAAAGTAGGCCAGTCATAATGTTCTTTGTTGTTGACAAGTTGAGACATGATGTAATACATCCATGGCTAAAACTTGTGCACTTTTTCTTGACCTGTGACACGGTTGAGTAGATTAATCATGATTACATACTCATCTTTGAATTCCCCACGTCCAACATTCTTTGGAAATTTGTTTCATTTTTCTTTGAACCACCTTTCTGCCATTCTTTTCTAACATTGTTCCTTTCATGTGTTAAACACCTTTTCACATTCTTCAATTGACACAATCAAGTTGCCTGGACATGCTGGAATATCAAAGCACCTCTCAATATTTGTTGGCTTGAGGCTGCAAATTGTTCACCCATCTACTGATTGGATTTCTCGTGTATTGGGGTTGTAATGCTTGACACAAGCGATTAAAAACTCGATATTTTGTGTTGAGATGGGGAAAGAGGTTGCCTCAAGTAACCTGGATTGTTCAAAGTTTTGGACTGTGATGGTTTCTATGCCAGTCAATTTGTCCAAATCAACCACTAGATGCACTTGATGCAAATCGGTGTCAAATGTTCTCACGAAATCATGAATCAAGACCGATTTGGTCTTGAATTCGACTTGAGAGAACTACATACTAAAAAACTAGAAGAATGATTGGGCACACAACTATAATTGAACTTTTTTGTAGAGGCTAAAAATAGCTTCATCGAGGGACATTTTTTACGAAAAATTATGAGACGTGGGTTTTGTTGAGAATATCTTTTTGGATGAACCTAGAAGGTCGGATTTTTTTTAAAAATGACTTTTTCACGAACATGCAAGAACCCCTCAAAGGAAGAGGCAGTGAAGCATTGTTTCTCAAGAAAAAGTGAGATATGGGTTTTGTAGGCACCTAAAAGTTGATCAACAAGTTTGTCTATTTTCTAAAAAATATGATTTTTTCAGAAACCCTAAAAAATGAAGGCAACAGGGCAACTTTTTCAAAAAAAATTGGCACATGGGTTTTGTGGCCAATCTTGTGTTGAATGAACCTAGAAAGTCAAATCTGTAAAAAAAATGATTTTCCTTGCAAATGCAAGAAAACCTAAGACAAAAGTAGAAGAAGTTATGGGAAAATTTTCCAATCTTGGAGAAGATTGAAAAAGAAGAGAGTCCAGAATGCTAGAAGCTGAAGATTATGAACTGTTGCCTCTGAAAAATGATGCCTAGAGATATGAACTTTGGAAAAACGTCCTTATGTGCAACTTGTTCTTGAAAATACGAAGAATGTTAAAAAACTCATGTCGTTTGATCCTTCAAATGTCATAGAGAATAAAATTTTGTGTTTGGCATTAGAGTCAACCTACAGAAATAATGAAAAATGACTCCCAAATACTTGATAAATAGACTTTGGAGGTGGAAGCATCAATTAGGGCATCAAAAACCTTGATTTAGGAGTTATCTGGCATGATTGGCAGTTAATTGGAGAAATCCCCCAAATTTTAGGACGCCTTGAGGAAGAGAAAGCCTTCAAAAATTGTGAACTCAAGTTGACTTGGACGCCACCTTGCTAGTGTTAGGATATTTTTGAAGGTTTTCAAAAAATTCTTTGATAAACTACCTCCATTTGACCCTTGATTCCAAACATCTAATTGATCCCGAGGTTAAGATGACAAAATCACTGCAAAGTCTGATCGAATCTGAGAAGATGTTCTTGGAAGCTACAAACCTTGAAAATTGCTTTTAACGGCTCAAATTTCTAGGCTCCTTCTTGAAATAAGGTGCTTTTGTTTGCCACTGTTAACCAATTTTCAGATGATTTTTAATTTCTTCAATTTGACCTCCCATGCTTTGATCTACAGTTTCTAGTGATTGATGATTCCTATGGACTGGATGTTGAATCTATCGTGAACCTAAAAGAATATAGGAAAGGATGACTGGCTTCACAAGCTCTGAAAACTATTTTATGAGGCTCAAATTCCTAGGCATCGTTGGCTTGTAGGTGTGCTTTTGTGCTTCTGAGAAACTATTTTCACTTTGTAACCCTCGACGAAATGCTCTAGTTTGACCTTCGTTGCTGGATGTTTGACTACTCCATTGAATTTGCTAATAGACTCATCACGAAGCCTGATCGTAACTGAGAAGGACTTCTTGGGAGTTGTGAACTGCTTGGAGGCTACAAACTCTAAAAATGACTTCTGAATGCTTTAATTCTTGGGCACCCCTGGCTTGTAGGGGCACTTTTGCTCTTTATACTTCATCAATTTTGAGTTTACTGACTTTCATCACTTTCGATTTGATCTCCGTTTGTGAGTGTTTGGCTAATCCTTTGATTTGGATGTTGGATTCATCGTGAACCTAGAATTTTTTTGAAGAAGACCCCCAAAATTGCAAGTCTTAACAATTGCATTTGGACCCTTGAATTCATGGGCGTCCTTGGCCTGCAAGGGTGCTTTTGGCTCCAATTGACAGTCATTTTCAATTATTTTACTCTCCTCGCACTTCGCTTTCACTATGTCATCGACTGGGTTGACTAAGTTGAGCATCATTGCTGATGATGTGAATTTATTGACTATGTTGCATGCATGAAAAACTGAAACTAAAAAATTTCTAAGGCATTGAATCCTAAACACCATCTTTGTGGTAAGGCGTCCATCTCTAGACTTAGTTTATTTTATGTAATTTTCAACTTTTGAAATTCCCCTTCGTTGTTCACCATTTTTCAAGGATCTTTCGCCATAGATTCTTCTGTGAATCGTTTGAAGCTTAGATTTTGACACCTGGTATCTGGCCATCCTCCATTGATGACCTTAGAGGTCCTAACTTTTCTTCTAAAAAAGTGAAATAGATCCACCAGAGAAAAATTGACTTTTTTCATGATTCTGACTGGATTAGTGCGATCATGACGAAGAATAAACCAATCAAAATCATTTTGAGTCATTTTTGGAAAGATCCTATTTTTAGGGTTTTTCTAAAAATAAGGGCTTGAAACCCTAATTTCTAAATTTTTAAAAATTTGCAAGTATCCTCTTAACAATAAACCCACAAAAACCATATTCTTCATTTTTCATTCAAAAATTTATAAGAATAGACAATTGTTATTTTTAGAGACTTTGACTTTTGTTGACTATTGACGACAAATTTACAAGATTTTATCCATTTTTATCAAAATGCCTTAATGAAGCAAAAAAAATTATTGGGTACAACAAAGATTAAGGCATATAATAGATCCCCATTCTGGTCCTTGTTGCCCAAAATATCATCAGACATGTCCCCCAACATATGGTCCATGTATCACACTTTGTGGATCTACCCCTTCTTGAAAACCTTGATCTCTCCTTCCTTAGAATCACTTGTATGTACTTCTTTCTCAAGCTTGTCTACCATAACCTGCAATCCCGCCCCACTTCCCACACCCTCAATCTTTAATGGCCTCTCCGAAATAACCCGATAAATTGGAAACCCCACATACTAGAACATCTTCAAATGTAAAGACCTGACATTCTTCCACTTCTTCGGCATCACCTCCACAAGCCCATCAATCATAACACTAACATTTTCCATAATTTCATCCCTCTCTTGACAAACCTTCCCCAGCTTCACCACACAAAATGTACCCCCTCAAAGGTAAACCAAAGCATATCTGAAAGCTAGCTCAATCTACTTCATCCATTACTTGTGGCTTAAATCTACAAGAATAGGATGCTTCTTCTTCTTAAAAAAGGTCTTCCTCAAATGGCTAGGAAATAATGGAATCATAGATCGATCGGCCATGAACATATCATAAGACCCACAAAGCTTCCTCTTGGCCTCAAATGGATTACAATCAATCTTAAGCTTTGAATACTTCGATACCTTTGAAATGGGTAAGATTTCTCCTTTAATCTTAGTCTTGGAAAATTGAAAAGACACCCAAAATGCCCGCTCTTCTCCATCATTTTATTATCAAATTAAAGCCCCATAGTTTTCTTTCTATGTATACGTATGTATATGAATCTATCCACTATGTACAAATGTCTGAAGTTTAGGTTAGCAACTAAGCACAAATGAATACAATATGTTAATTTTTTATTACTATCCATATGTATATATAAACTTGTTTATTTTTATATATATACCTATCCACTATGTATGACTGTCTGAAGTTTTGATTGGCAACTAAACACAAGATAATACATCTTAATTTTTTTTCTCTTCATATGTATCTATACATGTGTGTGTGTGTAACATGGGGTTGCAGACTTTTATGACTGCTATAGTGAACCCCTAACATTAACACTTGAATTTAACCTGTTCACTTTTGAGCGATTATAAACAAATTAAAATTGTTATATTTTCACCCTAATATTGACACAAATAGGGGTTTTTTAATATTATTAATGGTGAAAGCGAAAGGCTATTGGATCATTTATGTTTTGAGAAGTATATGTTTCTATGTATATGTTTCTATGAATGTATGTATGTATATATTTCTATTTATATGGATATATATGAATCTGCCTACTTTGTAAGAATGTCTGAAGTTTGGGTTGGCAACTGAACACATAAGAATACATCTTAATTTTTTATTACTCCATATATATATGTGTGTGTGTGTTTGTGTGTGTGTATGTATGTATGTATGTATATATGTATGTATATGTATATATATGTATATATATATATATGTATATATGTATGTATATGTATATATATGTGTATATGTATATATGTATAGATGTATATGTATATGTATATGTATGTATGTATGTATGCACACACACATATATATATACACACGTGTATATTGTACATATGTATGTATATATATATTATGTATATATATGTATTTATATCTAGATATATAAATGCATGAGTTAATGGTGTGTGAAGTTAGCTATTAAAACCATTTAGTGTGTGAACTTGCACAAATAGTTAATTATATAAGTCTCCCTTAATAACCACCAAATCCAAATATAATGCAAAATTCAGTCATTTAAACATAAAAAACCTACGTAAATTGCAACTACAAATTCAAATGATTGTATCATCACCAAACAAATTCAAATTTGAAACAAAACCAAATTCAATGCATTCAATTGTCAGTTTTGGAATATTTTATAAGAGGGAAAGTAGATAGCTTCAAAATCAATTTGTAAGACCCCTCCGTTTTGCTCTTTTGACCGGACAGTGTTCTGTTGGTTATACCTTATTTTTTGTTTGTACTTTGAACTAGAACTCAGTTGCTATTTGATCGTTATCCATAAAGTGATGCAAATGTTATATTTTGGTGTGATGGTGTATTTTGTTGATGTTATCATTATGGCATACTTTAGATTAGCATTGTGGATAAGTGAATTAATGATGTTTATACTTTTGATCATATTAATGATGTTAGACTCGTCAGTTAGTAATATTGTATTGGTGAAGGGGATGGATCGCATCACTCACTTGCGAGCGCCCTGTGATTCCGAGATTCCCTCTTCACGGTGTGTATTTTATGTTGTTTATATTACATGTTGTTTACTTGATTGCAGGTTGACAGGTACAGGACATCGACTCCACCTAGGTTCACAGGTTGGAGCGTGTTCAATACCCAACGGTATTCGATTGGGAGATAGTAGCTAGGTTTTCGTGCCAAGTCATCACCCTAGTCCTTGTATGTCATCAGTTGTGTGTCAGGTTGTGTTGCTTTGGATTCTGTGCCCTCTCTTCGTTATTTAAATTGCAAGTTGGAAAAAGGGGTAATTAAATGGTTTAATGTATTTGAGTTGTGGTTCAGTTTGTTCTAAGATTATGTTGAAATGTAATTGATTTTATTATTAATTTAATTTAATTAATAAATAATTTAATCGTTGATTAAATCTATTTATTAGTTAGTTAAATTTATGTTGTTGAAAGAATTTAATTTAATTATGTTGAAGTAATTGTTATTTTGTTGAATCTGAAAATAAAGAAAATGCAAAAAAAGCCAATTTGGGAAATTAGAAATTGAAAATTATGAAAATAAAATTAAAAGTCAAATTAGAAGTTTGAATTCAAAAATTAATTAAAGAAATTAGATATTTTTGCATTTTCTGTTTTGAAGAATTTATTAGGGTGGTTGAAGGATTTTAGGGCAAAATCCTTATGTTTGAATTTTGCTCTCAATTTTGGATCTTGGAATTTTGAGAAAAGTTGGAATTTGAGAGAGGAAGCATGTTTCAATTTTGTGGATTTTTGGATTGGAGTTGTGAAATCTTGTGGAACTGGACTTGGAAGCAAGGTTGGGAGCTGAGCACCATTTTGGATCCTCTCACCTCAAAAATAAAATCAGGTTCATTCTTTGTAATTTGTTTGTTTTGAAGAAAAAAGTGTATTCATTTATATTTTGATGATGAAAATCATGTTTAGAAATAAAAATAAAAAATAGTGTTCTTGGTTTATAAATGATCATTGTTGTATGGTGTTCCTGACTGATTTTGGAAATCCCCTCTTGAAAATATAAAAAAAAAAAAATATATATATATATATATATATATATATATATATTTATGAAATTATTGACTTTATGGTGGATTAAAATTATGTCTTTTTGTTTTTTTTAAAACCCTGGTTTTAATTTTTTTTATAATTCGGATTTATGAAAATCCGCAGGCCTATGGTATTTAAAAATAAAATAAATAAAATTTTATTTTTGGTGGGGGGGCTGGGGGCTCAACCCCCACCGCACCTCCCATGGAGGCGGGTGGAGGGAGCCACGCCCAGCGCACTCCCCACCCTCCCCCGATGCCACCGCTTCCCCTCCCCTCCCCATGGTCCGCG
Source organism: Sequoiadendron giganteum (assembly GCA_007115665.2). NCBI lineage: Eukaryota > Viridiplantae > Streptophyta > Pinopsida > Cupressales > Cupressaceae > Sequoiadendron > Sequoiadendron giganteum. The sequence goes on along the minus strand of CM021102.1, from coordinate 618,693,208 downwards.
CGGGCTATGCAAGTCGTGTCACCACGGTGGGTGGTCGATGCTGCCAATGCCACCTGTGTCGTGCCTCCCCCTTCGTCTACCGCTCATAGCGGCGCCTCCGTCGCACCCTGCATCCTCCCCGTGCCCGGCTTCGTCGTGCCTTCCCCTGTCGATGGTGCCGCCTCCTACGGCTGCCCCATTCTTTAAACCGACACCCTTTAAACCTCCGCCCACAACTTAAACACAACGCCACCAAGAATTAATCTGTCGCCGCCCCATTTGGTTCCGCCGCCTTGTCTAGAACCGCGGCCATGGGGAAAAAAGTGCAGCCAACCCTAACCTGGGAACGCGCGCCCTGAGACACGTGGCGCCCGAAAAGAATTGGGTGTTGACCCTTCTTTTAAAAAAAAAGAAATATATTTAATAATTTTTATATTATAAATTTATGATATTAAAATATATTTAATATATTGATATTATATTTTTTTATAATATTAATAATATTTAATATATTGATATTATAATTTATGATATTAAATATTAATTTGTATTTGGGTCATTAGAAATTTTATAATATAATTTTGGATATTATATTATATAGTTTTTAAAAAATAAAATAAATTTAAAATGTTAATATTTATATCCTTTTAGTTGTGGCATAAATTTATTTGATTAGGAAAATGGGTTATATTTAATTGAGGAAATGGAAAAAAAATAATTAACTTGGATTACATCATTGTTTTATTTTAAAACATTATTTTATTTTAAAACATTATTTTATTTTAAAACATTATTTTAAAGGAAAATAGTTTGACTTTAGAATAATATGTTGTTTAGTCAAGTTCAACATTTGTTTTAAAATGGCTATAGTGAAATGAGGAAACAATATTTATTTCAAATCAACGTATTTTGAATTATGGAAATAAATGGTTATTTTATTATTATTTAAATGCTAGTGAGGAATTAAGTATTAAGTTTTTTTTAATTTCTCCCTTGTCTAGAAAAAGACGTACTTTAATTCAGTGTATTTAATGCAATAATTTATTGAATGATTATGTGGAAAATGGATTTAAAATATCCAAAAGTAGCTTCTTTCAGATGCTTTCAGTGAACCTTTCCTTCATGATTCTAGTTTTTTGGGAAAAGGGTGTTTATTTGTAAGTCTTCTAGATTGGATTTTTAGTTCTATGGGTTGTCATTTGTAATGAGTGCTTCCTTGTCAGGAGCGGTCAGGAGCAGTTTTGTTATTGTTGTTACCTCCAATGTTTGGAGATGGGTTCATCTTTGTTGACTCCTAAGAAAGGAGTGGACGTGTTATCTTGTTTGTTGCTCCTTGGTACTACTGATGTTTGGTTGGTGTATGTGTGTTGTCCAGTAGAAGAGTGGCTTGTAACAGGGGTCGACACCCGAAGTGGTTCCAACGATAACTCGTTGTAAGTTATTTAATCAAGTGATAACTAAAACAATACTTAAAAGTTTAGGACTAACTTCTCACTAATCAAGATATTAATGCCTCACTCATGGACCCAAGTGCTCGATTAGGCTTGGGATGAGATGGGAAGGCTTGGAATGGCAAGGTCATCTATCTTGTCTGTATGAAAGGTATTTGGCTCTGCATGAGTGAGTATGGGGGCCGGGATTTGGTAAAGGTCACCAGGATAACCTTTTCTTGTGGGGGCTGGAGCCTATGAAGATTCCCAAGGATAACCCATGACGAGCTGTGTGATGACACTCTATCTAGGACAACAGTTGGTTCTTGTTTATTGTGGGTATGGTTTCCTTAACATACCTGATGTGACCATAGTTGGTATTCGATTTTGTGGGTATGGTTTCCTTAACATACCTGATGTGACCATAGTTGGTATTCGATTTTGTGGGTATGGTTTCCTTAACATACCTGATGTGACCATAGTTGGTATTTGATTTTGTGGGTATGGTTTCCTTAACATACCTGATGTGACCATAGTTGGTATTCAATTTTGTGGGTTTGATTTCCATAACATACCTGATGTGACCTTAGTGGTATCTGTTTATTATCTATATGGTTCTCTTAACATACTTATTTTGCTTTGTTCCTGGAAGCAATGTGACCTTGTAGAATTGTACTTGTGTGGTACTCATGATGCTTTTGAGTTGTACTCATGTTATTCCGGTGTTGTACTTGCATGGTATTTGATTTGTACTTATGTTATTCTGGTGTTGTAATTGCATGGAATTTGAGTTGCTCTTGAGTTGTACTTATATTGTACATATGTGGTACTTGGGTGGTACTTGTGATGTGCTTGTGTGGTTCATGTGATTGGATGTGTCAGTTTAGTTCAGTGGTGATTTAGCCTGTGTCTAGAGGTAGATGGTCTTGACTAGGATTCTCGGTTACTATCTCCTAGCACGGGGGGTGGGCCTTTGGGTTCCTCTTGGTTGGGTGGCGTGCACCTAAATCTGTTGGGATCTTTCTTCATGATCGTGTGAATGAGACTTCCAATTGGAGGGCTCGTTGGATTCAATTTCAGTTCTTGCATTATTTCACTTTAGTTGGATCTTGTATTATTTTACCCCTCATCTGTTATCGAGGTGGAAGTTGTAACTGTAACTTTATTTATTGGACTTGTCTCATTCGGGGAATGAGAGTTGTAATTGTAATATTTAATTATGGATAAATGAGTTTGAAAGTTTTCTATTATGTTTGGATGTAATTTATCTTGTATGGAATGTATGCATACTTATTATCTTGAGTAGATAATTGTTATGGTTTCATTTATGTTGTTGTTGTTGTGGGTTGTTAATAGATTCAGTCTTGTAACCTTAAGGGATGGTTGCATTGGGAAGCGAACTTTTATAATAATTGTACTTAAACACACACAAAAATTAGCCTGTTTAAGTAGTTGTTTGCATCATCCTCTAGGGTTGCGTGGCGGGGCATTACACAATTATTCTCCTCTACTAATATCCTTTGTATAATAGAGCATTTATTGGCATCCTTGGCACATTCCTCATATATCCACAGATGATGAGAATTGTTGAAAATGATCAAATTATGGTGAGAATTATTTCAGATGCAAGATGAGAAATATTGAAAATGGTCAAAATTTTGTGGTAAATAGTCCACTAATCTGAGCAAAGGTATGCAATGCACATGGAATTACAAACATTAAAAATTGAACTTTATATGTTCGAAAGTGAGGAATTTTTTTATATATATAAATGGAATTGCATGCTTATATGACCAACAATATTGTGGAACCTATAATTGAAGTTCCTTTTAGATATCACTTGAATATATCCTGGTAACAATGTCATTCACACACACACACACACACACACACACACACACACACACACACACACACATATATATATATTAGTGCTCATAAATCAACATACACACACATTTACCTTTTCATATATCTATATGTGTGTTTGTGTGTAGATTTACATATATATGTTTTCCATCTAGAAATATTAAGATATTCAACTTGTTTAATTGTGTGTTGTTTTACATGCAGTATTGTTAAGGTCCTTTGATGTTTGTTTGTTACTACCTCGGTTGTAAAAAAAATCATGTAGGACGGGAGAACATGGAGAGATGATGTGACAATATCGATGGCAGGAAATTCAACACACCACATAATGTAGGATATTTTATTCATATGGTTGTTACTATGAGTTGCATAATGCAATAGTTTGTTCATTAACCAATATGTCATTATAGTTCTTTCATTAACTATTGTTACATTATTGTTCATTTATGTTTGTTACTTCAATTATATAATTATGTTGTGGTAGGCATCTAAAAAGTGCAAGGAGGTTTGTAGAACATCTCAAATTGTAAGAAGACATTTCAAGTAAAATCTTTCAAGACTTTACTTTGGCAATGACCTAATAGAAATTATGTGTTATTTTATAATATTCATCCCATTCGCATTGTTTATTATTCATATTTAATTTAAACTTACATTTACAAATACAAATACATATACATTTATTATTCTTGTTCTTTGCATTTACACTTACATTTAGAAATACACATACATACAGATTTGTGTAAGGTTATTTCAGCTATAGAATTCATTATCACATATCAAAACCGTAGATTAGAAAACCAGATTGAAATACTAATAAACAATAGTTACAGTCAATCAAAGCACTATATATATATATATATATCAGTTGTATTTTAATAGTTTGATTGATTCCATAATATGCGTTCAAGAAATTCAATTACATATACATTAATTTATGGATATGTTGCATCTATAACACTATAAAACCATTTTCTCTTTGCATTTACACTTATATTTACAAATACACATGTACATATACATACATATAGATTTCCTTATTGATATGTTGCATGTACTCTTATAGGAAATCATCCACTCATTGCTTTTACATTTATATTTTCAAATACATATTCGTACGTACATACATACATACATATATGTATGTATGTATGTGTGTATGTATGTATGTATGTATGTATCATTTTTATTCAGTGTTCAAATGTATTATTTTGTGTTCAGTTGTCAATCAAAACTTCAAACATTCATGCATATTGAATAGATATATGTGTGTGTGTATAAATACATATATACATGTATAGATACATACATACATATACATGTATGTATGTATGTATGCATTTATAGATACATATGAAGAGTAATAAAAAATTAAGATGTATTCTTTTGTGTTTAGCTACCAATCGAAGCTTCAAACATTCATACACAATAGATAGATAATATATAGATAAATAGATACATACATACATATATATGTATATATATCTATGTACATGTATAGATAAAGTTGAAGAGTAATAAAAAATTAAGATGTATTCTTTGTGTTTAGTTTCCAATCTAAACTTCATACATTCATGCACAGTGGATGGATATATGTGTGTATGTGTATTCTCTACCAGGCTTTAACACTAGACAACACTAGGCGTTTAACTAGAAATTATTCCATGTACTACCTCTTCACCACCATGGCTACATGCAATAAAATTAAAAATATTTGGACATAACTTCCATGATAGAAATAAACTTGAAATATATATTGAAAGTTGGCAAATACATATACTATATAGTCGAACAAACATACTTGAACAAAGTTGTAAATAAGAAAGTAGGGAACGACAAAGTCTTAAAGTTTGTAAAAAAGATATAGCATGAACCATCCTAATCAGATATCCATAGATTTGGTTAAGGGGCATGTCCTTATGTATCACTTGACTCATTTCCAACTGGAGATGAAGTTAATGAATGTGGATTGTTTTTCATGGAACTTGATATATGGTCAAGGAATGCTTGATTTACCTCTAAATTCAGCTGCAACTATTTAGAGAAGCTTGAGGAAAACCCAACTTGTAGGCTACTAAGAACATCAAAGGTTGGAGACAAAATATTGAACATGTCCATTAAAATGGGATGTCCCAATGGAAGAGGAGTTGTTGGTGTACTCTTACATCTATTTCTTTGTGATCTGTCCACCTGCTTTTGGGAAGCCTTCAACTGTCAAGCAACCTTTTCCTACTCCCTTTCAATCTCCCTCTCATGTCATTGCCTGAACTTCTCCTCTGCTATTTGTTGTTTTCTTGCTACTCACTGCAATATTAATGTCTCCCTCTTTTCTTGGTTTTCTTCTCTTTCTACCTTCCTTTGTCCCATCTACTCCCTTTTCCTTTATTTTAATTCTCCATTTCTTTGTTTTTGTGTCTCTTGTTCAATCAGAAAATAAATATACACATTTGAAGTCAAAATCCATGATTGCCTAATTTTATGTAGCACCCCAGACTGGCCTCTATTTGATGATTGTTGCACCATTTGCATTGGAATTTGCAAAAAATTACTGTTTGTGGTTGTTGGTTGGTGGTCATTGAATTGTGTGCATGCCACAAAGTCAGCTTCCACTTGTATCATTAGCATCCACTCCTTTTGGTCCATAATTTACATCCCAATTTGTTGCATTGGTGAAGTAGTGGATGACATATTCTGGATCATTGTGTGGTGGTGATGGCATGGAGAGACCTTCATCCCCTTCATTGAAATTCAAATGCACCCCTAGGTTTAAAGTTGCATCTTTAAACCTGTTGTCCTCAATTTTGAATTCTCAAAATTGGACAACCCATATGAAATTTTGCCTAAAATTTCTTCATAAATCTCTATGGCACGCTTTCGAGGTACCAAAATTCTCCAATTGAATTATGTAGCCATTGGTATCCATCCTATTTTGCCTTGTGTGAAATTTGGAAACATTTTGACATGTTTTTCCCCTTGTTTTGTCCAATTTCGGGATTTTTGATCACCATTGCAAATAGGGATCTTTGTGTGTTAGGGCACATTTTACAAGGTGTTAAGGTTGTAAAACTTTGGATTTTAATTGATGGTTCCCTTGGGTATGCTTTCATCAACTCCCCTTTCCGTTTTTGTAAAATTTTGAGTCATTTTTCTTGTCTTTTTGATCAAATTCGGGTTTTTAAGGCAGCTCAGCAGAATAGGGAATTTTAAGTCTAAAAGCAAAATTGCTTAAGTTGCCAAAAAACCCGAAATTGCTTAAGTGACCAAAAAGTTCCTATTTTGCTAAAAGCAAAATTGCTAAAGTCATGAAAAAACCCGAAATTGCTTAAGTGACCAAAAAGTTCCTATTTTGCTAAAGTGAAAATTGTCAAAAGAGCAAAAAGTTCCTATTTTGCCAAAAGCAAAATTGTTAAAGCTTCAAAAAGTTCCTATTTCACTTAAATTGACAAAAGTAAAATTGTTAAAGTGCCAAAAAGTTCCTAAAATTGCTAAATGAGCCAAAAGTTCCTATTTTTTCCAAATTGTCAAAAGAAAAGTTGCTGAAAGCTTTCAAAAACCCGATTTTGGTCTTTTTTGTGCTATTTTCTTTTGTTGTTGAGCTTGAAAAACCCGACGCCATGCTTGAAGAGGGCAGTTTGAGTTTGGTTTTGATTGTCTCCTTTCTTTCATGGTGTTTCCATTAATTTCTAGCAAAGAAATCAGATTTTCAGCTGCAATAAATCAAGTCATTTTTATTTGTTGAGCTTGCCCAAGTCATCTAGGGTTTCATCTTCATTTATGGTTTCAGCTTCTCTTCTCCAAGGTGCGTTGCTTTTCTTTTCTTTCTTGTTATGTTTTCTTTTTTATTTCTTTGTTCAATCATGTCTTTCTTTGTTGTAGACGTTTTTCTTATGATTATGGTCTTTTTCAAGAGTATTTTCATGTCTTCTCCATGGCGTGTCTCTTCCCTTTCATATTTGCATTTTTTTTTGCAGCTGTTTTATATCATTGTTCAACAAGACCATAATTCCCTTGCTTTAATGGAGTCGGTTTCACTAAAAACAGCAAATTAAAAAAAACGTATTTCCCTACAATGGAAATTGTGGTTTTTCTAAATAATGTTATCCAAAATGGCTATAAAAGAAGTTTGTGGAAGTCTCATTTTTGAAAATACCTTTTTGACTAAGAAATATCATATGCGTTTTCACCTAAATACCTTCTTTTCAGCAAGAATGTCACTTCCATTTTCCATTTCCCATTTTCATTTGCCTTCACTAAATTCACCTCATTCATTTTACTCATCTCATTTACCTCCATTTTCATCTCCATCAAATCCTCATTGCCATTTTTACAAAAATAGGGCTTTGACTTAATTTCGGGTTTCTATTATCCAATAGCATTTTGGGATTTTTCATTAAAATTGCAAGTTTGAAGTTGCAAATTGAAATTTGCAAAGACTTCTTATTTTTCCTACCTTGCAGTCAGCCTTCCAAAACCCGAAATTGAGCTTTGGCCTCACTTTTGCAGCCCCTTTGTCTCATTCTTGTTAGTCTTGTTTGCACACATGACCTACCAAATCAATAATATAAGGCATGGGCCTTATTTTTCAAGAAAATTCCTAGGCTGGAGAATGATACAAAGAAAGAACAACAACATGACGAAGCCACACAAGGAGTTGAACAAGTGACATGATTGAGCATGGACTACTTTCAAGACGGAGATGGAAACATGTTTTCCAAACAACAGCATGAAGACCCAATCAAGGATGATGTAGTTCAAATCGTGTCTTCGAACACTTAGAATAGTTTCAGTTATGTATTTGTAATTTAGTTTTGACAAATTACATGTAAAATGGAAAAATGTAATTGCAAGTAATCATATCACTTGCAAAGTTGTAAAAGGTAATTACATGTAAAACCTTACAAGTCAAATTACAATAGGACTTGTAATGTTGAATAAGTCAATTGCAGTTAGTTAGCGGTTGAGAGATTTTCTCAAGTTTGTTGAGATCCTCCCACCTTTTTCTCAAAGCCTCTCTCCTATAAATACTTGAGAAGGTCCTTTGTAATTTTTATCTTTTGGCAATGCAACAAAACTCTGCCAGTTTGTATGTCCACTCTAAGAGTTTGAGCTTAGATGTAAATCAGATTGCAATCAATAAAAGAGGCAAATTGCTTTCAAAATTTGTGTTGATTCAAGGTGTTATGTGACGACATTTTCTACATATTGATTGTGAGTTTTGTGGTGTTATACAAGAGGGATTCAAGCTGAATTTTGCAGACTTTGAGCTGCTTATTGTGTTTGGAGTTTTAGATTGGTTTTCAGATGTGATACTGTAGACTTTGAGTTGTTTGTCGCATTTGAAGCTATTGTAGAACACTCAAGCAAAGGGGGTAACTTGCAGACTTTGTGCTGCTTTTATTTTCTATGTTTGTGTATGTAAAGTGCATCATGTAATTAGACTTTGAGCTGCTACATATTGTACTTGGTTACCAGAAAACCATCTTAAAAAGGTTGATAGGAGAGTAAGTTGTCAAAGACTTTGAGCTTTTGATTTGTTTTCCCGTCCCGAAGGAGCAACAGAGGACTTTGTGCCTTCATGGAAACTTTGCTTCTATCTTTACTTCATTAATCATTTATGCTTTCAATTGTGATTCTTTTTTTGAAATAAGAGAAAAGGATAATTGTCTTTTCTGGAAAAAGAGAACAAGACAAGAGTTTCACCCAGGTTTAGAATAGATTTGTAGCTAGAATTAATTTTTGAATTGGTAAAATAGAAAGCGAAGGGGGAGCCTTCCTTTTGAAAATAGGAGAGTTTATCTCACGTACTGTGGCTGAAACCACAATTTTGTACACTTTCCCAAGTATACAAAATTTTCAACCAACAAAACCCACCCTAACTTCCTTGTATGTGATGGCATACTAAGACCTTCTTCAATTTCTACAGCCTCATTGTAGGTTGTTTGAACAGGGAATTCTTTGTCATGCGGTTCAATATCATTATTCTCTGTGTAATGTCCTTCTAAGTTATTTGTAGCATTCATGGAATTTCTTGCATTGAACGTTTGCACAAACTCATCAATTTGATCTTCATTAAAACCAGCTAGCCTTAAACAAGTCTCCACTGCAATAAACTACGTCATCCTTGATTGTCATGGCCTCAGTTTCTACTCACACAGTTGTTGATTCATCTTCAGCTATGAATGCTTCACTTGGCCTCATATCCTTTTCAAGTGCGTGTTGATTCAACAACCAAATTCCTATTTCTTGAAAACTACTTATAATATTACACACTCAAAGCTTGTGCAAAGGCCTTGCTAGCAAGAGTTGCCAACTCTTCCGTTCCAATTTCAATTTGGGGGTGCATAGACATCCATACACTCCTCTACTATTTGAAATAATTTTTTAAAGGATAAAATATGCTAACATCAAGGTTAGTATGCATTGGTAGCATGAGAAATTTTATGCCTATATGCCTTACTTATTTGATTATCTTGAAGGCCATGTGGCTGCCATGACCGTCAAAGATAAGAAGTGCTCTATTTTTCGGTGAAACCCCGCTTGGGTCTAATGCAGAAAAGTGTTCAATTCAATTGACAAACAATTCTTTTATCATCCATGCATGCTCTTGGGCTTCCATGCATGCCCCTGACTCATAGTTAGCAATGTAGTTTTTCATGTGTCTCTTCAACTTGAACAATTAAAAACCAAGTATAGCATGTCCTGTTGCACTAATGCATTCTAAAAAAATGATTCATTCTCTACTTTTTGAGATTAAATATGGTAAACATCTAGACCCCATTCTTGCAATAAATCGCATTCTATAGTTTTTTTTTTAGTTTGCACACCTCTTTCGTCGTAGTTCCATATTCTACTTGACCCATACTTGTGCTCATTAGACTTCTCCAAGTTGTCATAGAAATATGAGACTATGGAGGGGCGTAGCATAATAGCTTTGTCTGTGTCCACTCCTTTTGTGGTCCTAATTGTTAGATCAAGATGCCTTTGTCGAAATCTAACCCACCATGACCTCCCTAGCATTCCATTTGTGAATGGGTTAGGCCTTGATTCAATCATTTAGGCCATCATTGATTTGAGTTGAGATTTTTGAAGTCTATGGCCAGTATCAACCATGTCCTTGCACCATTCCAATATTTCACCTCTTTTTTTCAGAAAGGATGGTCTGTGGCCCCTTCCTTTTCGTGATTGTAACTTCATTAAGCCATGGCCTCAAACTACTAGGTGGGATTCCCCACTTGATCACTGCACCCTTGCTTAACATATGATTATATTCAACATCTAAAACTATACTTTCCATGTCATACATAGTTCAATGTTTTGTCAATAGATTTGGGGACCTCATGCGCACACCAGCTGACTCGAGAACATGAAAAAATAGTTCCAAACCTACTTGAGTATTCTAAATAGCAGGTTCATAACCTGAATGTTTAGTTGTATGCTATGCATTTTTTGAATTGACGTCTTTGTGGCTGGGGACAATTGACTCCTCCTTAGTAGATTATGGAATATTGAACCTCACTCCATGAGTAACTAAAATTATGCACCTCCCACTTGATCTTTTTCCCTTCTTCCTTGGTGCCATGATTTCCAATGAGCTTGTATGTGAACTAAAAATGTTAGAAAAGCATCAATATGTTTTTAAATAATAGAAATATATGACAAACAATGTTAAATAAGCATGTACATATATATGAATAGACCCCTAAACTCAAGACTACCATTGTGTGCAAAATGAAAGGAGAAATGATAGGTTGACGTTACCTGAAAGCATGGAGACTATCATGCTTACATATGCCATGGTGGAGACATCATCTAGAAAGAAGTGAAGCATGATGAGAAATGGTGAAATTAGACAAGAATTGAAATGAGGTTTTTGGATTGTTGGAGGTGTGTGAATTATACTTTTGAATATATGTTACAATTAAAAAGTGGTAAAGTTCATCCTATATATGTATGATGCTTTGTTCTATGTGCAATGAAAAGTAAACATAAACTAACACAATTTATAAAAAATGTATGCTATTGTGTTCTTACTGACAACACAGATAATACAAGTAAGATGAATACAGACGTGGGTTTTCATATATATGCCCAAAAATGCAAGGTTTTTTAAGAAAAAATCGCATACAAGTTTAGGGTTTCATGATAATAACTCCTTAATTAAACAAATACATGAATTTTTGCAAACATGGGATCAAAATTATGCAACAAAGATAGGAGTACTCGGTCAAAATATATTCACGAGTACCAATTTATGCAAAATGAAAGGATAAATAATAGGTTGGCATTACCTCAAACCATGGATAGTATCACACCTCTAGAGTATCACATGATGGAGATGGCATGATAAGAAATGATGAAATCGGTCAAAAAAGGTGTTTATAATTACCACATAATCAAACAATCAAGAAACCCTTCACATGTACAAAAAATGTGTTGTAAATAGATTTAGGGGTACCATTATTTGCATTTTGAAAGGAGAAATCCAAACTTTAGAGATACAAAGTTTCATGACTGTAAAGGTAAAATGTGCAAAAATAGATATATGTACATATATGTATAAATATATGTATATGTGTATATATATACATGTATTTATATGTATGCATACATATATATGCATATGTATACATACATATATATGTGTAGATATATATCTTTCTATGAATATCTAAAAGTATAATGAAAATGTAAGTTATTAAGTAAAGAATAAAGTATACCAAGTTTGTCCTATATATGTATGGTGCTCTATTGTATGTGCAATGGAAAGTAGACAATTACTAACACATTCTACAATAAATGAATGATACTATGTTGTATTGGACATCAAAAGGATAGAAATTTAAACACGGGTAAGATGAATACTAACATGGGTTTTCAAATATATATATATATGTGTGTGTGTGTGTGTGTGTGTATCTATATGTATGTATATGTAGTATATATATATATATTTATGTGTAGATATGTTTTTTCTATGTACATAATTCACATATATACACACATATTTATATTAATATACATATATATACAGCCACACAAATATATATATATATATATATATATTTATATATATGTATGTATGTATATGTATATGTCTTGAATATATATATAATGAAAATGCAAACACACATATAATGAAAATGCAAGTTGATGTGTACATGGAGCCTTCTATGAATTAACTAATATATAAAGGAGGATTTTATGAGTTAACTAACAAATATATACCCAACTTGATGAATATAAATTACACTTCTATGAATTAACCGAGAAATATATACCTAGTTTCATGAATATTAAGGAGGCTTATAAGTAATAACCGAAAAGAGTAAATAAATACACAATTTACTGAATTTGTAAATGGGGTTTGTAAGGAATAACCTATGAGAAAAAAAGACCCTCAATTAATTATAACATATAAATAGGCACTTCATGAATATAACTGTTAAACACACACTTCATGAAAATAACTTTCAAAGATGGTACCAACCTAAAAAATGTGTGGATATTTGAGGAATGTGCAAAGGATGCATGTCGATGCTCTGTAGAATACAGAGGATATTAGCAAAGGACAATTCAAATTTGACAATTCAATACATTCAATTTGGTTGTTGTGTTTCAAATTTGAATTTGTTTGGGGATGATCCGATCATTTGAATTTGTAGTTGTCATTTACATAGGTTTTTTATGGTGAACTAACTAAATTTTGTATTATATTTGGTTTTGATGTTTATTAGGGGATCCTTACACAATTTTTTATTTGTGCAGGTTCCTATAGTGAATGGAGTTAATACATGTAGATGAGACAAAGAGTATTGAAGACTGTGCATTTGACAACCCATAAAGTTGAGAGTTTCTCATTATGTCATTTGAAGCATCAATAATTGTGCATATGTATTTGTAAATATAATATGTAGGGTAAACCCATAAAAGTGGTTTACAATTCCAGTGAGAAAAGAAAATTTGCAAAAAATGACCCCATGAAAAAAAAATTGGTTTTTGGGGGTTCGAACGAACTTCTGGTTCAAGCAAACGTATCGAACCCCCCTTCGAGTGAACCCATTTAATGTCGAGTCCCACATTTCCCAAAAAAAAAGCAAATAAAATGCTTGTGGAAAGGGGGTTCCAGCGAACCCCCCTTTTCCCCCATTCTCCCCCTCTGGCACCAAAAAACTCCAAATTTTTTCCCTTCAAAGCTCGGGTTGAGGATGAAAATGGAAGAGATTTCACAAACCCAACTGAATGATGGTAGTCCTTAGAACGAGCTATCCAACGAATTTAATTTTAATATGTTTTGGTTTTATTATGTATTTGTTTTTTCAATTTGATTAAACATAGGTTTTTCATTGAAAATCAAGCCTTTTATTTTGCACATGTGGAAAAATAGCAGATTATCAAAATGAAATTCTAAAAAATATATGCAAGCTAGGTATTGATGTCCTTGATCCAGTAAAATAAAAATTGAATTTTGATAAATACAAAAAAAATTATGTTGTATACGGTTCGTCTATGTTTGAATTGTAATTGGTTTGACTTTGAAATTTGATTAAGGAAAAATATTTAATAAAACACTATGAAACCAAATGAAAGGGCTAGATATCATAGTTACAAATCTAAATTCGAAAAATTAGAATTTTATGCTTCATGAAAAAAAAGTTATGTTGTATACAGTGAGTGTCACTCCTTAAAAATGTTGTTTACTGAAAAAAACTAGTTTTTGAAGGAGATGGAAAAATAAATGCAATCTGATTCCAATTTTTTTGAAAAAAATATATTTAGAATCTACAAACAAAATGTCACAAATCACTAGTTTGCATCATCTTCAAATTCCTCACGGTTTAGCCGCTATAGGTGCCCGAAAGTGAAGATTTAGTTAGAAAAATTTATTTTAGTGTCCAATTTGGCCAAAAATTGTAAACCACTATTGTGGGATCACCCTGTAATGATAATGGCACCCTTTTCAAGTGGGGTATTTGTAATAATTAAAGATTTTAATAAATTATAAATGTGGGTTTTTGGGTGCAACTTGTCTTGTATTGTAAATGCAAATGTATGTGTAATTGACTACATACATTTGTCAACTACACATTGACTTGTGAACATGTATTGGTGATTTTGCAACATGTTATTAGATTAAATAAAGTTTTTTAGTTGGTCAAATGCAAATGTTTTTTGGGGGGTAAAGTGAGAAAAGATTGAATGGTTATTGGAACACAAACAGTAATTGGGCCCCTTCCCCTAGGAGTATCACTCATCTACTAGCATGGAATAAACTTTAGCATTCATGAACATAATTTTGGATGCCTCTCAATGTGCTCAATATAGTCATTGGCATATAAACAATAATTTGGGAAAGCTTGTTGCAACCAAGACTTATATGCCAACAACCACCCAAAATACATACTATAATCTTATCGCATTCATTAAAACTTCTTACTCTTTTTTATATAGTGATAATCATCATGAGTGTTATTCTCATCTATCAATGACTAAATATCGTATCAAATGCTCATCTCCCACTACTAAAGAAAATATAGGATTCATTGGCATCATTGTGGCCCTCAATATGCTCAAGACAATTATTATCCTACAAAAATGTTATGAAAAACTATTGCAACCATCAATTTGTTTACAAGCTACAATCTTATCGGATCCATGTCATGTACATAACACAATCAATGCTACATTCGTACTAAAGACTCATTTTTATCAATATGATATTATAGCAATTCATATACTAAATTAAGAATATATTTCCATGATATATTAATTGTGATTCCTACATGCATGTTACTAATTGGAAATAGAAAGTAAACTAAAATGACCTTTATTATGTTGAAGTCAAATATTTATGGTGTTTAGGGTTGTCTATGACTATACTTTCCAAGTGGACTTAATGGTTGAAACCATAGATTTCATAGTTTGTGATTACTCCAAGTAGCCAAGTAATCGCGTAATGTCCTTAATGGTGAGTACTTTTTACATTGAGTGAAAGAGATAGAATATAGATAAAAAAATCTGAAAATTGTAGCATACTTTCGCTTCTCTGAAAAAGATGGGGTTTATAATTCCCGGATCCAAAATGCTCATACTCATAACAAATCTGTTGTGCATAAATTGGGGCATTTCAAAAAAATTCCTCATTCAAGTCAATCTAAGCCAATTTGAGAAATAAGAGCAGGAGGGTGGAACTCATACCGATTGCCTATGACTGTGTAGCCAATAATCTATTAACCACCAATAAAAAATTACAGGAGCAAAAAATGCACGTAGGGATGTGTCGGTGTAGCCTGTTACACGGTATTGTGTTATCATTTAATAATGGAATAAATCTACAAATTCAATCCCATAGATGAAAGGAGGAGGATAAAACAAGCGTAGACTGGTGAACGGACTGGTGAAAGCGCAAACTAGTGAATGCGCAAACTACTGAACAAAAGTGGTGGACAAGGTTTGCAAACTATTGCGGATGGTGGTCACGTTGACAAGGGCTTGGGAGTTTGAAGCAAAACAACAAGGGTTTGCAGGCAACGGGAACAGGTGTGCTCCACATCGATCTTTTCAGTTTTCTTTGCCATTTTTCTCTTCTAGCTTTCAAAATAGAGTTTTTGTTTTTACCAAGCACAAATTCATATAAAAAAAGGGTTTTTTTCACGATTCAAACTATAACTTTTCCAATGAGTGGGCACACTGAAAATGGGGGGGATATGGCAGCCTTAGGGGTAACGTGCATAAGTTTCGGGGCAGTTGATTCTATTAGCATTCCAAAACATATTGATATATTGGGAGAATCAAACAAGCTTATTTTGTCAACAGGGACTAGCATCATATCAAAACAAATAATAGGAAATGAGGCAAGATTTGATTACACAGTAGCTATTGGGGCTTTTGAAATCATAACGATGATGCACAGTTTCAAGGGAATATGTCTAAATTTTTAGATCTGGGGAGCACTCAGATTCCTTTTAAATCACTTGCACACCTCCCAGGGGGTCCTCAACAACAACTCTATTTGGCACATGGGGATCATGAGTGATGGGCTATCCACAAGATAACTAATCAAACGCTGGGGAGGGTTGTGTGTATGTAAATGCAAAATAGTACAAAGGGATTTTAAAATGTAGGCAAATTCAAAAAGTAAAGTTGGCAAAGAGAGGGAAATTCGTTGTAATTCTTCCAAGGCTAGAGCATAATTGTTTATCAAACACTGTTGATTCCCAACAAGCTCAAAAAGTGGAATCTGTAGTTAACGAGAAAGTGTACCTAGCAGCTCACTCAATCTCAGTAGTGAACCAGCCCGAAGAGGTAAACATTCTAACAAGCAAGGTAGGAGGGGGTGAGGGTAAACTTTCTGATTCATATAGTCCTACTACAACACCTCTATTGTGGTACTCTAAATTGTATGTTAATGAGCTAATGGCCGTGAAAAAGAGGCTCCAATCATTAGAGGCAAGGGGGATATATGAAGATAGTAAAATGAAGGAGATCATGGATGTCAATTGGCAATTATCAAGGGAGAACAAGTTTCTCAAAGAAGAAATAAATAAACTTCAAATCTCCATGTCAAAAGGAGAGCAAGAATTGATTTCGATAAGGCAAGTTCTAGCACAAAGTGGCATAGCAATCAAAGGCATATCAAAAGAGGTAGATGAAAGCAGCAACATGTAGATAAAAGAGTTACAATCAATTTTGGACAACGTGAAGATAAAAGAAAACCAACTAAAGGACCAATTAGAGGAGGCTAAAAGTTGGGCTCATATAGTGAAAGGTCCCTCAGACACAAACAGGGACCTCATAGAAAAGCAGGTTCAAAGGAAGATAAGAGAAGAGAATGACAGAAATATCAGGGTTGTGAATGTCATTATTAAAGGGCTAAAGGACTATGGGGAGAAAGAAACCACAAAGGAGCTAACAAAATATTTTTTTCAAGGACAAGTTACAATGGACATGAGTCATTCAACAAGCAAACAAAATTGGAAAATGGGTGAAGGATGGCAAGAGTAGGCATGTAAGGGTCACTTTGGTGAATATTGAAGATAAGAATAGGTTGTTAAGGAACAAGAGGTTCCTTAAGGGTACACAAATATACATTGATGAAGACTTAACAATAGTACAACAAGAAGAAAGGCATAAAGAGTGGGAAAAAGTAAAACCAACAAGGAATGAAGGAAAATGGGCTTGGTTACAAAATGGGAAAGCTCAAATCAATGAAAAAATTACACACCAAAAATAGGAACTTGGGGCCCACCAGGATCAGTTATCAATGGTAAGTTGGAATTGTAGAGGTTATTGTTGACGCAGGATTTTGCATGTAACAACAGTCTTATGGGAAACTTAGCTATTGGGGGACATTGTGCGCTAGCTAAGTGACCTCTGAGATTTTATCGAAACCGGCTCTTCATTTAGTGGGGGGAAAAAGGTTAGAAAGATAGCGAAAACATAAAATTTACACTGCAGGCGATGCGCCAAAATCATAGACAAATTCACCAGAGCATAGTGCAAAATGCAGAGGCTCGAACCACCAAAATGCTGGTTATCAAGTTATTTTTCTCAAAAGCACTTAAAACGTAAAAATACCTTCTAATTTGCATAATAATCAAGCATAACCTTAGTTAACATAGAGGAGTCAAAGAAACATGATCTGCATTCATTGAGCTATGAAGGATTACAAAAGCTGAAGAAACAGACATTCATACAATAAAAGAAGATAACAACACAGACCAATAGTCTTACTAAATGCATGAAAACAGAAAGGCCAAATTTATTTGGCACAGTCTGGAGTCTTCAAATTGAATAAAACTATTACAAAGGCTTTCTTCCCAGTGCTCGGGAGTTTTTTGCAACTTAATCAACAACCTAATAAAGAGAAACAAGGTCGTATTTATAGGCCAGTCCACCTCTTGAAACACACCTAAGAGAAGGAAAACCGCAAGCAAGGATGGATTCCCCAGATCACCTCGAGCCGCCACAACAAACATCGATCGCCCAGGAGCATGCCAGTGAAGCCACTATAGGGAACTAAGAACCACGCAGCAATAGAAATGAACATGCGGCGCCACAAAATAAAATGCGGCAGTAGGCAAGCACAAAAGGCGCAACATCAACTCCAAGGTAACCGGCGTAGCAGCAATTGCCACACGTCACGCAGATGGGGCCTGGAAAAAAGACGAAGGAACGGCTAGGGAAAGGCTCCGAGAGGGAGCCATGTGGAGCACGCCGAGCGAAAGAAAGTACAAGGTGGGACCAATTCGGAAAGCAGCTAGAGAGAGCCACGCGACACGCAAACGGAGACCGACGAAAAGCGAAGTGATAGAAAAGAAGAAAGCTTCACGAGGAAGCCATGTGGAGCACGTCGAGGGCAATGAGAAAATTGAAAGGTAAGGCACAACCGCAAGGATAAAATAGAAACCGCAAAGGCTTGGCAGTTTTTTGTGAAAGAGTTTGGTGACTCACAGGTGCATTTCTCTCACAGAATGAAGAACCCCATAAACTTTGATTCAGCATCCCCAAAATTTCTCACAAGCTCGAGAGGGCAGCCTGTAGACTAGTCTAGACTTCGTTCGATGGTGCAGAGAGAGCTCACAGATTCTCATGAGCCAGCCTAAGATCGATAATTTCCTTGAAAGCCAATCCACCTGATACTTTCGTTTCCAATTCCAACTAGAAGAAGAGTTGCGCCAACTAATGCATGATCCCCTCAATTTCCTTGGTGGTCGGAGATTGATCAAAATATTGGAAAATAGAAAGGTCCTGCTTCTTCTCCTCAATCATAGCAACAATGTGTTCCACACCTGCTACCGCCTGATCTGCAATGAAGGGCGAAGGGAGGCCTCTCTGAGTTAAACGGGAAAATTTTGCCCGCATGTTACTGGTAACCTGGTTCAACCTGGCTCTACATTCTGCCACCTGTTGAATGGCCTTGTGCATAGAGATGAGGATGCTTATGCCCATGGCCTTCATTGTTTGTTCATCGATACCCACACTTCTCAAAGCTTCATCGGAAGTAGTATACAACTTGCCTAATAAAATCCCAGCCTCTGGAACCTTGTCAAATGTTACCTCTTGAATTTGTTGTATTATTTCACTTACTGTTCCGCAAAGGCTAGCTGCTTGCACCATAAATTTTAGGGTGGGCTGAAGAGTAAGGAACAGTGCCTTCACCTTGTCCCAGTATGATGCATACAACTCCTTGGCGATCTCCAACGAGCTCATCTAGGGCGCAAGAGGTTGGCTCTTCAGGATAGCCAACTCTACTTCTTTGTTGCTCAAATTTTCCTTCAACTCTGACAAGTTTTTGTCCAATGTGGACACCTGCTCCTTTAGAGTGAAAACCACTTTTTCTTTTTCTTCCAGGGCTAATTCGTCCTGCTTAGCTTTTTGAATTTCCAACTCCAAGTTGGAATTCATTTCATTAATTTCAGCATTTGTATTCTACCGAAGCTCTTTCATTCCTTCACTTAGCAGCACGGACTTAGCGCGGAGTTTTTTCTCATTTTCTCGGCTCTGCTCGACCTTGCACTGGAGAGTTGGGATGATTTCGGTGCTCATAACCTGCAGCTACTTGATTTGGCCTTCGAAGGAACCTCTCTCCTTTTTTAGGTGACTTATTTTATTTTCTTGGGCTTTAAACTTATTCATCCAGATATCGACCCTACCCTTGAGCTCCAATATCTTATCATCCTTTTTCCTCGCCTGATGATTGAGCTTGAGGTAATCAGTGGTCACAATTTTTTGGGTGTCATCCATTAGCTCAACCTTATCTCATGGGTAGGCCTGTTGCAAGTCTAGCCCGATAGCATTTACAGAGTAATCACTTGGTAGCATCTCTCCTACCGGTTTAATCACATTGGGAGTGATTTTTGCAAATATCAATGAATTTTGGCTCTCATTGAACATAGTTTGCAAGAGAGGCTCTGCCTTCCTAGTCGCGTCCTTTTGCCTTCTTTTGTTGATTCGGCTAGCTTGGGTACTCTTGTTTGCATCAACTAGCGAAAAATATTCTTGGGCAGGGATACCCAGGCCACCAAGAAAAGGGAACTCCTGAGGGACGGCTAGCAGGAAAGACAGTGTACTCAACGCATTAGAAGTTTTTCCAAGCCTTGTTATAATGGCTAGGGAGAATGGTGGGATGAACTGGCCACTCAGAGAGGTTGATAATGCGGTGTAGGGAAAGGTGGGAGATGCACCAACTGAAGGGCTAGGCCTCAGGGACAAGAATTGTTGGCTCATACGCCCAAAACTGACACCAAATTGTGCTTCAGGTAAAGGATGAAAAGCAGAGGTTGCAAGTGGGAAGCAAAGAGGAGGGAGACTTGACTACCCGAGATATGCAACGGAAGAGAAAACTGGAGCAATGAAAAAAAAGGGGTGAACGAAGAAGAGACTAGAGACATGGTAGAGAGAGAAGGGGGAAGAAATGATACCTGAGGCTCATGAGGAGCCATGGATGCTATAACCGCTTCCACCATCGGTGGCTCTTCTTCTCCACCGGATTCTCTAGTTCGTTGCCGCTTTTCCTCTAGAGAATCATCAAGGTCAAGAATGACCCGCCTTCTACCACTGGTAGTCCTTAACCGCTTCTTCGTTGATTTAGAGGAGCTAGATGGCTCCGACGCTTGTGCGAGTGAATCCTTTTTTTGTGCAGGTTGTTTACTGGCATGCTCCTCATGCATTGGATTCTCCACAATGGTAGAGGGATTCTGAGTTACTTCCTCCCCAGGCTTCGTGATTATCTCCTCCCTTCTATAATGTTGCATGGATATTGAATGGTTCAGAGACCTTTCTATTTACGGATGCTCCCTCTCCCAGATATCATCAAATATTTCATCAAAGGCCACTTCTTAGTAAAGCTTGATAGTTGCCAAAGTCTCTTGCTGGTATATCCAGAAGTCTCGAATCTTCTCAGATGTCCAATTGAGCTTATTCAATTAGGTGTACAGGGACTGGTTGATCTTCTGCTTTGGGTTGGCCCTTCCCACTATGTAGTAAAATTTTAGCCACGATGATCATTCGTCCTCGGTAGGAAAATATTCAAGGCCTACATATAACTCTAAATTCCCCTCTTCAGCGTTTCTCTGAGGGTCCCAGAATGGCCGAGGTGAAAGTGGAATTTTGATGCCAATCTCCGATAAATTGTTTATGGCGTTGTATTGCCAGGAGTCATTTATCAACACCAACCCAAGATGACCTAGTTTTGAAAGCAGAATCTCCAAAGTATTAATCTTTGAAGTTCTTTTCTTGACCAGCAACACAGAACCAAACATGACCAGCAACATCAAATGGGAGGTTAAATGTTTTCCCCCCCAATAATCATTATTGATGGTACATAGTTGTCTCATTGCTTTCAGGGCCAACACTCCATCGAAAAGAAAATGGAGGAGCCGGAAGGGCTCCCGGGTGAAACCTCACATGCGAAGTATGATGAAATCCATGCCAAAGAACCAGTCACAAGGTGGTACAAGTTTTCCCAACCAGGACCTCTATCGGGGTGATATGTGTGCGATCATGGTGACCCCAACTCTATCCAAAACCCGCAAGGTTGGGGTTAAGAACGAATCCAAAAATGCATAATAATCAAAGGTTTTCAACATGAGAGGGGTCTAAGCCAAAATTGGCTTCCTCAAGCCGCTCTCGTCAAAAATAGCTAGAGACATAGATGCTGAAAAATAGTCTGAATTTTGGTGTAATATCAAGTAGGCTAAGAAAGAGGAACACTTGAACCTAGAATCGGCCTAGAAGTCCTGCAATTGTTGCCAAATCCCATCACTAATAACTCTTGCAAAATCCAGGAGTGGAGGCACACTGTTCTTCCTCAACATAAAGCTGAGACACATTTGGAACTTGAAAAACGTGCTTTATCTAGACCACATACCAGCACCAACATAGAGGCAACAGAAGAAGACCCAACTTTAAGAGACCTCAAGCTAAAAGGAAATTTGGGCAATGTTGAATTACTTGTTGGCTGATTAATTTTGGTGCGGTAAAACTGTGGCGCCATTCGGAGCCCTCCCCACTTCTCATGCATCTTGTTTGCTTCAAAAATCTCAACATCTCTGGTCAAGGGGAGTGGAACGCACAACATATCTTGGATAGCTTCAGGGCTGATGATTACCCTAAAATTTGTGCCGCTTATCACTCTAGTGTCCAGGTCAAAACCTGTTGCACACGCTGCCATGATTTCTAGGCAAGGGTGTACCAAGGGAACCATGTACTGGGGAAGCCCACAAAACCAAAGATGCTTGTTGAAAGGGTCAGGTACATTCTTCATTTTTTCGCATGCGGACTCCCTAAGGCTTTTAGGATTATGGGATAGCTCAGGATCAAAGACATTATCCCAATCCTCTGCAACCACAACCTGATCTCTATGAGGGATTGCATTCAATATTCTCTGGTCCACCAGATTGGTAAAAGGCCAGCAAGGCTTTGTGGGGATGTCAGGAGTAGCATAAGACTCCTTGTCATGGAGTTGTACACAAGGTGTCGCTTGCATTTTCTCGACAATACTTGTTGGGGCCAAGACCTGTGTTGGGTTCTCTGCAATCTCAGCCATTTTCTTTGGTTCGTAAGAAATTTTTCGCAAACTTTAGCAAACGGTTTAGTTTTCTGAAAAAACTCTTTCTCTCTTGCGAATGCCTTAACTATCTTATCTTTAGGTAACTCTTTGCAATAAATGTGCCTTGTATGACTAAGTTGCTTTTTGATCTTCATGAAAAATGGCCAAGAAGGGTACGTGCTAGCTATTCATAATTAGTTTCCATATGCGTCACCAGCCTTTTATGCGTGTGAAACGATTTCCAACCTACAAAATCGCTCTCTTCATTTAAGTGACAAACTTTCACGTGTGGTGGCGCTTGATTTTCTTGAAAGACAAACAAAGACAACCTTGCAAAAATCCATTCGCAGGCTTTACACATTTACTGATTTTATTGAACATACTTGGGCGCGTCACCCAATAACCTGTATTTAAGATTTTCCTCGATTCGGATGGGACGACAGCTCCTCATGTTGGCACCTGGCCAATCTCTAATGAACATGGCAACTTAACAAAGCAAGTTGCAACTGTACTTGCATATTCCCATCATGTCACATGCCAGAACGTTGAAAACCGAGGCCTAACAACACACTTCGACTCAGTCATAATTATGGTCTACTTCATCAAGTGAGCCTCAACCAATCTATAAATAAGACCCTTAGCAGCGTTGCAAATCACAATGTTTCCTAGCATTCCTAGCTTAGAAAAATGTTATTGTCCTAGCAATTTCATTTTTCTAGCCAGAATAGTAAACAGCATGGAAACACCAATAAGGCTGGTCTGCAAGAAAACTCAAGTTGCCTTCTTAGGAAAAATTAGATGCAGGCGCTTAAAGCGCATGATAGGTGTGAAAAACCTATTGTATGTGAAGGAAATTAAGTGGGTTCTGGGTAGAGATTGTGTAGAGTATGAGGAACAATACTAGGTGAACACCAACATCTTCTCCCATTTTGTTGCCTCGCTATTGGATATCAACGTTTCCAAGCACAAGATCTTAAAACTGATGAAGCGGGTGTTCCCTCGATGCTACCTCGGAGGACTAAAGCAGATCGTGCATGCTGCTCAATTTGATCATGGGATCCCTTCAGTTCGTAACCTTTGCCTGTTGCAATTGCATGGAGGACCTATTCCAACTAAGCCCTTCCTCTTCGGCTTTGAATTGGAGACTCATGAGGAGCACCATGCCAAGGTCCGCATCGGCTGCTACTTCCTCATGCCAGTGCATTATATTGAACCATTCCAAAACCTCCAGTGGTACAAGGATTTTGAAAGAATGGTGTTCCTTGATCTCACGTCGCCTGTTGCTGCAATTGTTGGTCCTTCCCAATGATAATCTAAGAAAGAAAGTGGTTCCCAATTTTGTTTTTCTCTTTTACCAAGCTCCACTTCATAGCGGACATATGTATAAATCGATACAAGGCCACTGGCCTCTATCTTATAATGTAAATTTTTGGCCAATATATATATAATACTTATGTTTTTTCAGAAAACTTGGCCCATTTACAATTTTCTTTCAATTTCGCACTATTGTTGTTATTTCATTCCATTTCTTGCACTGAGAAGACCCAAAACTTAAAGCAGGAAAGAATAATTACATATTTACAATGTACAAAGCCATCATGCAGGCAGAATTAATGATTTTTTTTAAGATGTATTCCATTGACTGGAATACTTAGGGCGTTACCTTCCATGTCTTCCAACTCGAAGGAGTTGAACTGTTTACACTAGGCAATTTTGAATGGCCCTTCCTAGAGAATGTCAAATTTCGTGCGTAGTCCGAGATTTGGTTCGCGCTCGTTGAACTTGAGCACCAAGTCTCCACATCGCAGCTCTTGATTTGAGGCCTTTTTGTTGAACCATTTCTTTACCACCTGCTGGTGGCTGTTGATCGCCTCAAGGGCATGTTATCTTTTTTCTTGAACCTCTAATAGCTCAAAAAACCTTACCTCCATTGCTCCATTTTGTTCAATCTCCAAAGATATAAGCAATTGCAGGGCAAGAATTTTCGTGGCGATAGGCAGAAATGCCTCCTTCCCATACACCATCTCATAAGGAGATGTCTTCAGTATCTACTTGGGCATGATTCAGTCTGCCCACAGCGTTGTCCAAAGTTTCCTATGCCATTCTCTCTGGTGTTCCAAGCCTATCTTTTTAATTAACCTAATGAGGTTTTTATTTGTAGACTCTGCAAGGCTATTCCCTTGGGGATAATAGTTAGAAGATGTTTTTAGGAAAACCCCATACTTTAATGCGAATTGGCTCATCTTTGAGCTGAGAAAAGCTTTAGCATTATCGGAGATGATTGTTTTGGGCGCGCCAAATTTGGCTACCAAATCCTCCAGGAAATTAACAATCTCCATTTCTGTTGCATTTTTCAATGGCAGTGCTTCTGCCCATCTAGTGAAGTAGTATGTTGCTGTCAATATCCATCTATGTCCAACTGAAGAGAAAGGGTTAATCATCCCAATGAAATCTAAATCCCATTGAGCAAAAGGTTCTTCTACTACTATAGGCCTTAAAGGAATAGCAGCATTCTTTCTCTTTCCGACATGAAACTGACATTTATTGTAAGACTTAATCAGTGAAAATGCATCATTAAAAAGTGTTGGCCAAAAATAACTAGCACATATAATTTTAATTGTTGTGGTTCTTGCAGAAAAATGTCCTCTGGCTGGGCCATTGTGGTATTGATCCAATATTCTCTTGGCCTACTCCTCATTTACACACCTTAGCAAGATGCCATTAAAATTTCTTTTAAACAGAACACCCTCCAAGAGAACATAATTGTTATTTTGTAAACGATAGAAACGTCTTTTGAAAGAAGGTAAATTGATCGAATACCTTTCGATTTGCATGAATTTTATTCTATCCTCAAGCCAATCACCTTGAGAAATTTCTTTGTTCAATAACATAGGTTCTGGAGCTTTAAACCCTGTCGTTGGTTCCCTGTTTTCAGCGAGATACTCGCACAGTCCTTTTCCTTTGACAGTCTTGATAGGTCTAACTTCAATATCATATTCTAGGATCTTTGTGATCCAATTGGCTCTCTTTTCTATGATTTCTCCCTCCATAATATACTCTCGCACACTAGGATGCGGTACACAAATAATCACCTTATTGTATGATATTAAATGCCGAAACTTTTTAAGCCCTTTCACAATGGCAAAGGCCTGCTTTTCTACAAAGTTATACTTCACCTCATATTCCTTTAAGGTTCATGAGTAGAAGACAACAGGAGACTCCCTTTTATCTTCATCATCTTTTTGCATAAGTACAATGGTGATGTTGTTACTGCCACCAAAAACATACATAATAAAATCCTTTGATAGGTCTGGGTTAACCAACACAAGGGCGGAAGAAATAGCTCCCTTTATAAGCTCAAAAGCTTTTCTGGCCTGTGTCATCCATTTGAAAGTTTGGCATTTCTTAAGCATTAAAGTAATAGGCTGAACAATCCTTGCAAAATCTGCAATGAATCGGCTAATGAAATTGACCTTACCCAGAAATGACTGCACACCCTTTTTGTTGACAGGTAACAGGAGTTCCCAAATCACATCAACTCTTTCTGGATCAATGGCAATGCCCTCCTTAGAGACAACATACCCCAATAGCTTCCCCTGGGGAACTCCAAACACACGCTTCTTCGGGTTTAAAGAAATCCTGAATTCCTGGCACTTCTGGAAAACAAGCTCCAAATAATCAAAGTGATCATCAACAGATTTTGAAAATACTGTCAAGTCATCCAGATAGATGAGTATAATCTTATGGATCAAATCCTTAAAGGCAATATCCATAGCTCTCTGAAAGGTAGCTCTGACATTCGAGAGCCCAAAAGGCATCTTGGCATATACATATGTTCCCCACTTTGTGGTGAACGTTGTTTTGTGTTGGTCCTCTTCCTTTACCCGAATCTGGTTGTAGCCTAAACCACCATCCAACATTGAAAACATTTCGGAGCCAGCTACAGTTTGTAGAATTACCTCCATTTAAGGCAGGGGGTAATAATCCTTTAAGGATGCTCTATTCAAGTCTCGGAAGTACACACATAGTCGTATATCTCCATTTTTCTTCTGGATCAGTACCAGGTTTGACAATCAAGTGATGTGTTTGATCGGAAACACTATTCAGGATACGATCAATTTATTCAACTCCTATGACATGAGAGATTCTATCTTTGGGTTCACAAGCCTCTGTCTCTGACGAACTAGCTTCACCCCTTCCGACAACTCATTGTATGCTCGATGATTCCAAGATCGTATCCCTTAAGATCATCATATGACCAGGCTACTACACTTGGGTATTCTTCACAAAAGTGTCTTAGCTTATCCTTATTCTTTTGCGACACTTCTTTCCCAACTTTGAGCTTTTTTTCTTCCCTGATATGCAAATCGGTGTAATCACCCTTATCAACCACGAGCTTCCTTTTGTCTCTTGTTGCATCATCAGAATCAAATAGGCTCTCCAAAGTGAATAAGCCCCTCAAAAACTTGTTGGATTTCAGCTGGATAATTTGATCCCCATAAGCTTCGGCAATCTTTGGTTGCAATTGATCAGTGAATTCTCCAGATAACTAGAGGAATGATGCAATATGAGCATCGCTATCAAACACTTGCCAATCTTGATTGTTATCTAGGACAACGGGTCTTACAATTACCCTCACCGCATGCTTATTTCTTAATAATTCAGAGGTCGGCTCGAACTGAGCCCCAATAGTCGCCATTCGGTCGGCTTCAGAGTTCTTCTCTCTTTGTATAGCCTGAATATTAAAGGCCTCAAAGTTATCAATAAGATCCCAAACTCTATGTCGGTAGGACCGCATACGAACGTTCTTAGCAGTAGAAGTCCCTTGAATCTGGTCGACCACCAATTCTGAATCTCCAAACACACTTATCTGCTTTGCACCCATTTGTTTTGTGAGGCTCAAACCATGGACAATACCCTCATACTCAGTTTCATTGTTTGAACATGCAAACTATAAGCGGTAAGACCTCAGGGTCTTTTCCTCGGACTGGGATATTTAACAAATCCCCACTCTAGCTCCTACTCTACATCTTGCTCCATCGAAGTACAAAGTCCATATTTTCGAAGATTTTTCACCTCCAGGATCTTTAGTAACTTTGGGCATAATCTGCCCCTCTTCATGTATAACATAGGTTATGAGGCCAGTTGCATGGTAATTCTTGAAAGGGTCTGTATCAATAAATTATTTCAACAAATTTTCTTTATCTTCCGTTCAGGAGCTAGTGGCCTCTTCTTCTTCCAAAAATTCCACATTGAACCTCTCCTCCCGAGTGATCGAAGTAAGTGCTGCTTCAAAGTTGAGCAGAGCTTCGTCAGCAACATGCTTAAAATGCAAAGTTTTTGACAATAGTTTCATCTTAGCCCCATGCTTGGTCCTCAGAATCAGATGTGACCAATCCAGTGCTAGATATCCTCTGATATTTGTTGTGAACTCTCAGAACAAACAAATCCTGAATAGAGGAGGGATATCAATGAGTACGGTATCCTGATTTACAGTGATACTAGGGTAGGCAAACAAATTCATAGGCAATCACTTGATTACCCCAATGGTATCAACTTTATTTCCATCTAGCTGCATGAATCCTTTGTTCAGAGGCTCATATTTTAAACCCAAATCATCAGCTACTTGCTTCGGCATGACAGTGGTGCTAGCACTAGAGTCGATCATACAGTTATGTAATAGCTTGTCACCAATAATAAGTGTTAGAAAGAAATGCTTAGGTTTAGACTTACTTTCTTTTCCAGACTCGAGCTTCTCCTCTGACTGATTTGTTAGCACTTTATCCAAGTTTGGCTTGGATACTTTCTCTTCATTGGACTGAGTAAGAACCTTCACATCCTCCTCTCCTTACAATGCCTTTTGTAATAGTACCTTCTGCTCCGGAATAGCCAGGACATCCCATAGAGAAGCATTGGCAGATGACTTCTTCAGTTGTTCCACCACTTTAAACTGTGCTCATGACTGGTGAGTCACGGTTGCTTGCTCTTTAGGTTTGACAGTTGGTACAGGCCTCGCGGCTGGTGCATCTGACTATTTTGCAACAACAGGGGTGATTGTAGGAGCCTTCGCCTTTGGAGGAAGTGGATTCAGAGAGCTAGGAATAGCCGCTTCTGACTGTGGTGGGATTGGCAATAGGCCTGCCAATGGGCTAGGCATTGGATGAGATGAAACATTGGTAGGCAAGGTTGTGAACTCTCTGGTGAATCTACGCTTTGAACGCGTGTTGTAGTCAGATTGCACTCGGGGTACTTTATCTATAGGGATGTTGTTCAAAAACGTTGACTCTTCTCCTTCCATCCAAGAAAAGAGTGTGTGGTCTGGAACAATATCTGACTCTTGCTGGATGGACATCCCTTGCATTTGAGCAGCGAGGACTGCATTGTCCATCTATTGAGAGGCATATGGTAATATTTTGAAAACGAATGCACCGCCTTGGCTACGTTGGTCCATGATCTGTTGTTGCAAATTTCCCCGTAGATAATTTCCTCGCATGTGAGCATCATTACAAGGAAAACACCATGAATTGCCGTGTTCAGCTAAGTTGTTTTGTCCAACCACCAGCTCTTTATTCGAACTAGGATGAACGGTCTATATTGGAAGAGTTATTGGAACCATCTGGTTATTCGGCTGCATTGAAGCATTTCCGTGCGACCTATCTTGCCACTAATTTGATTGGTATGAAGGTTTTCCACCTTGGTAATTCTAGTATGCCGGATTTTGATAGCTATATTGCTACCGCTTCAAAGTAGTCAATTCATTAGTCATGGTCCGCATCTGTTCTCTCATCTCGTTCATCTCGGTAGCCAAGGGATTAGGCATAGTAGCTACTGTTGGAGTTGCGCTCAGAGAACTTCCGGGATACACGTATATAGATTGGGGAGGAGCCGTAGACGCACTGGTCGAAGGGACCTTGGCCTCCGCGGTATTGAACTTAGGAAACAATGGCATGATGGGTCTTGGTGCCAGCTTTCTTGCAGCAATCAAATTGTTTTCCGCGGTGACAGACAAAGCATATGCGTCGGGTAGAGTACTTCCGCCTTGAGCCTGGAGCATCATAGAAATATCAGGGTTGATGGAATTTAAGTAGAACATAAATGCCAAGTCCAGAGGCGGACGACTACCAACAGGTACCCTCTATCAGGTCGAATGGAACCTTGCATTGAAATTAGGTAGAGCTTCATGAGGAGCTCGCTTTATATTTTCTAGTTGATGGTACAACGAAGATCTGTCACTAGCATTCAAAAATTGCTCATAAAATGGGGTTCCAAGCTGGTCCAAAGTAGCAATAGTAATAGCTCCAAGGGTCCTGTACCAGTTTAGCACCTTTCCTCGGAAGGAGGCTGCCAGCAACCTGAGAGCTACATTTTTCATTTGATACGCCATGTACCAGACATACATCTGCCACATCTTGCATATGTTCTGTTGGTGTGTTCGATTCATCCCCGAAATACTTAGGGATAGCTTTTAGAGCAGAACCAGGGATGGGGGCCCATACTGCAGGAGGCATAGGTGCTACTAAAGGACTGTCGGATTCCAGGCTATATAATTTCTAGCAGCCATAGGTACAAGGAGAGTAGGCGATGACAGAGAAGGAGGAGACAGAGGAGGTGAAGAACTACCTCGGCGACCTCTCAGGTGCACATAAACTAAGGGTGGTATGAGCTGGACAGAGACTCTTGTAGTCTACGACCTAGTTATAGGCCAATGGCTCATACACACTTATACTATCAGGCAAACGTGCCAGTTCGTGATCCCACCGGGCGTGCCAGAAAAAGAATTGTTGACGCAAGATTTTGCATGTAACAACAGTCTTATGGGAAACTTAGCTATTGGGGGACATTGTGCGCTAGCTAAGTGACCTCCAAGATTTTATCGAAATCGGCTCTTCGTTTAGTGGGGGGAAAAAGGTTAGAAAAATAGCGAAAACATAAAATTTACACTACAGGTGATGCACCAAAATCATAGACAAATTCACCAGAGCACAGTGCAGAATGCAAAGGCCCGAACCACCAAAATGTTGGTTATCAAGTTATTTTTCTCAAAAGCACTTAAAATATAAAAATACCTTCTAATTTGCATAACATAATCAAGCATAACCTTAGCTAACACAGAGGAGTCGAAGAAACATGATCTACATTCATTGAGCTATGAAGGATTACAAAAGTTGAAGAACAGACATTCATACAATAAAAGAAGATAACAACACAGACCAATAGTCTTACTAAATGCATAAAAATAGAAAGGCAGAATTTATTTGGCACAGTCTGGAGTCCTCAAATTGAATAAAACTATTACAAAGGCTTTCTTCCCAGTGCTCAAGAGTTTTTTGCATCTTAATCAACAACCTAATAAAGAGAAACAAGGCCGTATTTATAGGCTAGTCCACCACTTGAAACACACCCAAGAGAAGGAAAACCGTGAGCAAGGATGGACGCCCCAAATCACCTCGAGCCGCCACAACAAACATCGATTGCCCAGGAGCATGCCAGCAAAGCCACTACAGGGAACGGAGAACCATGCAGCAACAGAAATGAACACGTGGCGCCATAGAAGAAAACGCGGTAGCAGGTGAGCACAAAAGGCGTAGCGGCAATTGTCACGTGTCGTACAGACGGGGCCTGGCAAAAAGATGAAGGAATGCCCAATGAAAGGCTCTGAGAGGGAGCCACATGGAGAATGCCGAGCAAAATAAAGAACAAGGCGGGCCCAGTTCATAAAGCAGCCAGAGAGAGCCACGCAACACATAGATGGAGACCGACGAAAAGTGAAGCAATAGAAAAGCAGAAAGCTTTGTGAGGAAGCCACATGGAGCACATCGAGGGCAGTGAGAAAATTGAAAGGTAAGGCGCAACCGCAAGGATAAAATAAAAACCGCAAAGGCTTGGCAGTTTTTTGTGAAATAGTTACCCGTGGAGAAGAGGACCTGGTTTAGGGCCCATAGCGGATGGAAAGGACATCATCATTCTTATGGAGACTCATGAGCACGATGGCTGTAAGATCCCAGATTTTGAAGGTTATAAAAAAACTTCCATTTGGAATGAGAGAACTGATAGTGGAAAAAGACACGGTGGAGTTGCAGTCCTAATCAAAGAATCATGGTGCAATAACATTCAAATCAAGAAAGAAAACCCAAACAAATAATATGTTTGGTTTAAAATAACATAAAATTTGATGGTCATAAGAGTGGCAACATGCTACTTCACTCCAAAAGGCTCCAAATCCTACAAGAAAAGGAACCTTGATCGTGAGGACCCTTTTGCTGCTCTAAAAAAAGACATTTTGATCTATAATGGCATGGGAGAGGTTATTTTAATAGGGGATTTTAATGCAAGATCAAAAAACATACAAGCTCTCAACATGAAAAGCAAAGACAGGGAGAAATGTGATCTGCTATGGTTGGAGGAAGAGGGCCAACATATGTGGGAAAGGAATTCCCAAGATAATAAGAACAATGTCACGCACTTTGGGGTTGAACTATTGGGATTGTGTAGTCTATTCAACTTGGTCATTTGCAACAGTATGAGGACATGGCCAAACTCTGGCAACATCACATGCAAAACATACAAATGGGAAAAGTGTGGTTGATTATGTCATTTTCTCGCACGTTTACACGTTAAAGATAAAGGATCTTGTGATTGGAAAGTGTCCTCTGGAGCTGAAATCAGACCATAATCCAATATATGTGAATCTTGACACCCACATTAACGCGCACCAGGGAGGGCAGATTCATTTTAGCAAAAAGAAAGTGCCTTCGCAAGGTACTATCATCATGAACCATGACAATCAAGAGGTCTTCAAGGATGCACTCAAAAGGCTTTTCAAATATTACGAAAGGAAGATAACCAACACAGAGCAACACACTATAAACAAGAGCATGTTGATCCCCATTGTTCACAAGGCTTTAGATGAGTGTAAGAGGGCTAGGCCTAAGAAGGCAATTGCAACTACTTTCCTAGCAAACCCATGGTTTGATGAAGAGTGCAAGATAACAAAAAGAAAAATTTGTGAGGATGGAAGGACCACTGAAAACAAGAAAGAATACAAAAAGATGATACAAAACAAAAATGAAAAATATGTGAGCACTAGAAGGCTAGAGCTGATTGCCCTTGGAAAGAACAACCCCAAGAAATTTTGGAAGGAGCTACAACAAAAAAGAAAACAAGTGGAAAACAATATCACAAGCTCTCAATGGTTGGAATATGCAAAGGTATTGTATGAGCGGGAACAAGATAAACATAGACCTACTACAATCAAGGCTACCACTGAACTTTTCACCATCGATGACATCAATCAAGGCATAAAAAGGTTGGCTGGGGGAAAAGCGCGGGATATTGATGGGCTGCAAGCTGAATTCTTAAAATGGGGCATTGAGGTCCTTGCACCTTGCATCAAGGGCATCTTCAACAGGGTTATTCAAGAGGGCTTTCCGAAAGGGTGGACAACTAGCGTTGTTATTCCATTATACAAAAGCGGGGACATAAATAACCCATCAAACTACCGCACTATTATGATTAATCCACTTCTTGGAAAACTTTTCAAAAGCATGATTGAGCATAGAATTAGTTGTTGGGCCGAGAAAGAGGGCAAAAGAGCAGAGGGGCAAGCTGGTTGACTAAAACACTCCACTATTGATCATGGTATTACTCTATATTTTTGATTGAAAAAATATGCAACGTGCAAGGGGAGGAGGCCTTTTGATGCTTTGTTGACTTTAAAAAAGCCTTTGACACTGTGCCACGGGACAAGTTGTGGATTAGAATGGAGGAACTAGGAGTTCCAAAGGTGCTTAGGGCATCTATTCATAGACTGTATGAACAGGTCAGAGCTAAAATCAGAACAAACAAAGGTATGTCTGAGTGCTTTGGTAGTGACATTAGGGTCAAGCAAGGGTGCCCACTTTCTCCAATGCTATTTGGGCTTTACATTGACAAGCTGGAAGAGTGGGTAGACAATGGGGGTGGGGAAGGTATTCAATTGGTCAATTATGTTATAAAATTGCTCTTGTATGCCGATGATCTTATTATGATCGCTAAATCAACACATGAACTCAGAAAACATTTGAAAGATCTTGAATCCTTTTGTCACGAATTTGGGATGCAAGTGAAAACTAGTAAAACTAAAATAATGATCTTCTCTTTATGAAGGAAAAAAATGAAAATTAGCTTTATCTTCGAAGGCAATCCATTGGAAATTGTTGAAGAATACAAATACCTAGGGCTAGAATTTCACCAAAAGCTCAGTTGGGAAACTTGCAGAGCAAAAAGGATCCAAGGGGGTTGGAAAGCGCTTTACTCTCTACATAAAAGATGTAGAAATGTTGAGTTATGGGATTGGAAAACCAAGAGGACGTTGTTTGGATTACTTGTGACCCCAGTGGTTTTATATGGGTGTGAAATTTGGGGCAGCAGCATGTCAGATCAGAAATGGAGGCAAGTGGAAAGAATTCAAAAGCATCTAATTGTTAGCATCCTTAAGCTCAAAACTACAATACCTTATGAGATTTTATTAGCGGAGATAGGCACCTTCCCCTTGGAGGCTTTCACGATGATCAGGTTACTAAGTTGCCTGCAAAAGGTGCAAAACATGGAGAACCACTGTTGGCCTAAATTGATTGTAGAAGAAAAGCTGGATAGAAGAAAGAATACCTGGATAAAACAAAACAAAAAGTGGATGGAAAAGTAGGGTGTGAAAATGCAAAATTATCCAAGTACAAATGAAGAAATAAAAAAATATGTGAAGCAAAAATTTAAAAATGCTATATGGACAAAACAATCAGGACAAAAGAAAGACTACTATATCAAAGAATTTAACACCAAGGGGGACCATGAAGAAAAGGCCTATATAGGAGAAAATATTAAATGGAGAGAAAAGATGTTGATAGCTCAGCTTCGGACTAGTTCACATCATCTTAGATGTGAAATAGGAAGATGGTTGGTTCCTAAAGAAGAATGGGAAGAAAGAATATGTCGATTTTGCAACATGGGATTGGTGGAGACCAAATGGCATTTTTTTATGGAGTGCTCAACGTATAATGATATTCGAGCCAGCTATGCAGACACCTTACAAGTTGATAATTTAAATACCCTATTTGAGGAGGAAAGGTTGGCCAAATTAGCAAACTACATCATCAAAATTCACCGGCATAGAGTTGACCTCGAGCGAAGAACTCAAATTGCTTAGGGTCCCCCCTTTTTGGTGGCGGTCTTGTGTTGTTCTTGGGTCCCATAGGTTGTTGTGGCCTCGTGGACGTAATTAAAATCTTTCATTTCATTTCATTCACTCACCACTCGCCTGAACACAGTCACCAATTATTTTCATAGTACTCATGCAAAAAAACCTTTGAGAACTTGCGAAAAATCTTGGACACGATTTACATGTAATTTTTTTCATATTTTTGCATGATTTTTGACCCATTTTTGCCACATTTTAGACACACTTTTTTCTTATAAAACTCTCATTTTTTCTTATTATTAGTCACCTATGATTTACACTGGTTGTTTGGCATGATTGTGACTGGTTTATTTTCACAATTTGAACTAGTTTACTTCCATGATTTGTAACTACAGCTACAGGTTAGTTCAAAAAAATTATTCTCTTTCAAGTTCCATGATACACATTATCAGTTATCATAGTTCTATAGTGAATGTCTCTGGTTTAGATTGTGTTTTTATTTTTTGCACCAATATTTCGGATCACACTCTGTGATCCATCATGAGAATATCAGAGAGAAAAAGGAGTAAATATGTGCATTATACATAGATTTTAATGACATTGCCACATTACATTGTAATACAGTAGTACCATTAAATATGTGCACTGTATCTATTGGAGTTTTAAAAAAACTATTGGCACTTGACATTGTTTGTTGTCATATGTATGACATGGTATGAGTTTTAATTGTTCATCATCATTTTAGAAGTTAAAATTTGAGCATGTTTACTCATGCAGAGACATCTACCTCAACACCCTAATATATACAAACTAAATTATATATGTAAAAATTAAAGATTTTAATGAACAATTTAAGTTTGTATATACACAGATTAGGAATCGGTGTTATTATATACAAACTTAAATTATTCATTAAAAATTTAAAATCTTTAATTTTTACATATATAATTAATAGTTAGAGACTTTAAGTTAAACAATTAAATAGTGATATGCATACATGATTGATGATAATATGATATCATGATACACTAATAAGTGAAACAAGAAACTATGTGACTGTGGGTGTATAGATATGTCTATGTGTGTGTGTATGCATGTAAAATTGGTATCTTGTGTATGTGTGCACAGTGCAGTCTGCATACATACATACCTACACACACACATCATGTACTTACAAGTTACACACACATGTTGCATGCATAGACATACATAATACATATATACCCACACTCACACACAACTTGTGTTCATCCACATAGATTACTCGCCCATCTACAAACTATGATTGAAAGTCTCAAAGTATTTTTATAGTGGAATATCTACAATAAATTAATAAATACAGTATGGAAATTTTGAGCAATAGCTATGTAATGATAATATGCTACTCCCACCTACAAATTTACAACAAGGTTAGGACTTAGGACTGCAATTTTCATACAAGTAAAGAAAATCAATGTGCATCCAACAAAAAATACAAGTATAAGAATAGAAAAAACTGAAATTAGAACAAATAGCATTCTAAATGAAATGTCTTTCACTTTGATAGTTTGATTGAATAAAGTTAAACAATTAGATTATTGTACCTTTGTACTAGATCAGTTACAATTTCTAATATATTTATTATTCAACTTCTAATATTGTAGGTTAATATTTAATCACAATGGCATCCACCTCTACATCTAGCTCAGACTCAACAACCACAAGTCAACCCAATGAAAGTAGACCCCCCAGTAGCTATGATCCCACTTGGAAACATGGTTATTACGGGCCAGTACCAGGGAGTTTTATTTGTACCCATTGCAAGAAGAGGATTAGTGGAGGCATCAATCACCTTAAATACCATCTTGTTGGTATTCCTTGTCGTGATGTAAGGCCATTTCCAAAAGCCACTAAAGTGGTGAAACGAGAGATGATAGTTATTCTTGCAACACTAGATGAAAAATTAGAGAGGAAAAGACACAAGCAGTCATACAAGAATCCACTGCTTCTAATTCGGTTGAAGATTCTGAGGTGAATATGCAAGGCATTTTCGGCTCTAGTCGTGATCCACGTATACATACCCCATCCACTTCGAGAAAATTTTAGTTTTTTGTGCCTAGAAATGTTCTAGGATCACATCCTTCATTGGAAGGTACTGGGTGGAATAGGGAGGTGAACAAAAGAGCATACAAGGCTTGTGAAAATTTTGGTTTTATAAAAAACTTCCCATCAACATGGAAATGATTTCATATTGGGAGTGTTTGGTGACAACACTTATAGTTGCAGGGAAAGGGTACAAGGCCCCTAGTCCAAGAGATATAAGTGGCAAGTTACTTGAAGATGCTATTGTAGATGCAAAAGGAATTGTATACGTTTGAAAGAAGCAATGGAACAAGTATGGATTCTCAATTATTTCAAATGGATGGGAAGATGGAAGAAACCACACTCTTATCAATTTTATAGTGGCTTTAAATGGTGTGATGGTTTTTATAAAGTCAATTAATGCCTCCAACATAGTAAATAATGCATAAAATTTGAGCTTGATGTTGGAGGAGGTTGTTTTAGAGGTGGGTATAGAAAATTTTGTCCAAGTTGTTACTAACAATGCAATAGAATATGTGGTAGCTAGTATATTTCTTCAAGTGAGGCATCCAACACTTTTTTGGACCCCTTGTGAAGCTCATTGGCTTGACCTTCTTTTGGAGGACATAGGAAAAATTGACTAGGTGAAACCAATTGTAGAAGAAGCAAGAGATATATAATATATATATATATATATATATATATATATATATATATATATATATAATCACCCATGGGTTCTTCAATTGATGAGAGATCACACCAAGGGGAAAGAGCTTGTGTGATTAGGTGCTACAAGTTTTGCAACTAATTTTCTAATGTTGCAAAGTATCACTAGTTTATTGACTTCCTTGAAGCAAATGTTTGTGAGTCAGCCATGAGTAAACAACTTACTCAAAGAAGGTCGATGGAGACAAGATTGTAAAAATGATCTTTGATGGTCAATGACAACTAGACATTAGATATTGTCAAGGTAACTTCAGCTATAATTAGTTTTCAAATTGAATAATTTAGTTTTAGTTTTTAATTCTATAAGTATTTTGTTTCATTGTAATGTATAGTTTAAATTTGGTTATACTTTGTACTTTGTAGGTGACTAGGCCATTGGTGAGGGTCTTGCGCTTGGTGGGTGGTGAGAAAAATGTAACGAGGTATCTTTATGTGGTAATGGATAAAGCCAAAGAGGTAATCCAACACTATTACATGGGGGATGCAAATGGATTTTACCATATTTGGGAGCATTGATCGAAGGTGGAACAATCAACTCCACCAACCCATTCATGCAGCAGGGTGCTTTCTCAACCCCAAGTTCTACTTCTTTGATGGATTCACGGATGCTAATAGGGAGGTTATTGAGGGCCTATCCACATGCATTGAGAGGATGATACCTGCATCTAAAGTGAAAGACCTCATCCTTTTAGAGTTTCAACATTATAAGGCAGCTAGGGGGCCTTTGTTTTCTTCCAACTTAGCTATACGAGGAAGAGAGATCCAAACACCAAGTAAGAAAAATTAAAGCCTTATATCTTGAAAGTTATGAATTAAAATTATTATTAATTATTTGAATATTATTTATTTATAAAAAATTGAATATCTTATTTGCAAGTTCTTGGTGGG
Source organism: Sequoiadendron giganteum (assembly GCA_007115665.2). Lineage (NCBI taxonomy): Eukaryota > Viridiplantae > Streptophyta > Pinopsida > Cupressales > Cupressaceae > Sequoiadendron > Sequoiadendron giganteum. Next base: position 618,654,531 of record CM021102.1, on the reverse strand, counting down.
AAGAATGGGATGGAAATACCCCAAGTTTTAAAAAGTTAGCCCTTCGAATTTTGTCTCAACCTTGTAGAGCTTCTAGATGTGAATGCAATTGGATTTTGTTTGATGCCATCCACTCGAAGAAGTGTAATAACTTGACTCAACAAAACCTCAACTATCATTTTTGTGTGCAATATAACCTTCGGCTTCACATAGGAAAGGTGCAGGACCAATTAGGCAAACTCATTGATTTGGATGACATTGATCCATACAGTGATTTGACTATGTAGGATGATGAGGCTTCCTTAGTTTAAAAAGGAGGTGATTTTCGATTTTGAGAGGAAATATATGGAGTATTTTCCTACAAAAAAAGCAGGGGAGATTGGATTGGATGACCTTGATATGGTGGCGGAGAAGCCATTGCCACCTACCATCATGGTGGAGCCACTGCCACAATCTTCTACGATAGGCAGGGAGCCAAAATCGAGTGTGAGGACCATATACCCTCTACCTCCCAATATTTCTCTAGGTTGGGGAAGAGGAAGATGTAAGAACTTGTAATGTCTAAGTTGCCTAGATAATAAATTTATGATGATTTTCAAATGCAACCATCATAAATTCATAATAGTTATTAGCTGGTAGCTAGCTATTGTATCTAGTTCCACTATTTGGCTTTGTATAATGATGCCATTTTATAATCCATGTGTATCAACAATAAAATTTAATATAAAACACTTCCTCATGGTTTTTAGACCCATTTGATACATTTTGTAATTGAATTTTGCAAAAAAAGTGTTTTTATAAGAAAAATTACTACTTTTTAAGTTGTCGAGAATTTGTCGAGTCAAAAAATTTGGGCTTATCGAGTAGTCTTTGAGTCTGAGTATGTAAACTATGGTTGAAACACATATCTACTTACCCATACAAGTGGGATTGGTACCTACTTGCTTGTATTAACAATTTCGAACACAACAATTTTTAAGACCCTTTTTGAGGTGCTACTCAATATGAGTGTTGCTTATATGAATAAGAATTTAAATCATTATTCCAAAGTTAGTCTATCCATGAATCCAAGAATGACTTCTTACTATTTCCCACTTACAATAATCATGAGAACTCCTTAATGGATTTCTTTTTTGTGGCATCTTTTTTGATAGCTTTGATATTTTATTTACTATCTCTAAGCTTGTGAGTGCTTAGACAACTTGTTTCTTCTTAATTTGAGTAGTCTTTTCTTCCTTATAATACTACCCTTTATAACTATCTCAATGAAGTTGAGGGTAAAGTTTTCAACATTTCAAATGTGAATGCACACTTAAATTATAATGTGCATGATATTTTTTCCTTATGTTCTTAAAAACGTATTTTTATTAATTCATCACCCTTTATGTTGATTACAAGAATGATCTTCACAGCCTATGTCATTTGTATTTTTATAACTTGATTTTTTTATTTATCTTGGAGTTTGGTGTGTGCAAATTTAGATTTTTTTTAAGCTCTTGGAACTTTATTTGTGTATTTATTTTCCAATACATAGCCACACAATGGTTATTGCTTCCACAAAATGAATTTTTGATGTGTATCCTAAATTCAAGAGTTACACAGTCCATCTTGAACTACAATAGAAATAAGTAATCTCATACTTGCTTCTCACATGCCTTCTTGGGCTTCCCCTATGTTTTTCTTGCACAAAGTTTACAAATTGGTGATGTTATGCCTTCTTCCTTATATAATTTATTTTCTTTCTTTAGATATACTCTAAACTTGTCTTTGTTGTGTTCGTATTGACTCATCACTTTTTTGAGACTCTACAATCACTTAATTGTAATCATGAAGTAGAGTCATAATAATTATTTCTCTATTAGAAAATTTCCCAATCAAAACATAAGTTTCTATAAAAAATTAATGAAAATAATTATGCTAATAACCCTGTAATTGTTGATGTTATAAGCATCTTAGGGCTGTTCTTCCAGTGCACACACTTCAAGAAGAAGGCATAAATTAAATGATAGCCTTTCAGCTATTTAATTTATATTGTCATCATTTAATTATCATAAGGGTTGACCCTCTTTAGGTTCGCATATTTTGTCTTGTATTGGGCCGACCTCTTTGGCACTTATTATATTTGTTTATTCTCTCTAAGAGAGCCGACCTAATTGAAGAGGTGCTTCAATTGTATATATACAAGGTCTCATTTGTACATTTTACATTCAAGTTCATTCAAGCAATTTGCAGCCCTAGAAGAAGTTCACACTTGTGTAGTGGCAGTCCGATTTCAAGGAAGAACATATTCATTTGTATCTTGTGCACCTAGGAAAGGTGTGACTATTTATTGTATAAAATTCAGCCATTGCCGAGCCTCAATTGTAAGCAGATTTCTGCTCTTATTCCTATATTATAAGAGGATTATTTGCTGGGTTTTTCTTCCTCAAGAGGAGGGTTTTCCCAGGGTATCTTGTTGTGTTTATTATCTTATGTGTTGCATTATTTTAAGTGTTTTCAGTTATATTATCCAATCTAAGAAAAACTAACATTGTATCAGAGCGGGTTTGAAAAAGATCGTGATCAGATTTATTTTGCAGCACTCACTTTAATCTTTTTTAGACTATCTTTTTTTTTAAATTTCAAGACGGTAAATGGTCTGAAAATCGAGGATAGACTTGAAGGAGTTTCTAACTACACATCATGGAGGTTTAGGATCATGCTCACATTAGAAGAGAATTATTTGGATGAGTTTGTGAAAACAAAAGTTCCCGAACCTGAGGAGGAAGAAGAGAAGTTGTAGTGGAGGAAGAAAGATACTAGGGCAAAGAAAGTGTTGGTTGATTCCGTTAAGGATCATGTTGTATCGATTGTCTTCAAGTTGGATACAATAAGGGATATGTTTACTACTTTGAAAGAGATGTATGAAATCAATAAAACCAGTAGGGCACTTGCACTGAAGCAACAACTTCATCATGTGAAAATGACGAAAGGAGAATCTGTAACTACTTATTTCATGAGGATTTCATAAATGAGAGATCAGCTCTCTACAATTGGTCACATGATTGATGACAAAGATTTGAATATGCTTGCTATCAATGGTCTTTTGCTATCATGGGAGTCATTTATTCAAGGAATCAGTGCAAGATCTAAACTTCCCAAGTTTAATCAGTTGAGGATCGATTGCATTCAAGAGGAGTCGAGATAAGCAGCTAGAGGCATTGGTCAAAGTTCAAAGAATGAGGAGATACATGTTCCTGCCTCTCATTCGTCAAAGAAAGGAAAAGGTTGGAAGAAAGGATTCTTTAAAAGGAATCAAGAGAATGGAAATGATGGTGCTCTTGCCTTCAAAAGGAAACAAGACTTATCCAAGGTTCAATGTTTTCATTGTGACAAGTATGGCCACTTTGTGAAAGAATGTCCTCTCAGACCTAAGCAGCAGGTTGCCACTGCAAATGTTGAAGAAGTTGCTCCATAGAAGGACTCAAGTGATTATCTGTTATATTTAGCCTTGTCAAGCAATGTAACCACTGACACCAACACTTGGCTGATTGATAGCGGTGCCTCTCATCACATCATCGGATTCAGGGAACATCTATCAAATTTGGTGGAGAATGATTCTAGTGAACAAGTCGTTATTGGAGAAGATGCTAGGTATTCTGTGAAAGGAATGGGGAACTCCTCTCTTCACTTGGATTCTGGAATTTCATTGGAGTTGAATGATGTACTATTCATTCCAGGAATGAAGAGAAATCTTGTCTCCATTTCAGCATTAGAAGACAAGGTTATCAAGTTGCATTTTCTGAAGGAAAAGTTCTTATATGGGCAAGGAACTCCAACTTCAAATCTACTCGAGTAATTGGAGTTAGACATGAATGTCTCTGCAGGCTATGCACTCGTCCCCTTCAAGCTCTTGTGCATAATTCTTCCAGCATGTGTGATCTCTAGCATCGAAGATTGGCTCACATTCACTTTTGAGCATTACCTATCATGGAGAAGATGGTCACCGGCCTTCCAAAATTCAACCAGGAACATGAAGGTACATGCAAAGGATGTGCCGTAGGCAAGAATACAAAAGGTACGTTTCATTCTAGTGAAAGTAGATCTAGATGTATTCTTGATCTCATTCATTCTGATTTATGTGGTCTAATGTCTATCGCATCTTCTAGTGGTTTATTGTATTACATTAATTTTATTGATGATTACTCTAGAAAGACTTGGATTTATTTCTTGAGATCTAAAGAATCTGAAGAGGTATTAGAAAGATTCAGAGAATTCAAAGCACAAGTTGAAAACCTGTCTAGGAAAAAGATCAAGGTTTTGAGATCCAATAACGGTGGAGAGTACACCTCTGGTACCTTTCATGATTTTTGTATTGAAGCAAGGATTAAGAGGGAGTTTAGTGTTCCTTATAATCCACAACAAAATGGTATTGCTGAAAGAAAGAATAAGTCTATTGTGGAAGCAGTCAAAGCTATGATTCATGATCAAGATCTACAAATCTCTCTTTGGGTTGAGGCATCTAGGACAACCGTCTATGTTCAGAACAGGAGTCCCCACAGGATCTTGGAGAATAAAACTCCTGAAGAAGCATTCTTAGGGGTGAAACCAAAAGTCAGTCATTTGAGGATCTTTGGCTATCCAGTTTATGTTCAAATTCCAAAGGAAAAGAGAACAAAGTTAGAACCTTCTAGCAAGAAGGGAATTCTGGTGGGTTATAGTGAGACATCAAAAGCCTACAAAATCTACATTCTAGGTCAGAAGTCTATTGATATTAGTAGAGATGTCACATTTTGATGCAGAGTGGAAGAGGAAGCAACACCTTTTTTTTGAAAAACTTCTCTCAATGCACAAATGAACTTCACTATTCCTTCCAACAAGCAACTTGACCACTCAACTTGACTCACACAACCGGACATCTCAAAAATACTTGGGGATGATGTAAATACTCTTCACACAGCACAGCATGACCAAACAAACAGACCTTGCACCCAAAAACATCCATTCTTCCATTGCTCCTACACAAGCCCATGCAACTTTGTAACATTCACCATTAGGACAGTCAAAATAAAATCTGATTAAAAGCATTAACCAGACCATAAAACATGGTTTTAGACTCCTAACACCATCCTCCACAAGTTCCCAAAAGCATAGGATCAAACACCCAAAACAAATGTATCAGAAAATTGATTTACAAGCCATACACAAGGCTTAACTTGGCCTGTACAAGGAAGCTTCCAACTTGTCAAGGCACGCCCCAACACTCCTAATGACTTTAAAAGAATCCAACAGGTTCCCCAAGACCTGTTCCATGCTTTCCATCCATTATATTTTCTCAAATACTCAAAAAACAACAAATACTCTATTCAAATGATCACATTTTGGACTGTACAAAGCAAAAACCAGACCTAGGGCATCACATAAATTTTGCAAAACTCCATATTTTATTCTAAAATAAATTGAAACATGAATATGATCCCTAAATCTATCATTCCACCAATTTTCAGATTTTTCCCATGGTGGAAATGGGAATTACATCCATTTTGGTGACCAAACCCTTGTTTTGCAAGGTTTCAGACCCACTTTCACTAAAATTGATGTAACTTACTCAATACTTAATGAAAATGATCCAAATCACCACCAAAATAAAGTATACTCTGCCCTCTTTCAAACCATTCCAATTGGGAGTCCGTACAATTCTGTACCAGACCGTACCAAGCACGGGAACAGTGAAAAACGCTGGAAAAAACAGGAAAACTGAGTTTTTTATTATATTTAATGCTTCAAAACTTCATCCAACCACCTGCCTCGACCAAAAGGAGGCTATTTAAACTTTTCCACCTCATTAGCAATGACCCTCAACTGATTTTTGAAGGAGGGAACCGTTGGAAAGTGTGATTACATCCTTAATGTTGAAATTACATTAAATCACATTATGGCAATTATGCAATTTTGAAGTAACTTTTTAATCCTAAAGACCTATGACTTCTAAAACCATTCTAATGGACTAAAAATATCCTTATTACATCCTTAAGACCTCAATCTTGCATATCCAATTACAAATTTAGGATTTTGCCTTCTCAAGGCTACATGACTACATTTTTGCAAGATTGCAATTTTCTACATTTTGACTCCAAAACTTAAAGATTCACCCTAGATCTTACTCAATGGTCTTGTTAGACCTTATTGAAGATAAAATCACTCAAAAGACTCAAAAATACTCTTCCTAACCTATTCACCATCAAATGATCCAAAATGAAGGTTGAGGTGTAGGTGCTCCTGCACCACATTTGAGGAAGATGTTGCTTTCAGAAGGTCCAAGGGCACTCCTATGGAGATCGATGAAGAAGAACCTCCTCAAGACATGGAAGTTGACCATGTTCCTGAGAATCAGAAGGAGGTTCCAGAACCTAAAGAAGATGTTGATCCAGTTGAACCCTTGGAACCTACTGATGGGCCCTTAGATATTGTGATTAGAAGGAAAAGACCTCTTTGGGCTCGAAGGACAATGCAGGAGGTAGAAAGTTTTGCAGCCCCAAGAGGAGCTTTTAGAGAAAGCAAGAGACCTCACAAGCTCTCTAGTTATGTTGCTTTGATGAGTGAAATTATTGAGTCAGAGCCTTCAAGTATCGAAGAAGCTTCTAGTCAACAAGTATGGAAAGATGCCATGACTGAGGAGTATCAGTCCATACTTAAGAATGATGTTTGGGATATAGTTCCTAGACCCAAAGGCAAATTTGTGGTGTCTTCTAAATGGCTCTTCAAGATCAAGCATGCAACTGATGGGAGCATTGAGAAGTACAAAGCAAGATTTGTGGCTGGAGGGTTCTCACAAAAAGAGGGAGTTGACTATGAAGAAACTTTTGCTCCTGTGGATTGATATACTTCTGTCAAAACCATCATTGCTATTGTTGCATCTAGAGGATGGAAAATTCACTGAATGGATGTAAAGACATCCTTTATGAATGGTGTAATAGAAGAAGAGGTTTACATTGAGCAACCCGATGGATTTGAGGTACATGGGAAGGAGTCTCATGTTTGCAAGATGAAGAAGGCCTTGTATGGTCTTAAGCAGGCTCCTCGTGCTTAGTACGAAAGTATTGATCGTTATCTGTTGAGTCTGGGTTTCTCAAAGAATGATGTCGATTCTAATCTCCACTTCAAGGTAATAAATGGTGAAGCCTTGATTTTGGTTTTGTATGTTGATGATTTGATTATCACTGGAGAAGAACACCTAATTCTAAAATGTAAGAAGGAGTTAGCTTCTGAGTTTGAGATGAAGAATCTTGGTTTCATGCATTACTTTCTTGGCTTAGAATTTTGGAAAAATCTAGATGAGATGATTCTAAGTCAAGGCAAGTATACTATTGACATTCTAAAAAGGTTTGGTATGATTGACTGCAAACCTATGTCTACACCCATGGAGACTAATCTAGATAAGTTGAAGGAGGCTACAGCTAGTTTTGAACTGGTGGATTCTACAATGTATAGGCAGTTGATTGGTTCATTAATGTATCTAGTTAACACTAGATCAGATATCTGCTATGCAGTAAGTGCACTTAGTTAGTTTATGTGTGAACCAAAGCAGATACATCTTGTTGCAACTAAACATATCCTGAGATACTTTTGTGGCACAATTGGATATGGGTTGAGATATTCTACAGGTGTGGATTTGGAGCTGCATGGATTTACTGATTTTGATTGGGCAGGGTGTGTCTCAGATCAGAAGAGTACCTCTGGTTGTTGCTTCAGTTTGGGTTTTGCTATGATATCTTGGTGTAGCAGGAAACAATCTTCAGTGGCTTTAAGTACAACCGAGGCAGAGTACATTGCAGCTTGTGTGGCAGCTCATGAGGTAGTATGGCTTCGCAAGCTTCTTGCAAGATTGTTTGGAAAATCAATGGAGCCTACTATTAGACACTGTGATAACTAGAGTTGTGTAAAGCTTTCTGTCAATCTTGTGTTTCATGACAGAACAAAGCATGTTGAGACCAAGTACCATTATATTAGAGATATGGTATTGAGGAAAGCTATACTGTTGAGGTATATCAGCACTGATGAGAAGACGACAAACATTCTCACCAAGCCTCTCTCCAAGATCAAGTTTGTGTACTTTCGAGAAAAGCTTGGTATGGTGGAGAATGCAGCCTTGACTGAGAAGGAGTCTCAGTATCAGTGATCTTCAAAATTGTTAATGCATTTCTCCATTGAGAGAGATTTGAGGTGCAAGCCCTTGTTAGCACATTCTTCTCTTTAAGAGAAGTTTGAGGTGAAAGCCCTTGTTCCACCCTTTGGGAGAGCCATGGTGGATGTCATGTGTGTGACTCCATGACAACATCATGTGAAGGAGTCCGTGATGATTTTCTTGTACTTGTGTTTCACCCTTTGAGAGAGCCATGGTGAAAGTCACGATGAGGTGACAACATCACATTGAGTGATGAACACTTGTACACACCATCTATGGAGGTAGCCATGATGGTTGATATCATGATGAGGTGATATCTGATATCACGATGAGGTGGTATCTTATTTTCTTTACATAGTGAGGTGATAAGCCTCTGTATCACTATGAGGTGATATGTTTTGTAGTTTGTGCAGCTGAAAGTATCATCCCTAGCTGAGAGGGAGTGTTGATGTTATAAGCAACTTAGGGTTGTTCTTCCAACGCACACACTTCAAGAAGAAGGCATAAATTAAATGATAGCCTTTCGGCTATTTAATTTATATTGTCATGATTTAATTATCATAAGGGCCGACCCTCTTTAGGTTCACATATTTTGTCTTTTATTGGGCCGACCCCTTTGGCACTTATTATATTTGTTTATTCTCTCTAATAGAGCCGACCTAATTGAAGAGGTGCTTCAATTGTATATATACAAGGTCTCATTTGTACATTTTACATTCAAGTTCATTCAAGCAATTCATAGCCCTAGAAGAAGTTCGCACTTGTGTAGCAACAGTCCAATTTCAAGGAAGAACATATTCATTTGTATCTTGTGCATCTAGGAGAGGTGCGACTATTTATTGTATAAAATTCTGCCTGTTGGGCCTCAGTTGTAAGCAGATTTCTGCTCTAGTTCCTATATTATAAGAGGATTATTTGTTGGGTTTTTCTCCCTCAAGAGGAGGGTTTTCCTAGGGTATCTTGTTGTGTTTATTATCTTATGTGTTGTATTATTTTAAGTGCTTTCAGTTATATTATTTGATCTAAGAAAAGCTAACAGTAATAATCACCCTCCAAAAAAATTAAAAATATCTTAGCTTCAAAGTAAATGAAAGCATAACAACTTCTTTTCCACTTTCTAATTACCTAGATTCTAAATTGGGAAAGGTAAGAGCATACAATGTCAGGACTATAATTTATTGAATTAAAAATTTCCAAAAAGAAGCATCAAGCGACAAGCCATCCAAACAACATATTTAGTGGGATGGACAAACAATACAAGAAAGAAATCATCTACTTATTTGGTGAGAATTACAAGGAATTTCCACTTTTTAATGGGAAAGCTTATACAATGTTTGAGGATATTTAAATATGCATCTTCCAATTTTTAATGGTGAGATATTACAATATTACCACTTGTTTAGTGGGGTAAGTATATCAACAATAAAAAATTTAAACCCATTGGTGGTACTACCATCCAATACTTACAAAATAAAGTACATAAGAATTTAAGATTTTAATGATATAACCATCTGAAGAATTACAAGGTTAGCACATATACATTGTGAACACCAAAATAAGAGAAATAGTTGTGGATATAAAGTGTTGATGTAAAGAAATGTTAAAACACCTTGTAAAGTGCCAAATAACTTGTACCCAATAACCCAACTATGAAATAAAAATTTGATACCTTGAATGGATGAATTAGAAGGCATGGTACAGGTATGAAAACATCCTTTTTGTTGTTATGATTTGGAATAATTAGAATTGATACACTATTATCGATGCTCTAGAAATTTAAAAAAAGGAGCGTACAAACACACCCATAAGCATAATACTAGAAAAATCCCTTCAAAATTCATCTAACGCACATCAAAACATTGAATAAAGCTTCATCTCAACAACATAAAAAACTAAACCTCAATTTGAAGCACAATAGTGATCTCTGAAATGAAATCACTCCAATCTAGTTAGGGATTATCTCTCAAATCTGAAACTAGAAATCCAATGAGGGTTTTCATCATCAAAAGATTAAGGAATAAATCATAGGTTCAATATGATAGAATAACAGTATGATAAATCGCCAGCATATCCAAATGAGCCTCCAACACCTCCTTTTATATATTTTTCTTTGCTTTTTTAGAAAAATAAAAATAAAAATCACTGCTTTTTCAAAAAAGTGTTTTTTTTTCCTTTTTCATTGTTTTTCAAAAAATGTTTTTTCCTTTTTTCGAAAAAGCACTTTTTTTCTTTTTCATTATTATTTTTTTCCAAAAAACACTTTTTTCTTTAATTAAATAATTCATTATGTGCAAAAGACCTCCTTATGCCTAGACATCCAAATTTTCAAACATTTAATCACCTTTCCAACAATTTATTAACTAAGTCGTCCTTTAATTATTTCTCAACATTAGACAACATTAGTGAAATATTAATTAACTTAATAACTCACCCAAGTTGTGGAAAGTACTGCAACATCATCAAAATCCAATTTTGACCACACCATGATGAAATTGAAGTAAGAGGAAGATGATTGGAGTCAACTTGGTGACTCACTAAAATATACATGCTCTCCAATAAATTTGGAGAACACCCCAAGAATCTGAAAACACTTTTGCAATTGTGATCCATAACACCAATTGAGTTGAATGCCAATAATAGATGACAAATAAAATTGAACTTGGATCCTCCAAGAAGCTTGGATTTCTCCCTAACACACCAATAGGCTTACAAAAAACTCAAAAATTGGCCAAAAGCTCACGAAACCATATTGTGTAAAAATGGGGACATTACAATCCTCCATCCTCATAATTCCTTGTCATCAAGAAATTTCCAGTCTCAACGAACCAACCAATCTTGAAGCATCAGTGATATTCTTAGATCCCAAACCAACCTACGAGGCTTATAGCTTCTTTTGATTGAAGTATTGTCCAACTATACGCCTGCAAATGTAATTTCCTCTAGTTTCCTTGTAAGAGGAGCAACCAAACTGAACAAGATCTCAATCAACTCCTTATAAAATTTCTCTACTATCAAGATTCCATGGCACCATTGGGGAAAAATTGAGAAATTTAATGTTAAATTCCTCACTTTTAACTCGATGCACTCTAACATAGTAGTTGTAATTTTAAATTAATATGTTGTCCCAACCAAAAATGCACCTAAAAGACAAGAAATGACAATTATTTGGTGTCTGAACACCCATCTAAAATTGAACCCAGTTAGTTGAATTAGACATCCCTTCATCTAAAACAATAAACTAACCCTACCAAGAGGTCGAATGGTCTGAAAATTTGTAAACTTACAGCTCATCAAGCATACAAATGGAAACTCATAATATGATTTTATCAAATTCAATAACCTTGAAGTAGGACAATAGTTGCATAGATGCAATCTCCTTAAAAGGACATGAATGGTGAGCATTGAAATTCTCAAAATCACCTTGGAAGAGGTTGAAAAAGGCTCCCAAACAAACTCCAACTAATAGTTTATCCATCCCTTGACTACAAATTTTTGCCATCCTACATAAATGTGAACAAAATAAGTATGATGTGGTTGATCTGCAACAAAACAACAAAGTCAAAACTAAAAATTTGAATTTTTTTTCCCAAGGAGCATCTCTCAAATCATCGTAACCCTCCAACATATGTTGTTGGTGACCTCTATCATTAATTTGAAGGAATGAAGCAACTCCACCATGCTTTTTTTGTGTAACTCTTTTATTTATGTGTGCCTCATTAGAAGGCTTATTGGTGATATTAAAGGTATCTTCTCTAAAAAGAATGGCTTTCATGCAAATCATCCAAGTGTCATCAACAAATTGCATCTCTAAAGAAATAGGATCTTTGTAACCATCATATAATATTGCATCCATCTTGAACTCTCTTGCTTCCCATGGAGCATTGTGACATCTTTGTCTTCTTGCAACTCAACCATGAAAGCATCACCAAGGGTTTAGGAGAAAACAATGTCTCCATATTCCATTTCAAAGAAGGATTAACATATGTCAAATCAGCTCCCAATTCAAAATTTTGATTTTCAAATAAGTGGAAATCATGTTTAGACCCTTGTCTTACCATTTATTTATGCTAAAAAGTTTTGAACTTGCATTATTTGTTGTTGTTCTAAAAATTATAGCAAGATCAAAATCACCTTTTGGAAACTCCTCAAGGTTAGGCATGATGTAGTCTCCATGTTTCAACACATCCCATGTGGAAACTTCATCTTCAACCTTATTTATGCATTATTTATCAAGCGACCTTCCTGAAGGATTACCAATTATAAAGTTTGGTGCATCCTCATGATATGATCTTGAATCAAGCTAAAAATTGTACTCTATCTCATTCTTAGAAACTTCACTAGGATCTCATATCTTGATATTGTCACTAGATGTTTTAACTTCCATCACAAAGTGGATTATCATAAGTTGACTTGACACCCAATTCAAAGAGAGGATTATCAAGAATTTGAAATGCATTCCTTTCCTCTTGCTCAAACCGATATTGTTCATTCAAATTTTGATTTCTTTGATAAACCCTCTAAATCAAACTCCTCTTGAAGAAGTTTGGAGAACACCCATGAGTCTAGAAACACTTTTGCAAGTGTCATTGTGATCTATAACACCAACTGAGCTCAATGCCAATAATACATGCCAAATAAAAATGAACTTGGATCCTCCAAGAAGCTTGGAGTCCTCCCTAACACACCAATAGGCTTACAAGAAAGCTCATAAATTGGCCAAAAGCTCGTGAAACCATATTACGTAAAATTAGGGACATTACAAACCCTCATAAATCATTTTATTTGAATAGGGACATGGTCTCCTTGTCATTACAAGATTGTCTTGCTTTAACTATTTTGAACCATTCTCCAACTTCCTCTTTAACATTGAAGATACTCAAACCCATATATATTTATGTCTTTCCTCAAACTTTTTTGGGATTTTCCATTCATTTATCCTTTACAAATCTTTTATTATTATTACACAACTTGAATAATAGTACTAATTCAATTTCCTTTATATATTTCTCAAAAATACTAAAGGTTTCATTTAATATTTTAAGTAGAAAAAGAACACATGGATAAATGCTTATTATGCATAACTCAATCATGGTTTGTGCATCTGTGATAGAGGATTTTATCCCTTGCATTATATACTTCTCTTTCTCATACATCCACCATTTTCTAAAAGCTTGAAAACTTCTCATCTTTTGCATGCGACTCATTCATAATGCTCATAAAGAAATATACATGGCTCATGAATTTATCTTGTAGCTATTATTTTTTTAATTTTCAAGAGTTACACCTCCCTTTTCTCTCAACATTTAGTTTCTATTTGAATTTTTTTAGTTATTTCATCTACATAGTCACTCTTAAATTATTTCCTCATGGTTGAGCTCTATACTCAAGTAATTTAAACTCTTGAACTATAAAATATTGAAGTAAATATATACATAACTTAAATATGTCAACAAACCCTTAGAAAGAACGATAAAATTAAGTACTTGTATTATCCAGTTCAAATATGACTTAAATATTGTTATATTGGGTTTTGTACACCTATCAAATCTAAGAGGATGCATTTATTTAATATTGTAATGTATTTTAATTATGGAGCCACATGGAAAATGGTATTCACTTAGGAGGAATATCAATATTTCTTAAGAATGACATATTACACCACTAGGCTATTGCACAATGACATATTTGAGGTCATGCATGTCATGAAAGATTTGTCAAAATATCTACAACATTGTATGAAGAAGAAGATAAAATATTATGCTTTAGAGCATGTAAGAGGGAGGTACAAAGTGGACTAAAATTTGTTGAATATTTTTGAGCAATTTATGACATGTAAGAATATCTTTGAAGAGGTGTGAATAGTCTAGAAATTGAACACCCAACTTTGGTAGGTGGAATTTTTAACTTCAAAGTTACTTTCTATTATGGGATATACATTTACGAGTTGAAAATTTAACCACATATTTGGGTCCCCAAAAAGTAGGCTCATGGTTTTAGCCCATGGTATTAGAAACCATTGGTCGTTTCTGATTTTGGACTTACTATATATATTGGATGCTTGGTATGGAGGCATTATGTCATGTTTTATAAAGAGTTATGTTGTTGTAATTCCTCTAGATTGTAGACTACTGATCTCTATTATGAACTAGAAGCTTGATATTATATGATAGACACATTGTTATTTTTTTATTAAGTGTAAATAGGTTTTGGTGGGTTCAGAAAACCTAGTTACAACTAATTTCTAGTAACATAACTATAGACCAAAATTAAAACACCAAATATCTAACCCACATTTTCAAAGGTCCTGGAATCTTATACATCAACCAACCTACACAATATCATTTCCTTTCCTAGTAATTTGCACCCCCTTAGCCCGAGGATGGGATTCCAAAACATATTTAGAAAGACCTCTCTTCCATCTTTGTATAACCATCCAAGATACACCAGTTTTAAGTTCCTCCAATCGAGGAGAGAGGAAGGAGACCTCAACTATCATTATACATTCATTTTGGTGCTTTGAAGGTTAGGTTTTTTCCTTTGTGATATTTTACTAAGGTATACCAATGTCACTCTTGTGTGGTCATTTCTTCTTTTATCCATCTCAAATTTATTCCATTTTATTCTTACTCTAAATATTGTTTACATGTTACTCTACTGAAACTTTATTTTATTGTATGACTCATAACATCTCTTCTCTTAAGATTAATTAGGAAATTGTTTACATATTACTATTTTATCATATTCAACTCATAACATCTCTTCTCTTAGGATTAAGTAGGAAATTGTTTCATTTTTTCCTTTATTTGATATTATATTTTGAACTTGTTAAATTTATGATATGACTAGGCCCTTTTTCTTATTAATCCTTGCTCATGTGGGAGTGTGTTTTACTTGATCTTGTTTTTAAAAAATAGAGATAATAATCACTTCTACAATGGAGTTGGAGAGGTTCAACAAAGTCAAATTTGAGCTTTGGAAGCTCAATATGGAGAATTTTCTTGTGGATAGATATTTATGCATAGAAATTATAGATTAAGAACCATCCAACATGAAATATGATGACAAGATCATTGTTAGTTAGAAGGGAAGGAGCCTCACTTGACTTTATCCTATAGGTTTAGTTCTCTTAAATATTTTAAGAGAGTCCACCACTAAGAAACTTGGGATAAATTGGGCAACCTATATCAAACTAAATCTCCATTAAATAAATAAAAGTTAGCATAGGAGTTTATATTATTCAAAGATGGGTGATGGCAATTCTAATATGGAGCCCTTGAATTCTTTCAATATTTTTGTGAGCAAATTGACATTAAAGATTGATGAAGAGGAAAATGCATAATCACCTTGTGTTAGTAACCAAATAATTGGGACAACTGGCTTATTATAATTAGTAGTAGCATTGTAAATATTAAGCTTGAAAAAGTGCTAGATACATTACTCTCTAAGGAGGTGAGGTGGAAGGCATCAAAATCTATCAAAGATGTATTGATTATTAGAGTTTGTTCCAAGGACAAAGGAAAGATCAAGAAAAATGACAAGTGTGATAATTCTAAGTTAGACAAGATACATGGAATATCCAAGTCTCTTATTTGATCCAAGGAAAAGTGTTGGAATCAAGAAAAGACTAGCCGCATAAAAAGGACAATTAAGAGACGAAAGTCAAGAATGAGTCTAATGATGATTCTAACAATATCATTTTATGATGATGGTGTTGATGCCTTTTTTGTAGCCCTTCTTACACATGAATGTGAGTATACATGGTTTATTGACTCCAAAGCATCTTTCCATAGTACTCCTCATGGGGAATTTTTTATTGACTATGAGAGTTGCAATGGTACAGAGGTGCAATTGAGAGATGAGCTTACTTTCAAGATATTTGGTCACAAAATGGTCATTTTTTATTCTTGTAAATGGGAGTAAAATGTGTATCATTAGTTTTATCCCACACTCCTAGGTTGTAAATTTTATTATTATCTATGAGCAATATTTATGATTTGATTGTGCATATCATTTTCAAAAAATAAGAATGGAATATAATGCCCAAGATCACTTAGTTGGAAACTAGAGTCTATGAGAGACTATGTACAAGTTGGATGATTCTTTATCTTTTGAAAATCTTAAATCATGTGTTTGACCTAAGGTGTTGGAATAACAAGTTCTATGTTGCCATGGGAAGCTCTAGATGGCATGCAATGGAATGATTAGAAATGACACAGGTTGGTTGTGAATCTATTGGTTACAAATGAATGATCTTAAAGGTTTTAAGGTCATTTATCACAATTCCTTGGGAATATCCAAAGCACCTTCAATGGTATTTATGATAGTGATGTGGATCTACCATTTGTAGATGGATAGTTTTCTTATATTGAAGACATATACTATCGTCCTATAGTATATCCTAGATTAGTTGTAGGAACCTTGTCATGATATAGTTGAGAATATTGGCATGATATAGATAGATGATATATTATAAATATATAGATCATAGTGCCATAAGGGAGTTCCTAGAGTCTACACTAATCTTGCAATCAAATAATTGGTCATGATTGGGAGTTATTAATCTAAAGTTGATTATAATGATTGTTTCACCATGGAGTTTTTTTTGGATATTGCAATCTTGTAGTTGGATTTTGGTTAGCATGATATGATCGATTGTGTACTTTATTTCTAGTTAGATTAGGGTAAGGTTAAATATCTCCTAACTATTAGAGATGGATTATTTTTCATTATATGGGTAAAATAGGTTTTGAATGGGCCCAAAACCCTATACAATAAATGTCAACCAACACAAAATATAGAGAATGGAAAAGTTGTAGCCAAGTTGTGCCACAACATTAAAATAGGACCTCAAACCCAAGAACATAAAAAAATCAATAAAATAATAGTTTACCTACACCACAAGATAAAAAAGTGATCACAACACAACAAAATCCCAGCAACAAAAAGAAACCAAAATATATACAAAACTTGGCACCTTCCTTGCAATCCTCACACCATTAGCTTAAGAATAGGAATCTAAAATAGATTTAGGAAGACCTATATTTATTCTTTGAACAATTGTTCAAGATACATATTTTTCAAACTTAACCAATCATGGATAGTGGGATGTTCTCCACCACCACATCCCATGGTGTAGGAGCACCAAGCATATAAACTTTGCATTAGGGGTTAGTATGTTAGGAATAGGTGTTTAGGGTATTTTTGCATTAAATAGGGTATATTGAGACCATTTATATTTAATAGGGATCAAATTTTGAGTCATTAATTCAAAGCGTTAAAATTTGCAAAAAAGCATGTAAAAGTTGTCAAAGCAACAAATTGCAAAAATGCAACATTTGGAAGATGAAAGGTCATAGTGGGTTAGTTTCACTTGGAGGTAGTTAGGAACTGAAAATACATGGGTGGAATTCCTTTAAAAGGTTTTGTAACCATTTGAGATGGTGTGGGTGATTGATTATCAGATTTTGATCAATGAAATAACATTGTTTTTTATGCAATTCACATAAACCTTTTGTTTTCTAATATTGTATGGCTCTGTATGGGCTCATATGCATGTTTAATTGGTTGTGAGCATTATTCCCTTAAATCACCTTCCATTTTATTTATTTTTCATGCAGATTGGTGAGGATTTGGGAGATAAATTACATTTTTTGTAAAAACAAATAGAAACCCTTGTTAGGGTAAATAGTGACTTGTAAAATTGTGTTTCTCTCATTGTTTTTAGTGAAAATTCTTAATATTTTGTGAAGATACCTCTTGTTGCATGCATTTTAATCTTCTAAAGGTTACAAAATAAATGGGCAAGGCTAGGGTGTGAAAGTTGAGGATTCTTTGTCTATAAAAATGGAAAAAATAGAGTCTTTGTAACAGTCATGGTGAATGGAAACTAGGGTTTGATAAAACGCTCATGGAAATGAACCTTTAATGGTTATTTAAGCTTTTTCAAGTCCAATAAAATATGTTTGATGGATTTTTTAAGAATATTTGTGATTTGAGTTATTAGAATCAATAAGCCCTTGGTTGAATAAAGCCTAATAGGCCTAATTTGCACACTATCGGTCCACTTTTTAGCACTTTTTTCTCAAAGAAAAAATGTTGAATTTTAGATATATTTTAAAATACTGAAATGGGTACTCAAAATGTTAATTACAGTCATGTTTGAGGGTCTGCATGGAAAGATACTTCTGACAGTTCCAATAATGAATGCTACTAGGAATTTTGGCACTCAATGTAAGAATGGTCAAGAGATGAAAGGATAGGATTTTGTGAGCATTTGTATTGATTGAGTTGGATTTCTTGAAGGATAGGAAATACATTAGAGGTCTTGTTTGGGTAAGGAAAGGTGGAACCCTAAATTTGTGCTTGTTGAGGCCATTTCCTTAAGGGGATTAGTTGTGAAACTTGTAGAGTTAGCTTGGTGAAACCCATTGTTGTGAAATATGTCTCCAAGAATTTGACTTGTGAATCCTCTGTCACTGCATCATCTTAGGACACATCAATAAATGAGTAAAAAGGCTAATACAAGGAATTTGAATGGAACATAGAATTCACCAATTGTTCAATGACAAGAGTCCCCCATATCCCACCAACTAAGTGATGAGGCCAAATAGCACAAGAGAAGCTTACACTAGTTTCAAATATGTCCTTTCAGGGTTTGAGGAAATAGATAAAGCCACTTCATCCCTAGGGGAATCCACCAAAGGAGGAGCACCTATAACCACAACATGATCCACTGATAGGAAGGCAAGAACCTCATCCACCAAAGGGATAGCAACGAAAACAAAAACCAAAGTCAAATGATCAAGGAGGGAATTACACTACTAATTATTAAATCTCATAGTCCTATGATGAGGATGAGGATAGTCAAAAGAAATATTTCCAATAAAAAATAATATATATGTGAATGATAGACTCTCATAATCAAGTGGCTAAATCCACTTTCTATACTCAACCATCAAGAAGACCTCTCCATGAAGATTCTTGGAGATGTTAATGTCCTCCAAAATATGGGTATAGGTGGAGTGACCAATGTTATACATGGTTGAAGCCACCTTCAGAAAATGATCAATAGCATTAATAATATCCCCAAGCAAGTATCTTCCAAAAATTGGAGAGGGAGGTAAGGCAACCTACCCAAATGGGTACACTACTAAAAGATTCAATTATAGGGTTGAAAGGAAAAAACCAGTGTTTGAGAGAGAGGGATTGCTCACCCCACAACCACAACCAACCATTTGGCACCAATTCAATGAATCCAAAACATACTAATGCAAATATGGGAGAGAAGGCCACAAACCATTAAATCCATAGGTCAATTTTTTTAGTGTAAAAAATTTCATTTTAAACCACTTCCTTCCCATAGACCACAACTAGGGAAGCTTGAGAATAAGGAAGGGGGTGATCCTTTCCACACAAATAAATGAAAGCAATAAAAGGGTTACCTAAGCTAGTAATGGCCACATAGGAACACACTAAATTTTCCCCATCCAAGCTACCAGTAGTCGAAATACCATCACTAAAATTTCCACCCTCAAAGCATCTTTCAACATACCAAAAGAACTTGACATAGACCCAAAAAACCCACAAATGCAAAAGTAAAAAGGACGTGAACAAAACCAAACCTAACCATAGTTTGTAAGGGAACAAAATTTTCTACCTAGAAGACTAGAAAAATCCCCCATCGAGGAGGATGCGTTCATAGATGTACCCACACCAACATTCATAGAAAAGAGCAACGAATAAGGCTTATTTGAAAAAACAACTATTTGTAGCAAGCATGAGTGCATCCATTTCCTATTGTGAATTGTTGGAATTAATTGAGTCACTTAATAGTTTTATAGCAAAAAGATCAACGATATTATAATGAGGTTGAATGTAAGTTCAATATGGACTTGATGAGGACATTATTTATAAAGTGAGTCAAATTACTTCAAGGGAGTAACAATTCATGCCCCACTCTTGAGGAGGTCCCTCAGTAGATATTCTAACCTAATAGATATATATAACCTATATTCATATGCATTTAATTCTTTGTTTTCTTATAATTTGGATGGACCTAGAACTATGGAGATGTTAATTTTAATGACAAGTTTGAGATGTCTAAGGGATGGCTAGTGGCTACAAGCTAATTCCAAGTTGAGGGAATAGATGTTAGTGAGATCTTATTCCATATTGAGAAGCTCACATTCTTTTAGCTTTCTTTGGTATGTAGCTACTATGTTGAACCACATTAAATTTGAATAGTTAGATGTGTAGATAATTTTTTTTGGTTATTTAGAAGATGATATTTATATTACACAACCAAAGCAATTTTTGGTGTAGTGTGAAGGCATGATTTACAAGATGTATCTCTATATTTGCAAGATTGAAAATGAATGAGTGTTTTCATTCTTATAGAAACAATTTTTCAATTGATGGGTTTCCTACATGAGATGTGACAAAGAAGATGATTCACATCTCCTATATGAATTCAATAAATAGTATTCAATATGCTATTGTCTACAATAGGCCAAATATTTACCAAGCACTAGAAGTTTTATCACAAGTTTTGTAATAGATGAGTTTTCTAGTAATGAGGTTTCATGATGTGGTGGATCTTCAATGAGTTCTATAGAAAATGAGTTTCATGGAAATGAGGTTATGTAGTAATTTCAACAATAGTGAAGTTTTGTAGCAAGGAAGTTCAATGGAAATTAACTTTTATAGCAAGAGAATTAAATGGTAGGAAGTTCAATAGCATGGAACTTCAATAGCTTAAACTCAAGCAAGAGGGAAGTCTTGTAGCATGTCAATAGAAATATAGGCATTTGTGAATGAAAATTGGATAGGAGATGTAGATAGGAGTAGGTCTATTAATGGATATCTCTTTAGCTTATTTTATTGTGTGATTAGTTGGATGTGCAATAAATATATTGCATTGATAACTTTGTAATCCCCCTAAAAAAGGTACGTAAAATTTTAGTGAATCCTAGTCGGATGCATTAATTTTTGTAGCAAATTAATGCCTATTTAGGGGGGAGGGGGGGGGGGATCTCTATGGAAAATTTGTGTACATTTGGCAACAATGTTGATTTTTGCTAGAAAATTATAGAAAAAATCATAAAAATAAAAATTATTTGGAAAATTATTGATTGATTTGAAGAAAAAATAATATATAAAAAATTAACTAATTTTAAAATATTACATTATGTGGATGGAAAAATTATTATGATGCAAAAGAGTTGATAATTTTTTTAGTGAATTCCATGTGTCCTGATGAATGAATGATGATCAACAATTTAAGTTGTATTCTATGAGGAAATTCTAACACCCCTGTATTTGGGGATAATTTTTTCGGAATAAGCCTAGTGAAGAGACAAGTGTCAATCACCAATGACATTTGTCATGGTTTCCGTAGAATATTAATACATTATTAATGTATAACCTCAAGGATGGTGTGGCATTTCGTGCACAAAAAATGATTATTGAAATCAAATCAAATGATAAAATTTAAATTATAGACCCCCTTTAATCAAATAAGGAAATATACTGGTAAGGAAAGTAATGTTTAATTTAGGTTTTCCTCAAGGCAACAACATTCATATTTCAAACCTTTGATTCGTGTGTGTTTATTAATTAAAAGGGTATCATACAACTTGGAAATGAACTTACTAATGAAGATATGTGGCTTGTATTGAAATGATTTTGGAGCATGGGAATTTGGCTAAACTTGGTTGGCTTATTTTGTTGTTGTTGTTGTCTCTTGAAAAGTGTTGTGGGGTAGTTTATATTTCCTATATTGTGAGGTTGATGACAAGGAAGAGGAAATGAAAATCTAGAATGGATCCACGAAGGAAAGGAATTATTTCTTACTATTGTCTAATTTTATTTTTTCATGTAATATAAATGCTACCCTATAATTTGTAAAGATGATCTACTTGATGAGGATGGCCTAGGAGATAAGGATCTACCCCAATCAAAATAAATGGTGCACCATGATTTCATAGAAAACCTTAAATCAAATATGGCTACGATGGTAGTCTTCTCCACATGTTTCTTCCTACTCAATTTAAGGGAATGTCAATGATACCCACTGGGATAACCTTGGGCAAGGAGAAAGTGAAAGCTAATTCAAGAAATAAAAATAAGGAAGATAGGGACATGGCTACTATAATGGAAAGAATGAATATGTTAGAAAGAGAGGAGTGGCTTCTTAAGAGCTACTATCATGACTTGAAGGAATTCCTTCATGGATATACATCACACATTGTAATTGGAGATTCAAAGTTTTGAGTGACCATTCCATCCCTCAATTATGTGAAGATAAGATTCATCTTGCTAGGAAAAGGCAAGAAATGCAAAGTTCACCTTAATTCTCTAAAACATCTTCCTCTATGAATGCTACTATGGTTGAAGAAGGGGGGGGGTGGGGGGGTGGGGAGCTACCACATAAGAATGTGATGGTGGTGCATTCATTAATGCTAGAATGTTTAGGTGTTTAAGCTATTTTTTATCTTTTATTCGGTAATATTGGTCAGTTTATTTTTGGCCCTTTTGTCTATGGGTGGTATAGATTTCTAAGGTTTTACCCACTATATAGTGTTGTGTATGTTATGATCTTAATGGTTAGAAGCTATAGTGGTAAAATAATCTTGAATGGTTGGTTGTTTATCGCAATCATGTTATGTGTGGTGACTAACTATTATGAAAGTATACTTTAAATATTTTAACTATATTGTCTTAAATGGAAAGGGACCAATAGAACCCCTACTATATTATCTAAAAACATATATTATAAATATGGTTTTTAATGTATATTAAAGGTGTTGAAGTGTTAAGGACTACAACTTACTAAACAATAATTTTGCATCTCCTTACATCATTATGCATTATGTTTATATTTTTAACTATATAACATTTACATACATTTTTCTAAGTGTTCATTATTTGAGTTCCTTAATTAGTTGTTAAATTCTTTCTAGGTACTTTTTATATTTTCCTAATGAACTTAGAAACACTTATGCAAATGTATAAATATTTATATTTATAATGCATTTTTATGAACATTTACATGAGTATATACATATGTATCATCTAATGAACAATAGCTTGAGTTGAATTCTAGGAGGAAATTTTGAGACACCCTCATTTTGGTATAAAAATTATTGAATACACCTAGTGAAGAAATAATTTTCAATCATCAAAGGAATTTTCCATGGGTTCATATGGGGGCTCATACTTTATCAATTTATCGGATAGGTTCAACCATCAAATTTAGGCTCAACCCCTTATACATGATCTAACATCTCAACTTCTCATGCATACAGAAAATAGTTGAAATGAAATGATAGAAAATATTTGAATAGCATCAATGAGAGTAGTTATTGATGGAAATGGTAGCTCAATCTAGTTATTACAAGTTATGTGGAGTATTATTAATTGTTGTATGTTATTAGGTAGTTGTTATGGTTGATATAAGGATTTAATACAAATGAATTTTCTAGTCTTGTGAGAATTTTCTATAATTGACATTCAAAACATTCAAATATATTTTTTGCAAATTTAACTATCGATTGGTAAGTACAAGACTATCTTCTCATGAAAGTATAATTTGAACATGATGGTCTCTATATTCTATATTGGATTGTCAATGGTGTTTGGAGTGATAAGAACATTGGTCGATTAAATATTATTAAATATACTGGTCTCGTTTATTTTACATTTTTAAAATGCAACTTTTGTAAGTGTGCATTCACTACATTGAGTTTCTTGAATCTTGATAGGCTAGTAAAAAATTTAATTATTATTTAGATTTATATAATTTTGTAATAAATTTAAAATTTAGAAAATCAATTTTGAATTGAAATGTAATTATATTAAAAACTATATTTATAGTAAATTTTATTATAAAAATAAAGTAAGACTCGAACCTGCACCGGTAGTGGAGTTGGCTTGGGCCATGAATTTTCTCTCGATAGGTTCTGGGTTCGACTCTGAGGCTTGGGCTTACCCAATACACATGGTTTGTAGGTGATTGTGTGCATCCCCAGAGGATTAATCTCATCTCATCTTTGTAATGTCCCCATTTTTAGCACTGCACTTCTCAGTGATCGATGGCCTATCCCTAGGGTGTTGTCGGCTAGTCAAAGGCAAAATTAGGGTTTCTGACTGTTTGGTGGGTTCTCTTGAGGATTCAGGGTTCTGCTTGTTGGAGTTTGGGTGTTTGGTTTCTGGATTCCTTCTAGGTTTTCAGAAAGCTTCGCAATGGTGGCACATGCATTGCATTCTGAGCAACTTCTTGAATTTACTATTTTTAGTAAATTCTATATTTAGCAGTGGTCCAATCAACACCAGCTCAGTCAACTTTCCTTCACTTGCAGTTCATTGGGTGATCCTGATTTTTGGCTTAAGAGGTTCATTTTGGAGAAATAGGTTATTTAAAGTCAATAATGTTTTATTTTATAAAATAACCCCTTGTCCTAGTAATATGACTTTAAGTCATTTTAAAGAAGGGGACTTTGAGGGTTATTCTCTCATGAGGAACATATTGCGATTTTTCCTAAAGTTAATTTCAAATGGAATTGGACGCCAACTTTTGGAGAAAAGATAATTTTAAATTAAAGGAAAATTGCCTTTTATGAAAAGGGACGCCATCTTGAAGGAAGACTTGGTCAAGTCAAAACCCTAAAAGCATCTTGTGGAGTGGGCGCACCTTTTAGAAGCATCTGGAAGTGTCTTCTCAAAATTATAAAAGGGAGCCTTGGGTCTTCATTTGATCATCTTATGTTTTATGATATTGTTATGCTGCCGGAATGGCTTTGGGATTGCTTCGAGGAATGAATGCCTCCTAGCTTGGCTCTTCTTCTTGCTTGAAAGATAGCAACTAGTTGAGAGATAGTTTGTAATAGGTTTGTCTTGCATTTCAGTTGAGTATCTTGCATTTTTGGAGTTCTAGATTTGCATTTCAGTCTCATTTTGAAGTTGCTGAAGTCAAGCTGAATCTGTAGTTTCACTCATAAATCTGAAAATAAAAATACAGTCGTTCTGGGTATTGATTCATTGAGTTTCCTTGATAGGGGCGACCCTTCTTGCAAAGATTCAGATTTTAATATTGAGTGTTTATTTTTTAAAAGCAAAATCGCTTCTCTCTATTGGCTGCACCATTCTGGTCTGCCTAGCAAATGTTTAGAAAAAAGAATACTTCGATTTGTTAGCTATTTCTTGGTCTAGTCCTCATTGCCATCATTATAGCTTTCGTTTGCATCAGGTCTCATGTCATTTTGGCAAGTATTGAGTGAGTTGTGAGCATTTTAGTGGATTCTAGGGTTGTCGGTTATGCATATTACGTTGTTGTTCTATTATATCAGTCTTGAGTAATTTGTATTTTGGTGAAGAGTTGTATCTAGAAGGTCATAATTAACCTTGGAATGATCATATCTATTATTGCAGCAGTGGAGAGCTTCTAATCTAGTTTATTGCAGGCATCTTATGATATTTTGTAAGCTGAACAGTAGTACTGTCAGCATTTCTCTTAATCTTACTTTACATTCTGAAGCTGCATTGTATTTCTATATATCTTCGCCATATGGTCGCCTCATTTCCACTCTGGAATTGGGTAGCACATACTTGGTGTTGAGTTTACTTTCAACATAGTTAGCATCTCCGTCATATGGTAGCTCCCATTCCATCTTGGTTTGGAAAGCACATTCTTGACGTCAAGTTAATTCAGCATCTTTAACATCTCCGTCATATGGTAGCTCCCACTCCGTCTCGGTTTGGAAAGCACATGCTTGATGTTGAGTTATTTCAGCATCCTTTGGTTTTAAATGCTAATCCTAACGATTGTGTACTGTTGCTATCCTTGTTGTAATTGAAAAAGCAAAAAAATTGGCTTGGTATATTTTAGTGGTATCAGAGCCATGCATCCTGCCATCCTGTGCCCATCAAGGTTCAGTTGACAGTTGAATGACAGAGAAATTAGTTTCTACACGTGAGGTTAGAACAGAGTTTAGTTTAGCTTTCAGAAGTTTCAAAGATGTTGCGTTTTCTAAGGTCTAGGGATCGTGAGAAGTCAAATTCAACTATGGTATCTGAGAAAGGAAAGGTTAGTGATGCCGTAAGGGATTTCATTGAATATGCTAATCAGTATAAAAGACAATGTGAACATGAGGCTACCAAACTCCGTGAGCAATACCAAAACATGCCAGATGATTATAGGTACAGTGTTTCGTTTGATGCCCATTTGAATTGTGTGGCATTTCTGAAGCCCGAAAAGTCGGAGATGGTGGACCACATTAGGAAAATGTTAAAAAGGGAAGCATATCAAGCTTTGGTTGAAGAATCAAAGAAGGAAGAAGATGAAGTGCCTATTTGTAAATTGCAGCCCACAAATATGCAAGTTGAAGAGAAAAATCAGTCATCTAGCAGTGGAGATGGCACAAGCAAGGTGCACATATCACCTCAAAATGAACGTGAGCTCAATAAAGATACCTTAGCAAGTGAAGAGTTAAGAGTAGAGTCCCATAATACTTCCCTTGACTTGCATGTAATAGGAAGTAATGAAGATCAACTTGGTAGGACTATTGTTTGTGATGAGTTCATTGAAGAAAAGGAAGGACATATTAGTGATATTGGAGGTGAATCCCATGAGTTCATGCATACTCATTTTGAAGATTTGATGAAGAAGGATTTTCTTCTTGTTGCTGACCCAACTTCCCAAGAAGTTCCACATGAAGAAATTGGCGACATACTTTTCCATGAAGGGCCTGAAGAAGATAGGGATGGTGAAGTTTTCAAAACAGCAAGTATAGAAGGTTCTTCACTCCATTTCCGGGGTGGCGTTATTGGACTTGGGTTTGATCAACAAACCGAACCATGGGAAAGAAATATTTTTGATGATAAGTTTTTCCCGGTTGATCATCTTAATCAACCCACTAGCATTTGGGATCTGGGTGTGTTGGCACCAAGGAATGAAAGAGAACCGTTGTGGGATGAATTTTCCTTTGACCCTGATGAAGACCAAAGTTTCGTTTGCATTGCAAGCTATGAGGAGGGCATAGAAGGAAAAGTTGTCTTTGATGAAGTAGTTTGCTCTGAAAAGTTCCATGGTGATCCCTTCGAGTTGGTTGCAGCCACCAAGGAGAATGTTTCTTCTAAAACCTTCAGAACGGCATTCAATGATTCTTCATTCGAGTTAGGGGCTACCATAGCCTTTGATCAAGAAGACGGTGAGGTGGATGAAGAGCTAGAAAATCAAGTGGCTCTTGAAGATGTAGAGTTTGAAGGTGTTACTAAACACAAATATGATTTTCCAATGCATGAAGCTGATTACAAACTTAGGGATGAAGAATTTGTGAAGTATGATGCTTTTTATGACAATGAACATTATCCATTAGTCAATGGTGAAGTACAAGAATGTTGGAGCAGCAAGGAGGGCAGTAAAGACAAGGGACAAGGTTCTGATTTTCAGTTGCAGCCCATCAGCAGTTCACCATCTTCGCATTCTCATGAGTGGGAAGGTCAATTCAAGGTGTTAATTGACAAGGAAGTGCAAGCTCTATCCCTGTTTGACCACACACACAGCTTGGTTGAAGAGCTTTACTGGAAGGCTCAACTTGAAGCGAGACGTAGAGGAGTGACCGATGAAGTTACTCTTCCTAAATTGCAACTTATCAGAGATTCCTTGGAGACCTTGAAGTCCGAGTACGTGCACTCTATTGGAGAACGGGATCATGCCTTTGAAGCTGCAAAGAAGGCCATTTGTGCTTTTCATGAAAAGGAGAGTACGATTGATGAGCTCACTTTGGAGCTTAAATCAATAAAGGACAAGTTGAAAGAAACTCAGTTGGATCTAACAGAGGTTGAAGACCAGTTTGCAAATTTCAAACTTTTCAAGGAGCAAGAGGATGCACAAAGAGCTGAAGAAATAAATCAAGTGATTGGAGATCTTGACTGTCTTCAAGAGGAGTTTGATCTTGGAAGCATTTCAAGAAAATCCGAAGTTGCATGTGCAGATTTGGATCAGCAAGATGAAAAGAATGACTTCCAAGTTTTTGACAATCCCTTCTTTGAAGTGGGTGCAGAAGCAACTTATAACAATCCTCTCTATGAGATGGAAGATGAAATGGAGAATGAGACTGAGCATGGTTTCCAGCGCTTGGATGCTTTGACATCACTCCATAAGGAAGTACCATGTCTGTTGATTAGTAATGAATGCATAAGTGGGCTCAAGGGTGAAGATTCCATATGGGAGGTGTCAAAGCGAGCTAATTTCAACATCTATGACATCAAGATGTTGATGAGACAAGTCGTGGTAGCTGTTGGTATCTTCATTACAACAGCAAGGAGTGATGATTTCAGACCTACTACTCAGGAGGAATGGGAGAATGATGAACCAGAACTTGGTGTTTGCACTCTTGACAATCCATCCTTTGGGTGGAATGATGTTTGGGCTCATACTAGTCAGTTTTGGGAATTGAATATGAAGTCATTCTATGTTACATACTCCAATGTGGTTGAATCTTTCATGGTTGAGCTTCAAGAGGACACCAGTTTCATGAGAATGCACTCGGTTCTCACTAGCACTTGGAGATGCGTTGAGATTTCTTGGCAATGTGTTGAAAATATTTTTCAGTTGGGTATCCATTCTTGGGATCCTCAACATGGGTTGATGGAGCCTATTGCTTGTGGAAAGAAGAACTTTTGGAGGGATAAGGAGCAAATTTCCAGATTTGTTGGTGTTGTTCCCTTCTTTTTCAGCCACTTGATGGTTCCGTTTGTTCATCAACAAATGGATTGGAGAGAAATTTTGAGTATGGGTTGGAGGGATGAACGATCGGTTGCTCTTGGGAGTGACTTTTGGCTGAGACAAGGGCCAATTTTGAGACACGAGCTTGCTGGTTGGAGGCAGACCAGCCACCTTACATGTGGAGTTTCTTGCATTCAGGGGAGTGGTTTCTTCACTTTTGGTCTAAGAAGTGGTAGTTGGAGGATGGAGGTTGCTCTAGTTTATTTTCTGGCCACTTTGGAGGGTTGTGATGTTAACTTTGTTAGTTTACTCTCATTGCTGGTTTGGGACAGTGAACTTCCACATGCTCTGGCTTTTCATTCTGAGACTTTTGGAGTTGGAACTGTAAGAGTGATTAGAAGTCTTCTTGGTGGTGTCAGTATAATTCAGTTGGTGCATAGTAGCTCCATGAGGAGACGTGAGTATGAATTTGTTGAGCTCTTGCAAAGGATTGCTTTCCTCCTTGCAAGAAGATTGGAAGATGTCACATTTGTAGTCATGACTTCGTTTATTACCATGTGGAGGTATGTTGAGGAGATTGATTTTGAGTTGAATATCCTATCTTTCTTCGTGCCTAGAATTATGATTGACAGTGGTGTGGTTGATACTGTTGATTCGGGGCATCATGGACTTGAGATGTTGCATGATATTGATCTCAGTTCTTTAAGATCCTTCAGTTTGGGTAACATGGATGGTAACACTTTGGAGTTACAAGGAAGGGTAGTGCAACATTGGCATGATGTTTTCACTGATGTGATCAGAGTAGTGCAGCATCGGCATGGTGGGTCCTTCCTAAGATTGATTTGGGAACTTGGGATCATACTTGTTTGGGTATGGATCAGTCTTAAATTTTCTGGAGTTGTGGTGGTATTGCTTGAGGACAAGCAATTTTGGGAAAGGTGGACTGTAATGTCCCCATTTTTAGCACTGCACTTCT